>CM068832.1:29094048-29510578 GCA_028554795.2 Sinohyriopsis cumingii | reverse complement strand
GTCAGAGGCGTGTCTCCGCCCAAAATGGGGTTGTTGTTGTTTAAGTGGTGACTGGCACTGGCACTGGACACAAGGTTCCCGTGGTTCCCGTTCGAGGAGAATTTCAGGGAGGGATTAGGAAGCAGGTAACCGATGCAACTGCTCAATAAAATGGTCCACAATTGTTTGTCTCCTTGTTGCAAACTCAAATTGGCAATGGCTGCCCCGATGACACAATACCGCACGAAGATTTGGCAGAAAAAGACGATTTGCGTTTTAGGCACACGTTCTCCACACCACACCCACAAAGGTTGTTTTTGTAAATCTTGCACAGAAGAACTAGGTGAAGGAGGAGTGGTCGACGTAGCTGCGTCTGTGTGAAACGGCATGATGGTCACTTCTTTTTATAGTCGATGACTTGCGAAGCGTCGATCCAAGAATCAAAATTGGGTGGATATCCTTTCCAACGTACTTTGACTTCTTTGACACGTCGTTTGCCCACTTTACGGGTTCTGTGTTCGAGAATGCTTTCGATGTCGTACACGTCGTCTTCTTTTTTGGTGACACGTTGTAACTCGGGCAAATAAAACATTCCTTTGAGCACTTCTCCGTTCATGTCTTCCAATTTATAGACGGCAGGATGACAACCATGCACTCGTCCAGTGACACGAAACAATTCGGTCGTCCAGTTAGGTAAGTAACCTTTGTCGAAAGTGCGTTTGGTTTTGCCAATGCGCACCCAATCTCCTACGGTCAACTCTCCACTTTTCCTGGGGACAGCCCTCGTCGGGGACGTACCAAACATGCGCTCAAACACCAGCACTTCGTTGTCGGGAGTCACTTCTTGCGGGGCACGTCCGATGCTTCGATGGTAAGATTGGTTGTACGCTTGCACCAGGTGCGGTAAGATGTCGATGTACTTCAGAGTGTGGTGATGCGTAAAATATTTCCACATGCGTTCTTTCAAAGAGCGTTGAAAATGTTCCACGATGCTGGCTTTGGTTTCGGGATTCTCGGTGGTAAAAAAATGAATGCCACGTTTCTTTAATTCATTTTGGAAAGCTTGGTTCAGAAATTCGGTGCCTTTGTCCGTTTGCCATCGAAGAGGGTGACGACCACTTTGTTTCAACACCCGTTGCATGGCTCGCACTAACTCACTGCTCGATTTGGAAGTCAAGGGCACGACACAGGCAAATTTGGAAAAGACGTCGATGACACAAAACAAATATTTGTAGCCACGATTGTAGCTGGCCAAATGAGAGACATCGGCTAAATCGGCTTGCAATTGATGATCGATGCCTTCCACTCGGGTGAGACTTCTGGCAAACTTTGCGTCGAATGGGTTTGTGTAAAGTGTAGGTAGCTTGTTCTTGTAACCATCGTTGCACTTGAGGTAAACGGAGACTTTTCAGTCGCGTTTTGGCAGCACGATACAATTTTTGAACTCCTGCGTAACCTGCAGGATGAGAGGGATCGTAGTAAATGCTGGCTAAGACTTTTTCCATTTTCTTGTGTTGGTTGGTGTGTTAATAAGACACCCACTCTTGGAGGATGCTGCTCTTTTTCTCTTGGGGTATTTTCTTCGATTGCAATGCTTTGCGTATGCGACCGGCAATAGGTGTTGAAGAGGAGGATGTCTGAGCGGGGAATATCGGTTCTTGTTTCACTTCTGTCTTCACTTCTGTCTTCAGTTTCTTTTTCTCTTGTGATGAAGAAGGGGTGGCCATCATCTTTTTAATCCATCCAATTCTGGAGGTAGGTGGTGTTGTTAACTTGCGTACTTTTTCTGGTGGAGTTTGAAAACCTTCTTCTTCTTCTTCTCCTTTTTCTGTCTTGGTCACTGGTACTGGTACTGGTACTGGTACCGGTGATGGTGCTGGACTTTTCATCAAGGTCTTAAAATCTTTCAGAGTGGGTAGAGCTGTTTCATCTAAAGCTTTCTGGTGAAAGAGTTGCAGTCGTTGCAAGAGTTGACCGTACTTTTGCGATTTTTCTGTTTCGGACAAATCTTGGCGATCCATCAAGGACTGCAATTCGTGTTGTAACTGGGACATCTCGCTCAAATGGGGATTGGGGGGTAAATGCGGGGTGCGTTGTTCTTGCCACCGATGGTATTCCATCCATCGTTTGTAAGGCACTAAAGCTAGTTTTCGTCCTTCCATGGGGTTGTCAGGGGTCGATTCTGAGATCTTGGGTCTTCCGAAGGCCTTTTTATCTTGCTCCCACCAGTCCTCCCAACATGGTTCCCAAGACTCCTTTCAGTAAGGGGCCTAACAAGAGAGGTAAAATGCCTTCACGTTGGAACAACATCTTCTTTTTTTGACGAATCGGAATTTTCTTTTGAACCATTTGGCGAAGAACGTAACGATGTTTGCTTAAGCATTGTTTCTGGTGTTTGGACAAAGGGATCGTGCCTTTCAAGACGTTCAAACAACATTCGCACACGGTATCGATGACCTCTTTGGAGGCCCATTGAATGAGTTTTTTTTCGTAGAGGTGGAGAAGCTTTCGACAGGACAGATAACATGTCCCCATGTTTGACTAAACGTGGTGTTAGTCCTTTCCTTTTCTTTCCTTGGGGTTTTCTTTAGGGTGACATCTTTGAGTCTTCAGGAGCACCAAAAAACCACTGATACCCCCGACTTCGTCACAGGCCTTTTTTATATTGGAACGCGTCGCCACTGATTGTCTTTACGTCGTATCAATTTGAGGACAGGCATGAGACGTCGTGCAGGGGTACGCAACGGACTAAATCGAGCCAGTTCTTGCTTGGACAAATCCAGTAAACTTTGTAACATGCCCGATCTTTCTTGAACTTTGATTTTGGGAGAAGGTACTTTGTGAGCAGCAGCCACTGCCACTAAATTGGAGGGTCCTGCCACTGGGGAAGTTCTTTTTGGGGTCATCAGTGGAGAAGTTCTTGGTGTGATCAACGTCTCCAAGTACTCTTCAGTTCTTGGTGTCATCAACGGAGAAGTGGATGAACGTGAGGCTGTCGGAGACGCAGTCACCGCCGTGGCAGGTCGTGGTTTGCGAGTGTAAGGTTGCGTCCTGGCCGAAGAAGAAGAAGTGCCTCTCTTGCGACTAGTTTTCTTCTGTGGGCTTTTCTTTTTCTGGGGACTTTTTCTCTGTTTCTTTTTCTGGGGGCTTCTTTTCTTTTTCCGGGGTGGTCGTGTCTGGTAAGAGGAGGGTCCCGCCACTGGAGAAGTTCTCCTTGGGGACCTGGTCTTTTTCTTCTTTGGGCTTCGTTTGACTTTTTTCTTGGGGAGAAGTTTGGGGGCATTAGGATCCCATCTTAAGAGAGAGCGAATGATGACCCCTCCTAGAGTACCGCTCCCTCCAGGTTTCAAAATGATTTGTTTTTTGGTTTGAGTGTCGATGCGGGGATCGGCCAGTTGGACCAAAGCGACTTTGTTTCGATCAAAAAAGCATTTGGTTTGATGAGGAATCTGAATGATTCCTTGGAGTAATTGACGTGCCGTCACCGTGAACCATCGTAAGACTTCTTTGAGACTAGCTTCTAAGACACGAGCTCGTATTTGTGGATTTTTTTCTCGACTGATGCCATACAAGGCACGAATCAATTTGACGGGAAGATGCGACTGAAGGGACGTCATGTTCACGTTGTGTGAGACAGACGAAAAAGGGTTTGAGGTTTTTATAGATTTTTTTTGTGGAGTGAAATTAAATCGAGGACGGAGACGTGTACAGGACAGGCCCTCCGTCTTGGCACCAGTGGTGAAACAAGTGGGTACGAAATCGCAAATTCTCGGGGGTCGTAGGTTTCAAATCGACGAGTAAATAGGCGTGTGGTGTTTGAGTGGCATCGTCGTACACCTGAGTCAGCCAAGGCGTTCCTAACTGTTTGGCTAAGACTTGCACTTGCGATTTATCTCGAGGGCTTTTAAACAAGACCACGTAATGCGCATTGAGACTGATGGTGCGATGGGCTTTACTTTGTTGAAACAAATTTTGGGTGATGTAAACGACACTGGCATTACGGTGATGCCCTTTGCGCGTGAACCACAATTTAATTTCTGCTTCGTCTTCTCCTAACATGTCGTCGAAAATGACTAAATGGGTTTGACGGGAGTCAGAGACGATGCCGTCGTCTTCTTTAGGAATGCCTTCCACAAACACGATGGAATCGCCTTGACTTTCTCGCAAGAGGCTGTACGCCGATTGCCACTCTTTGTAACACCACACGATCCGTTGAGGTGGCCGATCGATCAAATGATGTTTATGTTCGATCAAACGTTTGACGAATTCGGTTTTGCCTGAACCGCTAGGTCCAGCAATCAGCATGTTAAAGGAATGGCGAAGATACAAAGCCTCCCAACTGGCACGATCTAAGTGTTCGTCCATGACTTTGACAGTAGAGGAAGAGGGAGCAGAGACAGCAGAGGTAGCCATAGTGTGAGAAATGTCACTTGTGACACGAAAACAAACAAGACAAGAGTTTATATACTTTTTTCAGAACACGTTTATTGAATGTTTCAAATATGAACAACATGACAGACAAAAATACATAAAAGCCAAATAGTTATGTACAGGAATAAAAAACACATGAAAACGATCAAAGTGGAATATAAACAAGTCTCTGTACAACATGGTTTGGGTAACCAAGATGTCCTAGGACAGTGTTTAATGTTCTTACAGTCTCTACATGAGGTATTGTCACACAAGTGTCCTCCCGGAATGACCTTTCAGGAATGTCCATGACAGTCCTGTCCTGAAGCGAGTGGTTGTTCTCGGTGACGGGTTCTTCTGGCACTGTCACTAACACAGGTTGAAAAGTAACTTTTTTCCTTGAACAACTCTTGTGCATACTGAGCCACTTCTTGGGTCCAAGCCTCAAAACCCCCCTTTTTCCAGTCACGAACATCTGTCCAATGGGGGTGTAAGTCACAAGCGACACACACATCGTCATACACGTCTTGGGTAGCTAAAAGTTGACGAATCTTTTTTTCCTGTTGAGGTCGAGAAGTATCCAGATGAAAACGCAAGGCTTTGAGCAAAAGGAGTTTTTCGTGACCATTTAAGGCCATTTGGGTGGTAAGTACTGATCGTAAAGAGTCCACAAGGAATCGGCTGGTAAACGAAATCCCAGAAAACAAGTCACTAAGACACACACCACTTGTCGACCCAAATTGAATGGATACAGTTCTTGTAATAATCGATGGTAATGATCCACTGTTTGAATATGGTCATTGAGTTCCTTCCACGGAATCTGTTCAATCACTTGTGACGTAAGCCGTGGCATGGATTCCTGTTTTTATGCTCTCTTTTTTTCGGAAGTAATACACGTACATTCTACCCAGACATTTTCGTTCTCCAGTAGGAAATCTAGAATACTGTAACCTACAGTTCAAACTTCGATTAGACGTTTTCTCTTCTACTAAGCAGATTTCACGTAACATATGTTGGTAGTCCTTTAACTCGTCTTCCTCAATGTGTTGCTCTAGGTGAATCTCGAAGTAACCAAAATGATGAACATTTCGTTCATTCACTAACTCACTAACAAGGTCTGACCACTGAAACAATTTCTGACGAATCAGTTCTCTTATACCATTCAGGTACCAGCGGTTAAAGATCTGGTGACTTAACGGATGCAATTGTTCTTTACGTTTGACTTGTATTTTCACCAGCTCTCGGTAAATCCTTTCTCTCAACTCCTCAGGTAAGCCCAAAATGTTCTCTTGTAAAGTATCCATAAGTATATACACTGTTTTTGGAATCGTTGGGTGGTGGCCAATAGCCTCGTTTACCTTTGTGCCTGATGTAATATCCACTCATAATCAGTCTTCTTATACTTTGGAACAGAGCATAATTTAAAAACGGTTGAATAACTTTGCGTTTGCGTTTCACTTGTATTTTGATCAGTTCTCGGTAAATGCGTTCTCTCAACTCCACAGGCAAGGCACGAATGTTCTCTAGCAAAGTATCCATGAATAGGTCAGTCCGTACAATTCACAATCTTCTCCTAGAGCAAAAGTAATCCACATAGTGGGTAATTTCTGGCCACTGCCATGCAGGATAACGTCCAAGAATGTCACTGAACTCTTTTGATGTAAACGGTCTAGAGTAATACAATAGGACGAATGCACACTTGACCCAAAGAAATCTAACACACTGGTTGACTTTTTTCACTTTCCTCTTGTGAATTTCTCGGCACAAAAGTTCTACAGTCACCCATTGAGATTTCACTCTGGCAAGTCCCTGCCAAACTTCCTTGTAAATCTTCTCTTGCAGTTCTTTAGGTAATGATTCGATATCGTTTTTGAAATGAAGTTTAAATACTGGTCTTGGTGATGTCCAAAATTTGACTCCTAGCCAAACTGGTTTCTTCGTCAACGACATGGTAAGTTACTTTAATGTCTCGTTCCCACTAAGGGTAAGTAATGACAATTCGGTGACCATCGAGCATGTTCTACGTAGGCCGAATCTTGCGGTTCCCAGTGGTGAAGTGACACACCGCAACTGAAACACTTGACTTTATCTCCTTCGCCCAAGTAGAAAAATCCGGCTGTGGCTCATTCTTCGGGGTTTGGTCCTCCCAGACACTTAGGCCATTTTCCTTTGAACGATTGAAGACGATTTTCAAAGTCGCAGTATTCCGACAAACGCACAGGAAACGAATATTCGTCTTTCACAGGTTCGTTTCGATGAGGGTTGGGTGACATGAACAGGAGTTTGCTCAGAGCTGGATGACATCCGTAGGGGGGTAGACGTGAAGGTGAACATTCCCCTTTAAAACGAAACCCAGCAAAATGTCCAAGACGACGAGCGGCATCACTTTCGCATCCCTCAGATTTGACACGCACAGCATCACTTTCCATGATAGGGGTAGTGACACTAAAGTTCCCATGATGCTTTACGGCATCGCTAAGGTCACAACGTACAGCATCGTACCCATCGCAAGGCTCACAATCGCATTCCACTTCAGAAGCCCCACACTTGAATTGTGCCTTTCTAAACAACTTGTTTCGTGTTTCTCTGAAAGTATTCATCTTGTTCGCTCGGTCTTGGTAGTCACAATGAACTATCGATCTTGCCTAGGGTTCCTTTTTATATACATACCAATACCGACGTGTCCATACGGTAAGGTGAAATGATTGGGAAGTCGAACTCGCTTCTGGTACACGATTTGATAGACTTTTTCCAAGGGTCGACTGACGATGTGGTGAGTGGGTAAACGTACAATCTTGTTCGCTTGATAGGTGGTCACTTTAAAGTTTCCATCCTCTCCCGATTGCAAGGCTTCTTTCAATACCCCAAAGTTGACCACTCGACTGGTACGATAATTCAGAGTCGGTCCTTTCACTTTGCACGTCGTGTGCACTTCTCCTTGTTTGTCCAGGTATTCGTAGCCGTAATTTTTGGGACCGCCACTGACGAAACTTAGAATCTTGTCGTCTCGATGCTCGTCTGTCCAGGCTCCTAAACGGTCTCCTTCGATGTCAGGGTGCTGTTGACTCGGGTGATGGATGTAAATGCAACTATCCGTGTCAAAATACAGGACGCGTTCCCCTAACAGTTCTAAAGCTTCGTACAATTTTAAGCGAGCATGAGCTGTCACGTAAGCCGCAATAATGACATTTCCAAAAGGGTCGTCTTGTACAAAGTCCAGATCTTCTTCGTAATTGACCAAGATCAAATCCTCGCGAACGACGTCCACGTGTTTCATGAATTTGGTTTTGTCGTGAATCATCTGGAAGTAGCGGGAAGGTTCGGTCAAATATTCCGTCTTGGGTAAACACGGTCGTTGTGCCATTTTACCCCACAAGCAATTTAACATCACTTTGGCAAACGATCGCCTGCCTTCGTTTTTCTCGATGTGGTCTAAAGAGATGCCTTTTTGTTCATAGTATTTCTCTTTGAATTGTATTTGGTCTTCGGGAGTGTGACACCAGGAAGGATAGCCGCTGGCTTCTTGCTTCAGTTTCAAAAACGGCATCCACGTAGTCGGCGAAAATGCCTTTCTGACTGGGGTCACCCTTGTGGTATTGTTGTGTCTTGGGAAAGTTGCAAATTTCGTACACTTCTAACAGTTGGTATCCCATGTCTAGAGCTTTGAACAATTCTACGCTGACCCAGGTTCCCGTCAAGGCCCGTTCTTCCTGGGTGTGCTGACAAGGTTGGTCTTGGTTGCACGTTTCGGCACAAGTACGGCACAATGGAAACATCAGTTTGCCTTGGCAATGGTGAGGTAGCACGGGATGGTACAAGTCTGTGGGAGGCAAGACTTTACACTTGATCAAGCCTTCGTATTGTCGAATGTTTTTCAGGTCGATGTGTTCCGTTAACAATTGCGGGTGCCCTACAGGAAAGCGACAATATTTGCACACGTAGGGATACAGCGAACACACGTCCAAGTATTTGATTTCTTCTCCTCTCTTCGTCGGCTTGGTACAGCAAACAGGTGGCATTGGTCCTTCCTCCATACAAACTATCCCTCGGGTTCAGCGGTCCATGAACTGGTAACTTTCCACGAGGCGTTTAAACTCGGGATCGGTTTTCATACGGTGATCGTACTCGTGTTCCCACATTTCCACCACTTGGTATCCTTCCTGTTCCAACTTTAGGAGTCGCTGACAAGTGTCCTGGTACAAGTCTTCCATGGTTCGTTGTAAAAACTGATTTTTAGTGCCACGGTCAGGGTAACATACGGGACATCCGTGAAATAAGCAACCGTTAAACTCGTACATGATCTTTGGGTTTTCTAAGTCCCATCCATCTACCGAATACGTTCCGATGGTCTTTTCACCCCCTCCGTTGCGGGCATGCTGAATCCACTTGTCTTCCTTGTCGCACAAGTAATGTAACCAACGTAGGTCTTTGACCGAGTATTGACGTTTGACATAGTTGGTCGTTTGAGGGCTGATGACAGCTACGGTGTTTTCAGGCATGAATCGTTGTCGTAACACTAAGGAACACGCTTTGGCAATGGTGCAAGCTTCTTTCAAAGGATCGACCCCTCCGTGTTCCATGAACAGTTCTCGAAATTTTCCACAGCAACGTCGTAAAATGTCAACGTCGGAACGACAATACTTTAGCATTTCTTCCTGAAAGTCGAAAGGGTCGGAGGCGTGAGTCTGGTACCAAGCGTAGAAAGCTTCTCGTTGTTCGGTACGCATGTTGTCGGGGTCGTAATAGTGAGCCTCAGGTAAATGGGGTAGAACGGCGTGTTGATTGGCTTCCGTATTGAAAAAGTGTGGAAAGTACCCTTTATCCATTTCTGTCATTCCAAACGTTTTAGGCATTCGGCTCAAAGGCATGACCAAGTAACTCATCGAATCTTTAAACTGTACTTGTCCCACTTGCATGAAAATGATTTTGGCTCCGTTCAAAGTGACTTTAGGACGTTCGGTGCCATGTTCCGTATAGTACCTCAAAAGAAACTGTCCATCGTATCCGGAGAAATTGTGAGCCATCACCGTCACATGGCGATGTCAATCTCCGTAACGTTCGATGTCCTCTTGGCTCCACGTCTTGTCGATGGGGTCTAAAACCCATTGGGCAAAATCGGCTAACGTGTTCGGTCCCCGAAAGATTTTTTCACGCCCTCCAGGAATCTTGCTGCAGTGAGGACAATGACTGAAGATAGGTTCTTGAATGCACTTTTCGCACGCTCGATGAGCCACGCAGAAATTAGGAATGTGAATACCGGTCTCTTGCATGCATTCGAAATCGATAAAGATGAAATTGCCTTTCTTCTTGTGACCGTCCTCTTTCTCTGGTGGAGGTTGGTATTTTTGCACGTAGCATTGGTGTTTCAAGTCCACGATGTGATGACAAATGTGACATTTTTTTTTCCTGAACATACGTGTGCCTTGGTATTATTGGTACGTATGCCTTGTCTACACGTAGGGCACAATCTCAGGAGTTGACAAGCACATTTCTGCTGTGAACCTTGAGTCTTCAGATGTTGTTGGTAACAGGTAGGGCTGACAAACGTGCGCAGACAAGTTGAACAAGGCACTGGTCCTTCGCTCAGACAGGGTGGAGAGGCCAAACATCCTGAGCATTTCGATCCGCAATGTTTGTGTTGCTCTCGATTATTATAACCATGGTCACATTTCTCACAGTAATAACCGTATCCCAGGAATCCGGTGATACTGGTAATGGTATCGAAATGGTCATCGTGATAATAGACATGAATGTATTTTCCGTCCTTAAAGTCTTGGCCTGGAAACAACAGAGGTCCGCGCACTTCTTGAGGGTGCACTTTCAAGGTGTATCGTGGAGCTAGGGCATCTTGCAATTTTTGCATCTCAGGAATGCCACAGGGTGTGTCTTTGGATAGGTCAGCTTGTTGCAACAGGAGTTATGCTTCGTTTCGTTGTTTGGCTCGGTCCGATTGTCGAATAGTTTTCCAGGCTCTTTTCCATTCTGTCGTGTCGTTCTTGTTGGCATAGGTTCGTCCCACCACGATGGCTCGAGCTAAACACATCTGGTCTTGAGGGTTGTGAATTTGGACGAGGCTACGCTTAATGCTGCGAAGCTCGTTTACCAATAACATCTTTTTGCATCCGGTCCCTTGAGGAGGAGAGACGTGGGTCATGTCCAATGTGGCTTTTCCATCGGTGATGTCAAACTGGTCATTAGATTGTTGCACGTGTTGAATCTTGTCCATGACTTTGGAAGCGGTCAATTCTGCAGGGGTGCTAAACTCGATCCAAATAGGGGATTTCAAACCGTCATGTTGTACGGAAAGTCTCAAGCGATCGTCTTCTTTGGGTTGACATTGTCGCTTGAGTGCGGTGAGCAAAGAATCCCACACCCCAGTGATGAACCCTTCTGCTTTCTCTAACGGCACTTCAGCCTTGAAATCTTTAAACTTCACTGTGTATTTGTAAGCCGTGGTTCTAAATTTTCTAGAGGAGCGCTTTTCCGTCTCTCGAATGGAATAGTATTTTTCAGAGACAGAAGAAGTCAATGAACTTTTTAAAGTGTTCTGTTGTGAATTGTGAATTGGATTGTAACAATGGATAAAAGAATAAATTAATTATATAAGGTAAGTGTCTTTGAGTTTTGATTTTAAAATAAGAACGTACACTCACGCACTCATACACAGACACGTACTATAGCGGTAAAATGGTGTTTTTTTTGTTTGTTTGTTTGGTTTTTTTTTTTTTTGAGTTATTGGCAAATTGAAAGGCTATCTCTTTTCGAGAAATGTGGGTGGCCCTGAAAAGGGCCTTTTTTGGTGTAGGGGTGAGTTTAAGCAATCAACTTTAACTGCCTTAAGCCTTTGCCACGGCCAAGGCCTACTTCTGGACTGCGTAATGTTGATGATGATGATTGGGTTGAAATAACTAAGGGTGGTACGGTAGGCTTAGTCACAGAGTTGACGTGTTTAGCACGGGAAGGTCGTATTCTCTTCGGTCGTAATAAAGAAGTCTGATACATTTGTTTCAGACTTCTTAACTCCCCTAAAATGTCCAACAGTACCGTGACCGTTTGATTTTCACCCTCTTGTTTCTTTGCTGCTGCTACTTCTTCTTCTTCTTGTTTTTTTCTTACCTCTTCTTCTTGCTGCTGTTGCTGTAGGAGAAAAGCTTGTTCCGCTTCCTTTTGTCGTTGTATAAATTTCTCCAATTCTTCTTTCTGTCTCTGTCTAAAATTCTCCACTTGCGGTAATGAAGAAGGTAACGAAGGTTCCGGAACAAATTCTTGCGAGGTAAGAAAATCCACAAAATCCCAATTTACCTCTTCTGAAAGTAGGTCCGGGATCCCTTGGGCGGTCTCCCCTGCTGGTGCACCCCAATGGATCGTTTTCTGAGTTTCCGTCATGTTGAATCACTGTCGCATAGATTGACTGCACACAGGCGCTAGCGAATCTATATAGACCACGTGACGTCACAAACTGCTCTCTTCGAATTGGATGAGGGCTGACTGAATTTTGTCACGCGTGTTAGGATTGGGGAATGAACTCAATCCGTTTCAATCCTTCCTCTCCCTATAAATAATCGCAGTTCACTGCATTGATTCACCTGTTCTCGTCGCTTCAAGATGTGGACCACAGTTGAATTATCCACCCTTGTGTCTTCAATGATGTTTAGGACGGACATGCTCATGTATGTCCGGTCCAAGTGGACTGTTGTTGATAGGACAGATGCTAGTCTATGGATGAGAAGAGTTTACATAGAAAGACAAGGATGTATGAAGAGGGTACTTGTTTATGGACCTGCAGTTAGAAGGAGTTTAAGAAGAAGATGTGACAGATGCCATCTATGTTAATATTAATATTAACATAAACCCAAAGGCCCTTTTCAGGGCCACCCACATTTCTCGAAAAGAGAATGACTTTCCATTGCCTACCCCTTTTTTTATTTTTAAAAAAAAAAAAAAATCCCATGTTCAATTTCCCTTGACGCTATACAGTCTCACCCTGTTTGAATTCCTTTGACGCTATACAGTCCCTATTCCCATGTTCAATTCCTCTTGAGGCTATATCGTCCCACGATTTTTTCTCCATGTTAAATTCCCTTGAGGCTATATGTTCCCACGATTGTTCTCCATGTTAAATTTCCATTGAGGCTATATGTTCCCAGGGGGGGGTCTGTAATGCTAATTCCCATTGAGGCTCTAGTATCCGCATTCACTACTTACGAGAGAAATCAGAGTAGGCTTCAGGGATTCGCAAGAAATTCCTCGTAAAAGAACTGTTGTCCTATAGGGACTATTGTCGAAAGGAACCGACGAAATAATTTGCGATTAGAGGGAGGAACGTTGAAAGCAAAGGTAGTGTGACAATTCCATGTAATTTGTTGATGCCATATATAATGCTTTGCTGAAGTTATTTACTTGCATTTGCATGAATCTTTTTCTTTTTTTACTACATTCGGATAATAATTCGCATGATGAAGTATAACTGTGTTGAGTTTATGCACAGGATGTCGTACATTAATCTTCTTTAGATAAGTTTGACGAATTGTTTGAATTTGTCGTCTTGTTTGCATAAGAATTATGTTCTAAGAATTTAATGCATTACATTAGTTAATTTGATTACGAGAATCCGTGTGAATTCGCCGAATTTAGAAGATTTCACGTATGATTAAGAAAAAGTGTGTATTGACTGAAATGATTTAGTAATTGATGTGATGTATCCTGTTTATTCGCTGTGTAAATTGAGGCTGGCTCAGAACCCCAGGCCTCGCGTATGTGTTAATGTGTAAGGTCAAGGCGTAACGAATTAGCCATTTGACTAACTAGGGTCATTATAGGACATGTGGAGTCGACTGATAGCCTTAACATCTGTCTAACACTGATAGTAAAATCTGATAACGTTGGAGAATAATGAGGAAACTCCTATTTCATAAATAACGGGAAATTTAGGTTGTCTCTATTTATATTTATTTCAAAGGGGGAAAATAGCTCCTGAGACGTGTTATCCTGAGACGTATTATCCTGATACGTATTATTCTGGAACGTATGATGTGATGTTACCCTGAGACGTATACTAAGAAGTATAGAGAGAAGTGCAGTGAGACGTATAATCCTGTGACGCAATCCTGCGACGTATTAATTTCTGAAACGTATTCTGAGAGTATCCTGAGACGGATGTTGGATAGTATCATCCTGAGATCCATGGGTCTGAACAGCTACAGTGGAAGCAAGACAAACTGAGGACGAGCAGGTTATGCAATCGTACAAGACGTTGACTTCGATTGTTCACTCGATCACATGATGAACTATATATATCAGTAAACAGATTGGCTGTTTTATTTAAATCTATATGCGTTTTCTATGTATTTCGGTGAAATTCTAAATTTCTAAGAGCAGGGTATATTCCTGATGTAATGAATTTTCACAGTCGTTTTATGTAATTGATTAAATTGTTTGTTTACATGTACGGGGGCTCGTGTTGGTTTGTTCTATATACCTGCTCAGATCTCTATCTATTTCGCCTATAAGTTTCACCACTTATATTTACTCGAACCGGGCAATAACATCGAGAGCGGTCAACCCCTAGATAACGAAAGCCAAAACTTTGGCGGGACACCCACCAGGGAAACAAGCCCCGCCTTTACAAGTTGGGGGCTCGTCCGGGATATCAGAACATTTTCATTCGAGTAAAAGAGTCTGAGCAAATATAGAACAAAATCAGTATCTATATAGTAATAATTCTATTATTAGCATGCACAATATATATATATATATATATATATATATATATATATATATATATATATATATATATATATATATATATATATATATATATATATATATATATATATATTGTGCATGCTAAATTCTTGCCATTTCTTTTCATATTCTGATGAAAATATTGTAAAAATTGAGACACATACCTTTGCTATCAAATCGTATTCTAAATTTGTGGAGTGAAGTGGAAAATTTCCTTTGTATCCTCTTGTGGGAAGAGATATTTAGGCAAAACCCGCAGTAATAAATTACGCCTTGTTAGTGGGTAAGCGCTGCACTAATTTGGGGAGGCATTCCAGCTGCGTACTGCCCGTTTATTTATTGATTGATTGGTACAGGGACCGTCTGGTTTAACTGAGTCAGGCATACGATAAATACGTGAGGGGCTATTTTCAAATAAGGCAGTAAAACTTAAGTTATTTGTAAAAGACTTAATTCTTGTGTCACCTTACAAGTAGACCAGGATGACGACAGACAAACAATTAGTTAGGGAATTTAAGTCAATAGGAAGAGAAGAGTTAGGCTACGATGGGGCCCAGTTAGCTGAATTTGTCGAACGAAGTGTTAGGGAACACAAGGAGCAATTAGCCGCGGAACGAGAGAAAGACAGACAAGCAGCTAAGCGTGAGCGAGAGCTCGAACTCGCCAGATTGCAGGCCGAGGACAAATCTAAAGAATGCGAGCATATGTTAGCCATGGAGAGACTGAGGATCGAAGCCGAGTTCAGGAGGGTTGAAGATCTGAACGAACGTCCAGGGTCCGCATGTAGACGATCTGAAGACAGACGACCAATACAGATCACCATGCCCATGTTCAATGACAAGGACGAAATTGTTGACAACTTTTTGACATTGATCGAAAAGTTGGCACTGGTTCATCAGCTACCCAGAGACCAGTGGGCTGTCAATGTTTCAGCATTCTTACAGGGAGCCGCGAAAGACGTCTACCACAATATGACACCGGAGGAGATAGACGACTACGACGCTCTGAAGAAAGCGCTACTACGGCACTATAAGCTGTCGGCAGAAACGTTCCGGAAACTCTTTAGAGAATCGTCGAAGAGAGCTACCGAAACACATGAGCAATTCCATAGCCGAGTACGCGTAATTTTTTATAAATGGATGAAAATGTCTGGCACCGCGCTAACGTATGAAGGCATACGCGAAGAAATTTTGAAAGAGCACGTCTTAAGTACGTACAGGAAGGACTTAATAGTGTTCTTAGCGGAGCGTTAGTTCTCGACCTTGGATGACATAAGCGTGATGGCCGAGCGCTATGAGAGCGCGCACTCGCGTCTAACCACCTGGGGTGGCAGGGACCGACCTGGAATCGGCGAGCATAGAAAGACCACTGAGGTGGCACCCCAAAGACGGAATGGACAGAATGGTGGGAGGCCAGGGGTCGGAAATCCCAGCCGAGAACATTTCCGTGGGTCGGGGACGACTCAGGGGCTAGAGAAGGATGCCACGAGGAGGAAAGGTGAGCCGGTGTGTTACGGCTGCAACAGACCAGACCATGTCGTTAAGGATTTTACGAAGTATCGTCCAACAACGATTAATTCGGTAACTCCGAATACTGTTAAGAGACAAGAAACAGTGGAGTTGACTAATACAGCGATAGCTACGGTTAACGGTGAGAGGACAACCGTACTGTATGATACTGGCTGCAGTTATCCTGCCTTGGTGGATAGAAAGTATGTCAAGCCTGGGGATTATACAGGCGAGACGGTTGAGGTCCAGTTTGCTAACCGGACGAAGGATTCGCTTCCGGTCGTTAGCATTGATCTTGATTCGCCGTATGTAAGGGGACGAATTCAAGCAGCGTGTTTGCCGGGACTGTCTTATGATGTAATATTAGGGTGTAGGTATGTGTTTCTGCAACCTAACCCTATGACGTGTACACCTGTATACGTAGGGTCTGTTGAGACGAGGGCTATGAAGCGAAAGTCAGAGTCAAAGGCGCTACGACCCACGACTTCGCCCATAAACAATTTGCTACCTGGCGAGTTGAGGAAAGTTCAAGAGGAAGATTTGTCTCTCAACAAGGTACGCAGGTACGCAAAGGATGGGCCTATACGGAGAATGCCAGACGGCGAGGTGAAGTTCGCGACGAAACGCAGTATTTTGTATCGGTACGTTCAAGCAAGTTGTTGTGCCCAGAGCGAAGCGAGCGGAAGTGCTTAGGCTGGCACATGAGGATCTACTTGGAAGTCACATGGGCGTGGCGAAGACCAGAGATAGGATAGTGAGGGAGTTGTACTGGCCAGGTGTGTATGGGGATGTTTAGAGGTATTGTTTGTCGTGCGACAAGTGTCACCGGGTGGCACCTAAGACCTCCCATCGCCCAGTGCCACTAGGAACCACCTCACTGATTGACGAACTTTTCTCGAGGGTGGCGATGGACCTGGTAGGTCCGATAAAGCCGGCTGCAGAAAGCGGTAATCGTTATATATTAACGATAGTAGATTACGCCACTCGGTACCCAAAGGCAGTGGCCTTGAAGAATATTGACTCAGTCACGGTGGCTGAGGCCTTGTTAGGAGTTTGGTCTAGAGTTGGTATCCCTGAGGATATACTGACTGACCAGGGAACGCAGTTCGTGAGCCAGGTGATGGAAGAAGTAAATAGACTATTATCTATTAGACACCTGACGACTACCCCGTATCACCCGCAGTGCAATGGTTTGGTGAAGAAGAAGCTATGTGAAGGTCGACCCAAGAATTGGGATCGATACTGTACCGCGTTACTGTTTGCGTATCGAGAAGTGCCACAGGCAAGTTTGGGTTTTTCACCTTTTGAATTAGTATATGGAAGGACTGTCAGGAGACCCATGGCTGTGTTAAAACAATTATGGACGGATGAGAATGCATCGGAGGAAGTGCGAACAACATAACCAATATGTTGTTGATCTCCGCAACAAGCTGGAAGAGATTTCGAAATTGGCTCAGGAGAATCTCTGTGACGCAAGGGGGCGTCAAGCCAAATATTACAACAAAAGGACGAAGGTACGTCACTTCAAGGTGGGTGACAAGGTGTTGTTGTTGCTACCGTTAGAGCACAACAAACGTCAAGTCTCATGGAGGTGACCATTCTTGGTAACGGAGAAAAATGGTGGACAGAACTACCGTATCCGGGTAGGAGACAAGGAGAAGTTGTACCACGTAAATCTCCTGAAACGTTACCATGAAAGTGAAACACCCACAGAGTTCGTGGTTGCTACGGTTGTAACGGAAGAAGTCGACGACAACGGAGGAGAAGCGGAAGTACTGCCTAGTTGTCCTTTGACGAGGGAAGAAACGTACGTCGACGTTGTGCTTGACGGGACGTTAACGTCAGAACAACGTAAGGAAGTGGAGTCGTTACTCCAAGGTTATTCAAGCTTCTTGACAGAACTACCTGGCAAGACGGAGTTGGAGGAGTCCACCATGAAACTACTGGATGAAAAACCAGTGAAGCTGAAACCATATCCACTACCTTATGCAAAATTAGAAACTGTCCGAAATGAAAATCAAGCTACGATAGACCTCGAAGTTATATTGACTGACTTAACTCGAACATATTGTTTATCAATATGTGTAGCTTTCATTGTGACATCACAGCGCGCGACATTCAATCCGGATTGTACTACATCACATATTTAGGTTCCTTTCGTCTAAAATTGTCAAGGTACTTTAACACTGATTTTGCCGTATGCGCTTCTCTGGACGTCTAAATAACGACCTTCCAAAGGAATGTGGGTGTATAAGAATTCAGTGAAGTGAATACTTGCCACTTAAAGGTATGTAGAATCGAATTCTAAAAAATGACGGCCATTACTGAAATAGTTGGAGTTTAATGCTTACATGACCTGTGTGATTTGTACTTCAGAATTTTTATATCGATACAAATCAACGAAAGAAGACGGCAGTGAAGTTTTTTAACGATTTAGTTGATAATCACATGATTTAATCTTTCTTAAATGATAAAACGAAAAAGTGAATGCGACGAATTTTTAATACTATTTATTCACATCCTAAATTCCAAAATCATGGAGAGATGCAAATAAAAATCGTTTGTCTCACGACAAGTTTGACAAGCAGGAAGAACAAATAATGAACTTGCCAGAACAAAATCCCCTGAGGATTTTTAGAAATATTTTTGTAAATCGCAAAGAGGCAACACATTGCAAAGCAAGAAACATAGATACAAGTATTAAATAAATATATAAGTAGTAAGGCATAGTCGGATATATTAGAAGGGCGAAACTTTTTGCTAAGGATACAAAGTTGATCTCTTTTTATTTTGAATTGTTCACTAAGTGTCACTAATAATTTTTGCAAAGAACTAAAATACTAGACGACGACAGATGCACTTTCTGTAATAGTGGGAACGAAAGTATTGCATATCGGTTCTATTACTGCAATATTGCTTCAAGCTTTTCGCGCCGTTTTACTAAAGATTTTGCACATTGTTGACCAAATATTTAGTAAGTGAACATTTGGCCATCTAGTGCAATGTCTTGCATTATCTCTGCACTTGCATATATATATATATATATATATATATATATATATATATATATATATATATATATATATAATAAAAATAATAATAACATATCAGAGTGCAATCACCTAATAATAATGTTGATGAAACGGAGGAGGAAGAGATTGGTACAAATCTGCCTTTGTCTAGATTAGGTGTGACATAGGAGAACAAACTATATCATCCCATGACAGTTTGGGACACATGACAACCCAACTTGAATAATGGACCAGTTCTGCAGCTTGCAGAAACGGTCTTAAAAGGTTTTAACAATAGAATAATCTGCTTTTTGTCTTAACCCTCAAGAAATAAGATGAGAACAACTAGTCTTAAGATCATCCACTGGTTGTTATGGAATTTAAGACCATTAAGCCTAAGCATTATCATTTAAGACCCTGGCAGAGGTTGTAGCGGACGATGTATTTCATTGCGATACAAGTATTTTTCACAAGTTTTAGTGGCTGAACAGGGCAGTATTAGGGTTAAGAGGGTTTTTCGGCCAATAGGAGGGACGAGCGTAAGTATTTATTACAGGTCTGGCCAAACATGTTGGTCAGAAATCCTGCGACTTTTATTTAGTATCCGGCTTTCGTCAGGAGATTTGTAGGCTTATAAAAATTATTTGTAAGATGCAAATGTCGATAAATCTATCACAACTATTCGTTCTTTTGATTGTTAATAAAATGCAAAAATGTCCGATTGTCTGTAACCGATATCAAAAATCGCCTCCAAAGATATATATGGGGTGTTGATTGGTTGATGGAAATACGTTAATCCAATCAAATATATAATCACAAATCCGGAAAATTTTTATAATAAAAATCCGAAGATCCCGAGAGGGGGCTACAATGCCGGAGATTAGGTACAGAAATATGAATGGAAGACCTAAAGGAGGGCTTACAAAATATGAAGGCCTAAGGCCCTGTCCTTGTTAACCTATGACTTAATCCGATTATAATCGAACCCAAGAATCCATTATCACAGACGGAAGTCAAGCTTCGAAATCGAATATCATGACGATACGTACATATCCACATATGGCTCGGATATATGATCGTATTCAATTTATACTATAATTACATACAAACAAAATGGTGAATCTGCATTATTGTCCGAATGTCTTCATGATTATAAGAACCATTAATAATCACAACATTCGTCAAATAACAAGTACGCCACTGGTATCTAAGAGCGATTTAATCTCGCACCCCGCAACAAAATCTATTTCAACGCTACATAGATTCAGTCTGGAAAAGAACTTGGTATTATACATTTATTCATTACAAAATGATGCCTGCTCTAAAAGTATTCGGCTTAATTATTATAACTATTACTTTGTAAGACCTTTCTTCCAACTTTACATTAACTCTTTAAACAGAAGTGACAATAAACAGCGGCACACAGCAATTTAATCATGGTTTAACTTTAATGATGAATGTGCATGACAGACAGCTCTCAATTTCTCTCCAGAAAGAGTCGCGTCGTCACCATACAACTCATTCTGAAGGAGTATACCCGCTGAGAGCTAAGACCATTTTGCACGAACGTGTAAGATATTATACCCGTATGAATAACCAAACACTACCAGACAATTGTTTAAATTGACTTAGATTAGGGCATTAACTGTACTTGTGTGTTTTAAACTACTTCAAATAATTGTACTCAAGAGTGTTCAATCTGCTTCCAACAATCATCTATCCAGCGAATTAGTGCATACATATTGTTACAACCAGGAGGTCTCATACAGAGAGAATCAAACTCTGCATGAGTGTGACCTGAGAGTCCATGCTCCCCTTGTTTCTTAGGACCTGAAGACAACAGTCGTTTTCAGATGCAATGTTCTTAATCCCGCAAATACTTCAGTACTGTTTTTTTTAATCACCTAATGACCACACGTCGTGAAACTCTAATTTCACACTTACATGTTTTTTATTCACATGTATATGACTCAATAAGGAGCATTTTCGTACGTTATGCCATGTAATACAAAATACGACATAAACACACGATCCAACAATTGATCCTATCTCAGTTTACTAAACATGTATACCTAAAACTATCCAGTTAATTACATAGTCCAAATTGCAAAACTAAGCCATGCTGTCATAAAGTCTCGTGAATATATATATATATATATATATATATATATATATATATATATATATATATATATATATATATATATATATATATAAACTGAAATTATTATCATTAAACAGGTCATATGATTATCATTCGTACTAATAATCTAGTAGCGGCATCTGTCGCCTGACCTTCATCTACTAGCTCCATAACCCACCCAACCATGCGCACATCAGCCAACAAATGGATAGAACAAGATCTAAGGTTACAGCTAGAGGTTGACAAGATCTAAGGTTACAACTAGAGGTTGACAAGATCTAAGGTTACAGCTAGAGGTTGACAAGATCTAAGGTTACAGCTAGAGGTTGACAAGATCTAAGGTTACAGCTAGAGGTTGACAAGATCTCATTCGCCAGGCAAATAAAACTAACACTTATCCATATAACAAACCTACTGCATTTGTATTTACAAATTCAAGGTAGATGCACGAATCTATAGGCACTAAAAAGACAAGAGAAAGTATACCCTAGTTTCTCCACATTATATATCTAGACACATAATTGTATCAAAGACATTTATGTATAGTATCACCAATGTAATCGAGGGTTATAATTCTTTCCAGGCAGAAAATAAAATCGTACGGCCTGCAACGTAAGTCTCATCATCCTCACGCTAAAGCACTCGCTCATCCAGTCCCACCCCACCCACTGAAAGAAAGGATGGAGAACGGTCAGGTCGAGGGTAAGGATTCGATATGCACTAGAACTCACGCGCAAGTCAAACGGAATTCATCACTCGTCTATATACCCATATATACTTGGTTTATGTTTAAAATGCAAGTTATATAAATGAAGTTTTAATTATCAATTACCTCCCATACACCAGAGATATATTACCTGTTACTCAACACTTGTGTATTTCTTTATTTCTTATATCCTTTTGTACATATGGCTTTCTGTAACTATTTTTGAATTTTTCCAGATGTTTCCATCGATTGATTTTTTTTTACATGATCTAATATGTACGTAGAAATGTTGAAAAATTTACATATTATAATATGTACATACAGGTCTTGAAAATTGTTACATATTTTAATATGTACATATGGAGTTATCAATAGTCGTGTACGTTTAGTCTTATGACAAGTTAACAATTTCTAATAACAAAAACTTTTTTTCTTATTTTTTATCTGTATGTGATCATCAATAATGCTTGATACCTGATATAGTAAAAATAAGTCAATTTGTGTTCAACGTATGCGTAAGTGTATTAGTTTAATATACAATAACTAATCGATAAAGCGTCATGCTTGGATAAGGTGAAATATGTGAGCTTAGAGCCCGATATTAATTCTAGTAATATTTCATCACCGTTGCATAAGACCATGTCTTATATTAGTTATCGCCTTATCTCGGTAGAGGTTGATACATTATGAATTGGCAACAACGGTGTGAAATTACTAGAGTTATCAATCAGCCTATTGTAACCTAAAATTACTGTGAAATGTATTCATTTATCTAACAACACACTGTAAAGCACGAATTCTAAAGTAGCTGCATTTAAGTATAGATACCGTCGTGTGTGAAGACAGAATTTAACTTTTATATTCCACAATTCCTTATTTCGCCTGGAAACAGAAGTACAAAAGGTACATAAAAACAATTAACAATTTCTATATTTTGTGACAACTTGAATAAAATTGTGACTTGTTTGATAATGATTTCCAGTGAATCATCGCAAAAGCATGAATATTATAGAAATGTAATCGAAATTTCATAATATCTTGATGCAGATTCTCTTTACTCATATATATATGAGTAAATATATATACCGGGAATTTTTTTAAATTTTTATTTTAGGTACGAGAAATAATGTGTAAAACGTTTATTATCATTCTGGGGAAGAGTTCATGTATGCATTTTAATATAATACGATCGTGGCGTAGCTTCTGAAATTTAACAATATTCACTAGGTTCTTGAAGTGTTATGCCAAAATAAACTTTTTCGGAAATGCTATTTATTATTGGTCCATGAGTAAAGTCAGTAAGTCGTCCTTGTGATTGTCTTCAATTAATTCTGTATACAATCGTTGCTCAAACAATAGCCAACATTTATTTCTTCTTTAACTGCATTCACAACCAAGCATCAGACAATGCGGTGGTTGATTAAAGATGTTTGCTGGGCTTGGCCGTGTTATTAGACGCAATCAGTTGACTAGTTAAAAAATGACCGCTTTATTAGCTGGAAACTGATAGGGTAGGAAATTGTACATGCGTTCAGCTTTAATTTTTTATTTTTACTTTATAAAAGTGACTCGTGGCCATTTGGGTTTACTTATGAACTCGTTATTGCGCAACAAATTATTATCATTTTGGGGAGGAGATCGTGTATGAATTCGAGTATAATACTATATAAAATACGATCGTAGCGTGGTTCCTGAAATTTTGAATAATGTACGTGTATTTTTCTCGTACCTGGGAAAATACTTTTTTTAAGGTACGAGAAATAGTGAGTAAAACGTTTATTATCATTTTGGGAAGAGTTCGAGTATGACTTCGAATATAATACGATCGTGGCTTGGCTCCTGAAATTTAACAATTTCACGAGGTCCTTAAAGTGTTATGCCAAAATAAACATCGGAAATGTTGCTTGTTATCCATGAGTAAAGCCAGTAAGTCGTCTTTGTGATTGTCTTCAATTAATTATGTATACAATCGTTCCTCAAACAATAACCGACATGTGTTTCTTCTTTAACTGCGTACACAAACAAGCAGCAGCCAATGCAGTGGTTGATAAAAGATTCTCACAGTTTAATAAACATCAAAAAACGAAAGCCGCCAACATGTTTGCTGGGCTTGGCGGTGTTATTAGACGCAATCAGTTGACTAGTAAATAATGTCCGCTTTATTAGCTGGACATTGAAAGGGTATGAAATTGTACATGCGTTCAGCTTTAAAAAAATTTTATATATAAAAGTGATTCGTGATCATTGCAGGCCTACTGCACTTAGTTCTCGGGTTTTACATGGGTATGGTGTTTGTTTATGAACTCGTTATTAATTTCCTATTTATTTTTTAAAAAAATATTTTACCGTTATGGGAAAGCTAGTTCACAAACGCAAGTCGTTCTCTGCACTTTGCGCAATGATTAGTATAGTAGTTTTCATACGTTTTTTCTTTATTCACAAAATCTGAAGTAAAAGTTATCTGCACCCTGAAAGCATGTGTTGATTGGTAATTATTCTTGTTGTAGTCTTTCAAACGAATAGGCGTACAAGCGTTAATTATTGGAAATTTGCAAAGGATAAATGTACATGGAAACGCATATGAGAAAACTTTAGCAGTATGAAATTTGTACTGACACCGTTCATAGACCCAGGAACGTAATGAACCGTACACGTGCTTCGTCCTTCTTAACCTAATTTTGCTGTTAATTTTTCCCATTGAATCCAGACACACAATCATGTGTGAAAAATGTATTGAATAGTTTACATATGTATGCAATTTTTTACAATGGAATTATATATTTTATTGAATAATTTCAAGCCCCGACGGTACGATATCAGACGGTAAGTAAACGGTGTTGATACTCTGTTCATGCTATATATTAAACGTTGAATTCAGAACAAGCAGCAGAGAGGGTGAACAGACCACTTAGGGGAATGGTCACCCTTGTGTTTTACCAAAAAAAATAGTGACCACTCATAGAGGTCAATTACCACGTCTACGATTATTGTTTGTCCCAAACAGAACCGTAGACGCCCCTCTCTGCTGCTATCAATATTGGGAATCATCATCTGAATCATGGGAATCTTCATCTGTTTCATCTTCATCTGAATCTTCGGAATTTGTTCTATGTTTCAAGTAATATTCAAGTTCTGATGGTGGTTTTTCTATTTTGGGATTTATGTTTTTTCTTTTTCTGTAATAGTTCATCAAACTTCGATATCGATCTCCACCGCAATTTTTGCAAATCTGATATAATCCTCTAACGCCGTTGTTACATCCAACACATCTTCGTGGACCAGCATGAGGATTTTTCTTTATAAGATAATTATGTTTCTTGCAATATTCTCCACGGCACCTTTTGTTGCATTTATCTGTTGTTCCTTGACGCAGCCACGCACAGTTGTTCATTATATTAATGATATCTATTTAATTAAATTTAATTTTATCATCACCCCTGTTACCCAAATATTTTATCAATACCCACACGATATCTTGTTCTTGGATCATGTAAATTTATTGTTATAAATCCATGCGGGGTAGCTTGGGCTCGTGAGAAGAAATTTTTGAATTTAATTATATCCATGTCACCACCACACCAAGTTTGATGAATATTTCGCAACGTGTGTGTGTCTACGCCATTAAACACAACTAAAATGTTGCAGTTGTCTCTGATCACTTTTGGTATTTGTGTATATCGTTGAGTAACATAGATCACGTCTGTATTTTTGTGTCTACCTCGGGAAAATATTCTGGCTGGATTTGATTGTTTATCTAGCATCACATCGTCGTATACAACTAAATTATTAATAAATCCGTCTATGGAATCGACGGATGGTGCTTCATCAATATCGGTTATAAACTCTATAACATCATTATCTTCATCCAGTAATCGCGCGTTTTCATTGAAATCTTTAAGTACATCATAACATCGTTGATCATCAACGGATGGTGCTACTAAATACAACTTATCCCATTTCAACCATCTCATTATCAGATTAAGTAATAATTGCGTCTTACCCGATCCAGATGGTCCTATGATAATCATTCTGATGGAATTCGGTAGCGCAGGATGATGCTTAACTGGCTCTCGCTGCCGAGTTGCTGAGAAATCAATTATATCCATATATATTATAACATGAATTTATATTGCTTACGCTGTAAAGTTAAAACTCCAACTATTGATTTAGCTACAGTTACAACAAAAAACAAAAAAATAGCGTACGGTGGAAAATGTTCTGTGTGCGGTAGAAAGAAATTTTCGTTTTTACCTAATAAGCGCGGTGGTGATATTGCTAATTTGATGTCAAAGTTTCCAGGTGCTCCATGGGCTAAATACAGCGGAGAAAAACATCTACCAGGATATAATTATTGCGGTCCTGGTACCAGACTTGATATCAGGCTCGATAATCAAGATCAACCAAAACCAGGCGAGGAACCAATAAACGCTATTGATCGAGCTTGTCATGCTCATGATGTAGCTTATAAAAGTCAAAATCTACAAGATAGGCATATTGCAGATGTAAAATTAATTCATTCATTAAATTCTATAAAAAATAAAAATATTAGAGAATCATTAGCTAATTGGTTAGTAAGATCCTCGATGAAAGGTAAATTAGCGATTGGGGCTGGTAATTAATAATGGAATCAATTTATTATTCACTGAGAGGATGCTGGAGAGGCAAAGCAGCAATTGGTAAACTCGCTGATGCAGCATCGGTTAAACATTCTACTGCTAAAACGTGGTTATCTAAACAAGCAATATGGCAAATTTATCTACCACGTCCTAAACAAATTCAGTACTCGTATTTCGATGTCAGTGTTCCTAATGAAGTTCATCAAGCTGATATTCTGTTTTTACCGCATGATACTGTGCGTGGAAAAACGTACAAGTACGCGCTAACCGTAGTTGATGTTGCAAGTAGATATAAAGAAGCAGAGCCGCTATCGGCGAAAACATCATCTGAAGTAGCCGATGCGTTTGAACGAATTTATCAACGAGGACTCGGACCACAAGGTGGTCTACGATGGCCACAGCTACTACAGGTTGATCCTGGCAAGGAATTTCTTGGTCCAGTATCATCGTTGATGAAACAACATAATACCAAAATACGACGAGGTCATACTGCAATTCACCGTGATCAAGCAATTGTTGAGCGATTTAATCGAACACTTGCTGAACGGTTATTTGGATATCAATACGCGAGGGAATTTATTCAGGATAAAAGATCTCGTGAATGGGTTGCAAGATTACCAAACGTGATAGCTGCATTAAATAATGAAATCACACGAACAACCAACATGAAACCCATTAGCGCGGTCACAAAAAAAAATATACCAACACAACGGAAAGATGCTGGAAAACAAAAGATATTAGATGATGTCACAGTCAGATATTTATATGAGCCTGGTGAACTTGAAGGTGGTAGCGCGAGAGCAACTGATCCTATTTGGAGTGTTACCACACACAAAATATCTACCGTGACAAGATCCACTGGAAGAAATGTAGGCGTTTCCAGACCTGCAATCTACAGATTAGATTCTGCTGCTCCTCAACGTGGATTTACACGTGAACAACTACAAATAATTCCCGCGGATACACAACTACCACCGCGATCACTCCGGTGATTTCGATCACTTAACTAGCACTAGTGCCAGCACCCAAGGCGCTAGCGCCTCTACGTCGATTACATTCGAGACAGGTTAACATGGTATTTTCTCGTGTATGACCGCGACTATTATCTTTTCTATCTACGGTAAATTGTCTTGAATCATTACTCGAATACCGCCATAACATTATACAATTACAACATGCGCAATGATTGTTCTGCTGCTGTTTTAACTCAATAATAAATTCAACATCAAGATCAAAGTCACGTTTATTTTTTTTATCAGATTGTTTGTATCCGATTAATTTTTTTCTTATTATATCATCATCGATGATGTTAAATTTATCAACGATTTCAGGAATTATGATTCTACGTAATTGAGATATATTTCTGACCCTCGATACCGCTAAATAAACTAAATTTGACCACTCGATGCGATCGTCTACAATCCAGACTCGTGTATCAGAAATAGTTAATCCCTGAGACGAGTGGATTGTCATAGCGTATCCCAACACCCATGGAGATTTGTCAGCGCGTAATGCATCTTCGACCACACTGATATCAACGGCGACAATATCATTTAATACGAGATTCTGTTTCCTTGACTCTGTCAAGGGTCCTGGAATATCAACATTAATATTCTGTTTTCGTGTATCTGATGGTCTATAACACAACGGTACGGGTAGTTCTGAATATTGTTCTTTATGTAGCTGAAATAACTGTTGTTGTAAAGCGTCTCTGATTATTTTTCTACTTGCTACGATCAAATCGGCGGGTCTCCATGAGTTCAAAAAATCACTCATTGATGTCTCTGAGATCACTCCACGTATTATTTCACACTGAATTTTGTTTGATTGTAATCTGATTAATTTTTTAAATTCCTTCAAATTTGCATCAAGAGCTCTATGATCATCATCTATTTCTTCGTAATAATCAACGAAATTTTTTAACCAATCATGTGGAGATGGTCCAACAAAAGGCGGCGGTTGACCATGATCGCCACACATTATTATAGCGGTATTTTTCGTCAACAACCAATCAAGAAACGTTTTTAATGTATCTAATGACACCGTGCATATCTCATCCCAAATAATTATTTTAGGTATATATTTTTCTCCCATTCGTTCAGGAGTCCATGTATCCCCGCGCCATCGGAAGAAACTATGATACGTACACGATTGTACTTGCCGCTGTTTCATCTCACGTGCAAGTCTATGTGTGGGTGTCAGCACGATTATATCTGAATTTCTAAAAACATTAATCGTTCGAGTTGTTTTGCCGCATCCACCAGGTCCATTGAGATATACTGTCTTATATCTAGTTATTGGATCACTTAACGATGGTGCCTTCGACATTTCTGATATTTTATTACCCTCACGATAAACATCTCTCACTGGAACATCTGCTGATTCTGTGTAATTGTGTAATAGTTCCTTTTTTATTCTCCACGAACCCCATCGTTCATCATTACTTGTAAATTTCATAACAGGTTCTAAATATTTACTTGAAATATAAAACGAGTCCGTTGCGACTCTGACTGCGGTCTCAGGAAATCTATTAATCATCGATAATAAATTTATAGAAACATAAGCCAACATGGAAGATCTTAGATGAGTATATTGCGGGGATACGTCATTTATGTAACTAACGATCGTACCTAATTTTGTTCCGTCGGATAAATAAACACTCTCTCGATTTACAAATGTATTTTTCGCCGTTGTATCAGCGATTATAAAATCGTACTCGGCATCATCTAAAATTAATCGTGCGTGATGTCTTTTATAATCATATGCACCACCTTGAGTAAATTTACCTATAATTTTTCTACCGAGATCTTTTGCGGTTTTGAGTTTATTAGGAATATCATCTTCGGAAACATCCTTAAACTCGCTAATAACTTCAGAATCTGACATGGGCAACCAAACTTTGGTCTGTGCATGATATGATATAATTGCCTCACTGACCACCAACGATGTCAGTATCGCACAATCTAGCATATATCGCAACAAAACTATAGGTGCCCAACGTTTTTCACAAAAATGTCTGCCAAACCAAACATAACAAATCTTGTGAAGATTTTCGTTGAGCTCGAATGATTCAATACAGGCGAATCCAGTCAGATCAAAATCAGGTAATGGTCCATTAATTGCCACTCGCGTCATCTCGTTTGTAGGGTGACCAAATCTTTCAAAGTACGTAGAACAATCTCCGTATCCCAGAAAACTTCCTGGATAACATGCAACCATATCAACCGAAATAACATCATTGTAATTGTATTTGGTATTCCATAATCCGCCATGTCCATATTCGACGCAACTTGCGCGTACGTCCTCGAGTAAATCAAATCGTGTTGGTTTCCATGAATTTCGTTCTCTGGCGAAATGAGCCGCAACAGATGGAACGGTAAAACAATTAGTTAGTAATTTGTCAGTATTTCCGCGTGTTTGCACTGTAAAAACGTCGCAAGATTTTTCATCTCGTCATGGAGGGATTCTGTGCGATATATTTCACCGTTCGGTTTGACAAACTGATCAAATTCACCCTCCTCATTACTTTTGAATAACCATACCGATACAGGATCGGTTTTACTTATTTCGTTGATAAAATCAAACATACTCATATCTGTGGGGTAAAATCTAACAGTTCGATCACGTGGAAATATTGTTACCGCGTTAGTCCATGCGTGCGCGTTATGATCGATAATATTTATTGGAGCTCCTTTCGATTTATATTTCGACTGGTACAGTACTTCTCCCGTTATTGTCGCTACGGTTATTGGAAATTTTAATATTTTTCCTAACTCAGCAACATCTTTTATTGTAGCACCGGTGTCCTTAACTGAATCAGCCCACGAGTTTATTTTTTCACGCCTTAAATCAGTTAATCCATTTCCACGCATCGCGTTTGTAAAGTGTTCTATTACTCGTTCGGCTACACAATTTAACCTTGAAAATTTCATCGGCGCTAGTTTATCAACGTTGGGTTTTTTATTTATCTCATAGATTCCATAAATAACCGCCGTTACAGGATACGCTCGTTCATAATACGGTTTATCAATACCTGTCAGTAGACCCGGTCTGGAATTTTTACTTAATATGATAGTTTTATTATTACCAAGGACAGGATCATATTTGTCACGGATAATCCAACTACCTGTTTCTGTTAATACAATAAATTTTACTCTGAAGAAATATTTTTGATTGCCCTCGTATTCAGCGATGTAGTTAATGATAGTTGCCGCTCGCTTGTCGTTCATTGTGGCGTCCGTGACAAAGTCAGCTTTCTTGACTCCGTCAGTGCGTATAATCTTGAACGTTGACCATGTATGAGATGCACCATCCGTGTAAAATTCTTTCTTGGCGTCGTGAATTTTCGAGATCAAACTTTTATTTTTCGGATCAACCAGATCTCGCACTGGCAAGTCAGAAGATAATCTGTCAAGGTTGAATTTATACTTAACAGGCCTAGTTTGGGATAATCTCTCAAACTCGTTCATATAATTAAAACAAATATTTAAATAAAGAAAATTATATATATATATACAATGTCCCAATGCAGATGGTTGATGATCGGCTCAGTAAATCGATGCAACAAATCCTGTAGAAAGGAATTTTGTTGGATGCACTCACAAAACATACGACGAGGAAGTCTAGGACCAAAACCATGTCTACGGTGTGGTATTGGAGTGCGAGGAAAGACAGAATTATGTGGGAAGTGCGGCGGGAAACGGTTCAGAGAACTTAAAAGATATTATGACAAAAAAAATAATAGCGGTGAAAACGCTATAAAATCCGTGAGGGATTATATATCAAGATTTCAGACAAACAATGATTTAAACATATAATATTATTATAATGGAGCAAAATATATTTGTCCCACATCCTGTCATAACAAACTATGAATCAAATATTAATGGTGTCATCAGACACTGCAAGTTAAAAAAACCAGTTGGAGTTGTTTCTAATACTGGCTATCTAAGGTTCACATGCGAGGGGGGGGAAGAAACATTATCTATGTCATAGATTTACATACGAGTGTCACAAGGGTTTGATCAATGATGGTCTTGTTATTGATCATATTGACGGGGACACTCAAAACAATAATTTATCCAACCTTCGTGTTGTCACATACAGCGAGAATAATGCACGTGGAAATACAGGAAGATATAAGACAATCGGAAAGAAGGCGGTAATTTCCACAAACATAGAAACCGGTAAAGAAATTATGTTTCAGTCTATGAACGCGGCTGCGACATATTTTGATATTAACTCGCGTGTGGTAAAATACGTCGCAAATAATATAACCAGATCTACTTTCTCGAAAAAATATAAACAGAAAATTATCTTTAAGTATCAATAACTATCATCACCACATTATTAACTATCATCACCACATTATTAACTATCATCACCACATTATTAACTATCATCACCACATTGAATTAATTTTTTTAATTTATGTCACAGTAGGTCCTCCATACACTACTGAATTTTTGATTACATAAGGGGAGATTACTTTGTAATATATAGTTTTCTTCGTAGATGGTTGGTTTTTTATGATCGTAATTAGTCAGTTTAACTAATTACATCGTATAGTGCCGACGAACCTAACTCATTAGACTCATAAGTATTATTTATGGTTTTTAAATATTTTCCCATCATACAACAGATAATGTTATTGATCCGTAGGAAGCTGTGTGTAAACAGAAACCGTTGCTCATTGTAATTGACCTGCAGTTGTGTGTTCACTGAACTTACATTCTGGAAAGTTCTTTGACTGGTGCATTAATGCCACTGTATTATTGATTTTCGGTCTACTTGGGAAACCAGCTACAAATACAGAAACTATTATTCAGAAACTGTTATAAATACAGAAACTATTATTCAGAAACTGTTATAAATACAGAAACTGTTATTATCCAGAAACCGCTACAAATACAGAAACTGTTAAATACAGAAACCGTTATTATTCAGAAACCGCTGTTTACTGTAAATATTGGTTCCTTAGCTATATAGCTAGCTATATATTAACTTCCGAAACATATGTTCGTAACAATGTTTGATAGCTCGATCAGTATGGTATTGGACTGTGGCGCTCGCGGTCCACGATCGAATCCCCATGGCTGACAATTTGTCGGTGGTGCGCATAATTGCGATTTTTATAATAGTGGGGGGAACCGCAAAAACCCCTCCGCTCAGCAAAATTCACAACCACAATATTGACTTGTGGTTGATACATATTTTCGTATCACCCACTGGATTAATTATTGTGGGTGTGATTTTGCTGAGCGTACATGTTTGTACTGTCCTTAGTTAGTGCCGTTTCATTCATAATCTGAGCTCGCTAATACACTCGATAGGGGCTCTTCATTCATTGTATATATGTTATATGTATATCCTCTAAACTTGGTAGATTGCGGTGGCAAGCTACGAGTTTAACGAGGACTGTGCTGTCCTTGTGCTGTCCTTAGTTAGTGCCGTTTCATTCATAATCTGAGCTCGCTAATACACTCGATAGGGGCTCTTCATTCATTGTATATAACCATTTCATTGTATATAACCATTTCATTGTATATATCCATTTCATTGTATATATCCATTTCCTTAGTTAAGTTATATGTTTATGCCGTCCATGCATAATCTGAGCTCGCTAATACACTCGATAGGGGCTCTTCATTCATTGTATATAACCATTTCATTGTATATATCCATTTCCTTAGTTAAGTTATATGTTTGTGCCGTCCAAGCATAATCTGAGCTCGCTAATACACTCGATAGGGGCTCTTCATTCATAATCTGAGCTCGCTAATACACTCGATAGGAGCTCTTCATTCATTGTATATGTTGTGCTGTCCCTGAAACATCCCGACGAACTCGCTAATACACTCGATAGGTGTTCTAGGGATATTTTTTTTATTTTAAAGATTTATATATTATATAATGAACCATGAAAATATCAATGATGTAATTGTCGCTATTAAAAAATTAAAAAAAGATGGAATTAATATATCTGATGAATTTAATCCTGAAAAAATAGTTTCTGACTTTGAGATTTTACAAGAACGTAAAACCATGGGGACACACACACTATCATCTGAATACAGGCTCATGAAACGGATTCAATCGGCAATGTTTCAGTCGCTAGCTACCGTAGAAGATGATCATGTGAAGGAGTTCGTTCCTCTTTCTACCGCCGTAGAAAGAATTAAGTCGTTATTATCCCACGAGTATGAGGCAAAGAAAACGATTAGTACTCGCATAAGACTATTAAGAAAAATAATGTCAGAGAGTAACCTCATTACTGGTGAAACGATCCAAAGTAGTAATTTTGAAGATGACTGAGATCTTTGATCAGAAATATTATTTCTGAATTTGATGGGTTGTAATTTGTTTTTTTTTTTACTGAAATTTAACAAATTTGTACAAATTTCTTAATTTTGACTACCATTTACCCCATCAAAAGCATAAAATTGTACAAATTTCTTAATTTTGACTACCATTTACCCCATCAAAAACATAAAATTGTACAAATTTCTTAATTTTGACTACCATTTACCCCATCAAAAACATAAAATTGTACAAATTTCTTAATTTTACAAATTATTTATTTCTGAATTAATTTATTTATTTACTGAATTAATTTATTTTTTTTTTACTAAAATCAAGAAAAATGCACGAACTACTTGATTTTGACGGGGTAGTTGGTAGTCAAAATCAAAGAAAAATGCACGAACTACTTGATTTCTGACGGGGTAGTTGGTAGTCAAAATCAGGAAAATTGAGCAATTTCGTTGTATTTTAGTAAAAAAAAAAATAAAAATCTCAGTAAAAATAATATTATTAATAAATAAAATTAATTTATAATAAATAAAATTTGTTAGGAACAATTTGACAAGGTTAGAACTACTTGATTTTGACGGGGTAGTTGGTAGTCAAAATCAAGTAGTTCGTGCATTTTTATGTTTCTGAGGGGGTAGTTGGTAGTCAAAATCAAGTAGTTCGTGCATTTTTATGTTTCTGAGGGGGTAGTTGGTAGTCAAAATCAAGTAATTTGTACAATTTCAGTAAAAATCAGGAAAATTAATAAATATTATTTTTTTTTGTGATAGAAATTTTAATTTTACTTTCATCGACTAGCTTTTTTAGTTGCCTGGGCCGATTAATTTGTACCAAACACAAATTTGTGCCAGTAATAATAAAATATTTTTTTAAGTTGATCGAATTTGATTCTGAAGATCTACGACAAAAGTCCTTAGACAGAAATCCTTACGACGGAAGTCCTTAGACAGAAATCCTTACGACGGAAGTCTTTACGACGGAAGTCTTTACGACTTTACATACAGATTTATTACAAGCTCTTCTTCACGTATGTCAATCAAGCGATTAAGGTGGTCTGTGAGTTTAAAATTTATTCGTGTTAACATATTATTGTGACACCGCAAATACACAGGATTAGTTGGTTCTTGCACGATTAAATTTCCAGGGGGAACTTGTGGTGTGAACGTGTACAGGATGTATCCTTGTTGAGCTTGATTTGATCTTCCGAGATCTATTTGATAGCTGCCATCGATTACGTCACAAACCAGATTGACCGCGACCGTCGATGTTATATTAACGATCCGCGGGGATACGTGTCTTCCGCCGCCATGTGGATCATTATCATATCTGAGAACAGTTGAAGGCGGAATTAATTTTCTCCATGCATCGAGTATTTTAGGAAAAAACTCATCAATGACATCACTGACAGATTTTCTCAACTCGGTTACACTATACCCGGGAAATTTATAATCTGGTACATCGGCTTCTGTTATTTTATATTTTTCTAACCATGCCTTTGCATCAGAATTTTTAGGTGATTTTAAAAGACTAACCATCGCCTGAACTATTCGGTTATTAAAATATTCCATGTCTGATATAAGCTGATTTAATCTTTCCACACGCGTGATGATTTTTTCACGCGATGACGCTGATATGTCAAAAATATGTTCGTTAAAATATTGATTTAGTTGATCTAGTTGTTTTTTACATTCTTGATTGATTTCCTGAAAAAATCTAATAATCGTATCTCGATCAAAACTCACATCATATTTCCACTCCCCCTGATTTATAAAAGACCATGCCTCAATATCTTCGCGAAAGATAAACTTGTCAAGCATCGATTTACTTTTTAAAATAGGTAGTTCCCCCCCCCCCCGTATGATGGATAAATTTGATGATATGATTGTCTATCCGTGACATAATCAGACTTTTTCGGTTCTGGTGGTATCGGTGTTATCGGTGGTGATATTTCAGGCCAACCTAGCACGGATCTGATTGAAGATTGATAAATATCAACGGCATAATCAGGCGAGTTTATTTCAACCGTCGAGGACAACGTCGGCTCATGAACGTTTATTGATATTTTTGATTCTTTTCCTGTTATTGATTTTATTCTACGCGCAAATTCCTCACTGATCTCTTCAATCTGGTAACTGCCGGTTGGTATTCCAACAACAACCCAGTCAGGTGTTCCATCGGGTTTGTTCTTGTTAGTAAATACGAGCGAATTATTTGCTGGTGTACCATTAAATGATTTTGATCTGATATTTGGCCAGCTGTAATATACTCGTAATTGTGCTAGTGCTATTTCTTTTACTGGAATTGCAGTAGGAAAATTAATACTAAATTCAGGATTAGTTGAACTTACCGAGATCATCGTTATCTTTGGCGGAGTTGTGTTGGTCACGATCTGCTGGAGTAATTCTGTCATTATTGATACTTGTTTCTTTAATACCTTCGTCGTATATTTTGGTTATCATTGAAAATTCGAAATCAGATATAATTCCATCACTGAGACTCGCTGATAACAACGAGGATAATTTCGAGTATGCTACCGTCGCTGTATGTAATTTTATTTTGTAATCGGATAATTTTTCATTCGTACAAGTACATATTTTTTTTGTGATGATACCAAGCACACCTGCAATAGTTGTTGCTGCTGAAATACAGATAGTTACAGCTACTGGTGCCATCGTTGTCAACGCTGATAATATTACACCGGTTCCAGCAACAACAGCGGATACTGAATAAACAATCACATCAACGATAACCAATCGTCGTCGATATTTTTTTACTTTTACTGTATATTGATCAACTTGATCTTTTAGCGCCGCCTGCCATTCACGCGCTTGATTGTATCTGTATTGTGCACCGTCCATATATATTTTTATGCAGTAACCAATTGAGGTGTTTCAGCTACAAATTCCAAACACCACCAGAAGGATGTTGCGGTTAATTTCTTATCATCTGCTTCCAGAATAAATATTTCTTCGGTTCCGATATTTAATACAACAGATACAACCCCGGAAAACCTGTCGGTGGAATGACGCCATGGAAACGTTGTAAATATTTCAAATTTTGCAGCACTAAACACAGACAACCTGTACACGCCAGTGACTGTTGCGGTATATTTGATAGTATTATTTTGCTGCGACCATGTTGCAAATCCCGATGATACCGTGCATACGATGTTTGTGATATGCCCGGGAGTTATTGCAGCTGGAATTTTAATCAAATTGGTTTTACCGACAATCTCAGGAATTCCCGCTACGACGTCTTGCTGTGTTTGTTTGATCGTGTCTAGGTTATTTTTTATATCAACGAGTTTCATGTCAATGGCGCGTGGAGTACCGAAGAATTTATCTATGGTATCATCGATTTTTTGAAAATTTCTTCGAAATCTTCCAAAAGCTCCTGCGTGAACGTCATACTCAGCCCGTAACGTGGATAATTTACCGTCTACGGTGCCATAGTTGACATCGACGTATTTTTTTGTTGCTGCGTCTTCGTCAGATGTTGGATCTTTTAAAACTACTATTTTGTTCCCGTTCATGCTAAGTTCACCTGTCATTGTGTCACCGGTGTTTCTCACGCGATTAGCAACACTTTTTGCAATTTCATTTCTAATTGTTGCTAATGATACACTTGAATCTCTGATTTTGCCGCTATCAGTAAACACGGGAATATTATCTGTAACTGCACCAAGTACTCGCCGGACTATATCATTCCATTTGATATTGCTGGTTTTTAGTTTACCATATCGATCTTGAAAAATAATAACTTCATCTGGGTCAACTCCAGCAAGGTTCATAATATCAGCGAGGTCATCTTTAGTCGCATACTTTGACAGATCAATGTCGGATTTTATTTTCTTACTAGTAGAAGATCTTCCGTAGATGTCAACCATTATAATAAGATCCGTTGTTTAAAATGCTTTACGCGCAACATATCGGTTGCTTGTATAATCGTGCACGACTTTATGTGGCGGCCTCGATGATTTTGATATAGCGTCGAGTACATTAATTACTTCACGGCCGCATATTGGCGGATCTGTCATTGTTTGTGTGGGTAGCGTTGAATACCAAACTTTGGAACCTCTGGTTGTTGCGTGGAGTGGTGCGACATACTTGATAAATTCAACAGGTGGAGCTAACCCGTACGAATCAAAATAAACAATTCCACGCGGATCAACCGCGTATGATACCCAATGAGTACCAGGTCCGGAACGTTTGTCAAGATTAATAATACCTGTTTCTAGTTTGTTTGGTTGTTTCGGTAATTGATCTCGCATAAAAACACCTCTAAAGGCGGATATTTTTAATTTTTTAGCAGCATCAAGTAAATCAAAATTTGATGATGGAACGTCTAACGAAATGACCCTGGAAGCCTTAGGCCTCTCCCCCAACGAGATCCCGGCAATCTTAGACCGCGTCCCTTTTTTTTGTATCCCCGCCCTGTTGCTTTCTTTAGTGCCATTCCAGCGGCTGTTCCAACAGCACCTAACGCGGCTGCTTTTGCTACGGCTGGAGCAGCTGCAGCTATTAATGCCGGAATGGCCGCAAGTAGTGGAAATATACCACCCGTTTTAACCATGTCTTTGATGGCGCTCGGGGAGAGATGGAATTGAACTCCAGTTTTTGATTCTAGGGCTTTATTGAAATGTTTAATCTGATTATTTGTCAGCGATAATTTGTTTGGACCACCACTAATATGATCACGTTTTAGTGATATTTTAGTTCCGCATTTGTTGGCGGTTTTTGATTGAAGCTTTTTTACCTGACCCGGGGTCAGAGTAACATTAACATGACTATACGACATTTTTATATAAAATATATTTTTCTAAATAACACGATTAAAGATTTTCCACCGGTGCATCAACGACCCTCATTCGACCACTACCACCTTCAAGTAACATGGCCTTGTCGCTAAGTATGACCGCGATCGCTCTGTAATCAACACCACCGGTATTTAATGTTGCTTTGAGATGTATATCAACGACAGATTGTTTTGATAGATCAAGATGTTCTAATGAAAAATAATAAATCGGATACAATTTTTTAAAATCTAGTTGTGATATTTGCAACCCGGTATCAACATTTTGATCACGTCCCATAAATGACATCAAACGATGATATGCACGTCCTATGTGATTTAATGCATAATTTAGTTGTACATTTTCTGTTGGTTCCTGTTGTCCGTTTATCCGTAAGGAAATATCTGTGAGACCTAGTTGGTCAAATATCATATGAGAGTGAACTTGTGAGTTTAAACGATCACGGTTCTGAAACGCAATAAAAATATGCCGTGGTGCAGAAACACCTTGTTGTGATGCTATATGCCATGTAAACTGACCGTTAACGTTAGTTTGCATACTGTCTGTGCTTGTTGTTAACCATGACAACAAGGATTTACCACCTGCATCCATGAAAGAAATTAATCGCTGTTCTTCTGCGATCGTTGGAGTCATTACCGGCATCCACAGTGAAAGTTTCGATAATATTACTTTACCAGCGTCACCAACGGGTCTCCACAGAGCATCATTATCATCGTTCTTTCTTACAAGAACAACAGTGTGTCTAGCTCCGAAAATAACCTTTTTAACATTCCTGCAAAATCCAAAAATATGCGATAGTGGAATTGTACATGAAAAACCTCTATTGCCTCCTAGCAACATATTTCTACGTGATGCAAATCCCAAGTTGAAATTTTCGCCAGAACCATGAACCACTGGCCACACGTCAGCATCATTGTTATCGGCAAAATTTCTTGGTCGTCTTATATTATACGGATCACTTTCAGGGTTATCGGAGTTATCTTTCACAAACATCATTGTGGGACCTGCTGATCTTGTATAATCATCAGAATATCTCGCCAGACCAATTATTGTTGTAGCAACGTCGACATCATTCTGAATTGATTCAATATTTTTTCCATCAATCATGTATGTGGCGCCACTAAATAATGCTATGATCCCGTTGTTGACAAAACCAATTTTTACTGGATCTAAGTAATTAGTATCATCCGTTTTTATAATTGTACCTTCTACCTCAAGAAAGGCATCAGCGGGTAAAAAGTATCTACTTGTGTCATGAACTTGTAGTTCAATTCTTCCACGTTGATCTGGTTGTTTTGCGTCATAGGAATAAAATTGATAATCACGTACAGATTCATCCTTAAGGACAGGTGCTTCCATGTCAAATGCTGTGTCGGACACGCGCTTGAACATTTTATTATAATTATTTTTCGTCTAACACGTTGATCACCGCCGCCGGAAAGTTCCACCTCGGGAAGTTCCACTTCCTGATATCAAACTTGAGATATTATTTCCAGATTCACCGAGTCCTTGATCTGCTAACGCCGCTAGTTTTTGATTTGCAGCCTGATTTATTATTTTACTTACGTCTGCGGGCATCACCTCAGTACTTGCCAGTTTCACCGGTGGTTGTTGTTTTCGTCGCAATAATCGTGCTAGTCTTTCTTTGATCGCCGAGAACGCCTTACCAGCAACATTGACAATTGCACCAGGAGCTTTATCACGAACAATATCAATAGCCTTCATCGATAATTGTTTTGCTACAGGTGCTACTTTTGGAGCTATCCTCGTGAATAATCCCCGAATGACATCACCAAGTCCATCTCCGTAAATAACACTATAGATTGGTAATCGTGAGTTTACCGCTCTAACCTGTGTGGGTTTACGATGATTATCATGCACAATCATCTTATTTTATTTACCATTTATCTAACAACTAGTCATCAACGAGCTCATCAATAAGTTCTCGGTAAACGCCAATATCCATGATACCACCTTGAAATAGTCGCCGACAAATATCAGCTGCTTCATTGGTTATTTCTGGTGAATTACTTCCAGCACGTTTTCCTCCTATGAGAACTTCTAACCGTGACACGTCATTGATGATATTATCAGGACATAAACCAGATCCTGTTTTAGGTTCATCTTGAGGTGTTTTAAATACTGGTGGTTGCATTACCGGAGTAAGTACTTCAGTGGTGGCCGGGGGTGAGTCACCTTCTCGAAATCCATGTGGTGAACCTGTCGGTGTAAATGTCATTTTCGGTGCAGAAATTTTCTTCGAGGAGGGTGATTTAAGTGACTCTTTAGCCTTTTTAATTTCCGACATCAACCTTTGCTGTGGCGAAGAAGATTGTTGTTGTTCTATTTGTTGCAGAGGTGGAGGAAGCTGATACTGGGAGGACTCTCCTTGTTCTAGTTGTTCCCATCTCTCTCTATAAAGTCTTTTTACTTCTTCTTTAAGTCTTTCAAATTCTGGACCTCTAGCTTGTTTTTTGTTGTAATATACGCGACATATCCATTTAATGAAATTATCATCATTTGTTTTTTCATAACGGGGTTTTAAAATACTAGATTTATTAGATATACTATTTAATATTGCTTCAGGTAATCTCTCTCTTTCAGTTTTTCTAATTTCCTCAACAACTCCTTCGTTAAATTTTGCAATTAATTCTACGTTTTCTCCTGCTGGTTTGGATTTAGATGCAAGTTTTTTTCTCACATCGGCGACTTCAGTACGAAGTTCTTCAATGCCTTCAAGTATTTCCTCATCAACAGGTGGAGGTTGAGCTGCAGCTATTTTCCCGGCTATGCCAGTTGGAAGGTCTCGTAAAATCTTCTTTGTTTTTTTAGTTCTCGCTGCTATTTTTTCAGCCTGCGCTGCAGTTTGTTCTAATACCGGAAAAATACCCTTTTTCCTCTTCTCATCTTCCTCCGCAATATCTCCCCATATAGTTTTTTCAACAGCCGCTGCAGCTTTCTTAGTAGCTGCAGTGACGGGTTTAAATAGTTTTTTAGTGTCTTCTTCGTACTCAACTTTTGATTCTTGCTGCGCTTGCAGATTTTTTCTAAATGAGTCTCTGACAGGAAGAAATTTTTTAATTGTTTCTAATCGTTCTCGTGCTGTTCTTGCAGTATGAGATTCTGGATGTACCATTTTATTATAACATAATAATTTAATTAATATCAGCAGAAGAGGAGCAGCAGAGAGGGTACCTACCAACGTTGGTCGTCAAAAAAATAAACAAGAAATAAATAAACACGTAGAGTACTTTATTTTTTCAGCTACTATTTCAAACTGAGGTTTTATTAGCACAATCGGTCATTGCAAAAATAAACATCTCAAGGAAAGTTCATTTGTAAAATCTTGACCTTTCTACGAGATGATTTATTTGTTTGTTTTATTTGTTTTGTCGGAATTCTATGGTCTGTTCACCCTCTCTGCTGCTGAACACAATGATCTGGGAAAAACTATTGAATATTGTAAGTCTGTGTGCCATTTTCCAATGGAATTACATGCATTATAGATGAACCGAATGCCACGACGGCACGATAGTAAACGGTGTTGATACCCTATTCATTATATACATTAGGCATGAATACAGTGAGTTGTTCTCTGAAAAAAAGTAAAATACTTTAAAACCCCGCATTAACGCGACCCCGATATTAACGCGATCCAATTTTGTGGACCCCAACTATCGCGTTATAGCGGGGTTCCACTATATATATATATATATATATATATATATATATATATATATATATATATATATATATATATATATATATATATATATATATATATATATATATATCGAGAGAGAGAGAGAGAGAGAGAGAGAGAGAGAGAGACACGCTAAGACAATTAGAAAGGTTGGTTGATTGATTTGAATATTTTTAGTCGACTTTATAGGAAAAGGTTTAGGAACAACATAGAAAATGTAGCTTTGACCGTTAAAAACAGACCCAGTGACAGTTAAATGCAATATACCACGCCCTGAAGTAAAATCAAGTAAACACCCCACATCTAGCATCAATGCTTTAATTTATTGTCTGTGCATCACGAAACGTACATAAAAGTAACATCAATTACTTAATTGCGTGTACAATGTCGGTTGTACAATGTGAAACGTAAACACCATTGTATTTCATATGCTGATACCATAGTGGAAAAATAACTGGTTTAAAATCTTCACTTTCCTGTCTTAACTTTCTACTTCACTCTCTGAAATTTTCAGTGTACTGTCTGAAATCTTCTCTTTACTGTATTTAATATTTTGTGAAGATTCTTGGCTTTGTTATACTCTATTTTAAACAAATATAGCGCTAGATTTAAAATATCAATAACACATCCTAATTATATTTGACAAATATTAGGAACCTAAAATGTTTATTCATTTTGATCTGACACCATTGCAGTTTTTCACTGGAAATTGTTCGTTTTAGTGTATTTAAATCCCAAAATATTTTGTAAATAAAGGCATAATTATCTTAAACAAGTTTGAGATAAACACTGTTAAATAAATGAAAATACGAGAATAATACATTGTTGGACTTGTGTGATAAGGACGAAGCTAGCATGCACAATTATCTTTTTAATTTATATATTTGATTTTTATGGTCTGCACAAACGTGCATTGTTTTAGTCAGATATATTATTGATATCACTTTATAGTTGAAGACAGGAGATCCACGACTATAGTGCATTGCATTTTTCCCCAACATTATTCATTTAACCTGGGCTTTTTAATAATAAAAAAATTGCCTTAATGTTCCATTGTGATAATCATATTTTCATAGTTGTGTCTTTAAATGCTAATGATTATGAGCGTCAACTATTTTTATTTTCGAAGAATTCATCATTTGAATCTGTATTTCTAAAAAATATAGTCTATTGTCCTTTTTATTGACAAACCATATTTATTTTGCGAGAAAAGGATTTGAATTTGTCCTAGCATTCGTTCCATACAATATATTTTTGAAAAAGTTTTTTGAATGTTTTGCATTTTTGTCAGGATAGTATATTATATTTTTTCTTTAATTAAATTGAACAACCAGAGACCGCTTCCGGAATCATTTTTTTTTTTTTTTTTTTTTTTGCGGTGGAAACTAGGGATTGGCTTAAGACGGATCGGCTTGCTTCGCTGTAAAAGTCTGACTTTTGTTTTCAGTGACAGTTGTACTATTTAAATTCAAAAGGCAACGTCCATCGAAATGCCCTCATCACCTCTGCCGCTCGGGATCCGCCACTGATATGTTATCTTTATTAAGTACACGAATTTTCCAGTTCAGGGTATCTTCTTCAAATAGATTTTTCTTATCTTTCTTTCAGGAACAACCTTTGCTAGAATCTCGTACATTAAACTATTTTCAGGTCCCGATATATTTCAGATCCTTTTAACACACTGATTTTTCAAATAAAGGCTTTTGTAAAGTATTCACGTTACTGTTGTGTAATGGCATGTGACCATTTATTGGCAAAGCCAGGCTATATATTCGTCCTCTTTGATCCCCAACATGCAACGTTAGAGATGCATAGACATAAAAAGAAAGAAAATAATAAGTAATATATATATATATATATATATATATATATATATATATATATATATATATATATATATATATATATATATACATTGCTTGGCACAGTCTCCAAAAGAGTATCGAACATATTATTTTTGGATCAATTTTTCACCTGCTTTGTTTAATTATACTCCTCATAAGTTGAAAATCTAAATTCCTTATGTACATTTTACAGTCCTGACGTATGTTAACTATTGAATCTACGCAACGAGTTTTCTAAAAATACAGTTGCTTTTAGTGACACCATTGAAAGTTAACTAAGCTTGATAGTGTTTTGTACCAGATTATTTTGAAGACGACGTAGTTACAGATGAATTTATTACAGCCATAGGATATTCAAACAGACAGACATGCTTGGACAAGCAACTTGGAATATCTAACTCAACTGTACGACGATGATCCTAATTCTGGGACGACGACGATGATGTCGACGACGACGATGACAAAGACAATGATGATGGTGATGATGACAACGACGTTGACGATGATTACTTAGTAGGAATACAAATAATAATGTAAAGAGTGGTAATGACACTTAGAGTTGTCATTCAAGTTACCAGTTGACAAGTATAATATAACGCTACAATATATATATATATATATATATATATATATATATATATATATATATATATATATATATATATATATATATATATATATATATATATATATCTGTGTGTGTGCAAAAGATATAACAGACTCCGCTTATAGATACTTAAAGGATGTATGCTTGGAATCAATGTTAATTAACAAATCAACAAACAATATCTTGGGAGTAAGTTTATCACGTCAATGACCATCAACGTTTAATTCGATGCATGTGGAATATTTTGACTCTAGTGAAACGACTGAAGTGAGTCTGAGTTTGAATTAAGTATAGACTATCTAGCTAATTACGTATTGGCTATTAACCGTCAATAGTTAATCAGCTGTCATTAAGTACTTCAAAGGATTAAAAAAAAAATCACTTACTCACTTTCAACGTAATGACATTTATGCAATAATGAAAAATTAGAGTGTTATGTCGCTCCTGAGTCTATTACATTATGCACCTAAATGGTTTCAAAACCTAGGCTCAGGCAACACCCACTTCAATGCTCGGATTCTTCATTATACAAATGAGGCGGCTGCCGACAATGAAAATACCACATTTGAAGTTTGCTGTCTAGAATTCAAATAACCCTGAAACGAACGATTTTTACATCACATTAGCATCAAGCGATTTGACGGCAATACGCCCTCTATAATGTGCAAGGTCATTAGAACCTTTACAACCCAAGTTCAATTTAAAAATCAACGTTTCCTATTGACGTATTCTCCATTCGTTGGGAGACATTACGTACATTGATCATACATTACAGATTTGATTTGTTGCGCAAATTATTGCATTTCACAAACTACTAAATAAAAATGGAATATACATTGACTCTCGAAGAAAGAGCTCCCACAAGTTTGCTGTATGCAATGGTTTAGACGAACACGCGGAAATCTGAAACCCGAGCTTGAGGTTCCTCAGAGAAAACCTATGGTCGTGATTTTAATTAATCAATTCCAGATTAACTACACTATGTAACTAAACCTTCTAAATTTTGGAGGCAAAATACGGCCTTCAAGCAGCACGTGCAATTGGTATGCCCAATAAAAGTTCCGTCACAAATTGGCACACAACAAAAACCAGCTAAACCAGATTGTTCGTGTTGAGAATTCTATAAATTGCTCAAGATCATGGTTTATGTCTAGTAATCTGAGTCATAGAAGCTCTGGACAATTTATTACTCGTAGATAAGTAAACCATTCAAGCAGATCTCTTGCTACTTTGTCGAACTCATGTATGTTGATAGATATAAATAGATAGCGAAGTAGTGACTGTTTATTGCCTATTGCATTCTTCAAGTACTGGCACAGGAAAATAAACAAGAAGCGATCTGAAACTTTGGCCAGATAACAGAACATTTCACTACATTGTCGCCATTTTCCACTTCGTCGCTAATTTCATCGACCATCTCCTTTGCAGTAACATGTACGGTTTTAGAAATAGGTAATGGCTTGTCTATATATTTTGGCCGATATTAACAATTGACCAGCATATTTAGACCTTGAAGGTAAATAGCAAAATAGCCCAAATTCTTTATTGTATATATCCAGCGATACATCGAAATAGGTATGAATACTAAAGTTTGCTGTTTTTTAATTTTTAGTTTATATCTGAATTTATATAAAGAAAAATATGTGCAGGAAAGAAAAGATAACGCTATCAACTTATATAATTACTTAGTAATAAACTACATTTCTTTGTCATGTTCTTAATGTTTATATATTTTATTTTATAAAACACAATATATGTATAAACATATTAGTTAATTTCCAATAACCTCGAGTTAAATGTATTATGAAATAAAAATGTTCGACATGTTTTCCTGTAATGAGCAAGTACTAGAAATATGTTTATATATATATATATATATATATATATATATATATATATATATATATATATATATATATATATAAGAATCAAAATACAAGTAAGGAATTGAAGGAAGTGAAAAATTTAGTTACAACTGAGAATCAGCAAAGAATTTCTCAATACTCATCGTCAATGATAGAAAAATTCATATTTCTATTCATTTACTTCAACTGATCTTGATTCCAAAGAAGCTATTCATTATAACACTGTCTTATAACATTCCATCCAATACATTCTGTCTATAATCTGAATATTTTAGCAAATTTCCATATTGATTACTCTATACCTTATTCCACTTTCTTTACATTTATCGAAATTATTCAAGAGATTCTTCATCTAATCACGAACTATGCTCAGCAAATTGGTTTGGGTTGTAAACAAATATTAATGTTTGTTCGTCTCATACAGCATGCTGCAAATGGCTTTCTTCATTACAAAGCCCTCCTTCGGATGTCATACATATCATAGTCTTATCTTTCTATATTCCTCATAATACGGTATGAGGTAAGGGTATCAAGATCATGTGGAGACCGTTGTGTTTGACTCGTATCAATGCAAACCTGGGACAAATTTGATGATGTAAGCTTTTCGCAGAAAAATAGTTGTGGTTTAGGTAATATCGATAATTGTTCGCAGCAATTTAATTATGAGTGTCGTTTGTAGCTTGCAACACGCTATTCGAAAGCAAACGTTTCTTGATGTAAACAAAACTGTTGGTTAGGGAACTTATTGAGAAGAAAAGCCCTCTTTTAAGATTTGAAATAGTATATGAACGAGAGCACGCGGAATGAACTCAAAAGGTTATTTAATACCTTCATTTCTTGGGTTCATTGTTCAGTCATGTCGCTGCCATTAACGTATACTTATGTATCTGCGCATCTGCTTTCTTCATCAAATTAATTGAATTTGGTAACAGTTAATGTTTATTAATACTAAACTAGTTGAGTCCGATACTAAGTACTGAAATTATTTTATTCTAAGTTATTCCTTAAAGATTAGTGTAACAAAAATGGTATTAATATGTAACACAGTATAAATTTAAACTAATTATATATGTATATATGGTTTCCTCGGTTAGTGTGCTCCGAGCATATTATTGACAGAAGCATCATTTTAAATGTTGGTATACAATATTAGCAAAATTTCTTTTGTTTTCCCAGGCGAAAACGGGAGATACTAGCATGGCACAAAAGTGCAATTCCGAAAAGAAAATGAAAAACAGCGTCTCCATTATAAAATATGCCCGAGAGCAACGTGAAAAGCCACGGTTTAGTTTGCATGGAATACACTCTTCATTTCTTGTGCGTTGTTTTAGTCTGGAAATGCTATTAAGTTAATCCCTTTAGTAATTTAAGACGACTAACAAAATATCATGGGGATGATGAAAATTAATATTTCATATTAAACTACAATCACTCGCAATGGTGAATTTTAGTTTGAGTTTTTGTGCCCCTTAGTCCATTTCGTGATACGTTGATGGAGTATATGACGAGATATGATGTCAACCAGAATATTTCTTAAAACACTTGTTTTCTGCTAATTATCGTATGTTATGCCTCATTATTTGCGAGCAAATCAGACTCTACTAGAACAAATCACACAAAAACGATAAGAAACCACACCAACTACTTGAACAAACGACTAAAACATTGTGAATAAATCACACTTGAATAAATAGTAAAATTAATCACACAAGCTACGTGAGCGAATCATATAAATTACTCTAACAAATCACACAAAGTACGTGAAGAAATCACGCAAACCACTTAAACAAATCACACAATACGCAACCAACTTAAACACTGCTTTTTGTCCGTTCTTTTAATGATCTGGGCCCGGGGTGAACTCCGTCGGTGACTCTTCACGGTGGTTTTTCCTGGAGTCTTCCTCCATCAAACATGTGCAATCTATCACGTGCTGCAAAATGGGGCTAAAACCCAGAAAATCACAAAACCAAAATAGTTTAATGATCCATAGAAAGAAGTCAATTTACAGCAATAACATGCTACATTCCGTGAAAACATACCTACAACAGAATGAACACAAACATGGGTTATTATTGCAACTGTCGTCTTTATTTGTAGGTATACACATAAAAGAAACTTATCTTCCAATAGACTTCCAACAAACTCTCTAAAGTATCTTTTCGTTTTAAAATTATATGAAACGTAACTAAACACCGTCGTTCACATATCGCAACCGCACCTGCTGCTGCAAAAACATAAACATTTGAAGGAACTAACTGAGCCCACGTTTGGTATTCCTTTACGACGCTCTGGTGGTCTAAGTGGTTAGAGCGTCCGCCTCGGATGCAGGAGGTCGCGAGTTCGGACCCCAACCGAATCATGCCAAAAGACTTATAATAATGGATACCTCGCTTCTCCCTCAGAAAGAAGAGGTTAGTGTTAAGACTGGTCAGCTGGTGCAAGGATGTGGCTGGGTGGGACATGATGCCACATGTCCGCGACATGATGCCCCGGTGCTAGGAAACGCTATAAACTGCCACACTGCAGACATTGTAGCATTGTAGCAATATGACTGAAAAATTCTTAAAGCTACATTAAAAATCGAAATCACACACTTTCCTTTTCCATCTTATCGTCAAGATTACACAAAATCTCTATCTCTCTCTCTCTCTCTCTCTCTCTCTCTCTCTCTCTTGTTTTTTTACAAATTAACGAATACTTGCTTGTGTGTGTTTATTGAGTAAATGTACCTCCTACTAAACATGTATCACTATCTATATTGCTGATATGCTTAATTACATAGATTGAGTAAAGTTTATTGTTAAAATAATCATTTGATAATTTCATATTTTCAAAATGGGAAAACGTTTGTTAATATAGTCGCAATAAAGTGCATAGTTGCATCAGTTTACGGTGCAAATATATATCTACTTCAATCTCTTGATGAATTATCAAATTCGCCGTTTTGTCATCATTAGATAAAAGTAATGAAAGTTACGTGTTCTTTACTTTATAATCAATCTGATTTAATTAAAGCTGGATCTTTAATAGTTTCTACTCTTAAAGAATCCTATACTCTGAAATAAAAGTTCAGATAATTTGTGTAGCAGTTTGCAAGAAAATACAATAAATTTGCTAAATCTGCCACTTTCAATCTAACATTGTCTATTCAATGTCATAAAATATTTGATGAATTCACCTAGAAAAAAGACAGTCTTGAACGAGTTCTCAGACGTGAGAAATATACAAAAGATTAATGGGCACTCATAGTATATTAATTTTGCATATCCGCTACAGGCCTACGTCACGTCAATATTGTTACATTAGATAATCTGCCAGATATTTGTATTAATTGTATTAATAGAAGAACATAATTTGCTTGCAAGCAATCAAACCCAACCCGTTCAATATATATATATATATATATATATATATATATATATATATATATATATATATATATATATATATATATATATGCAACGTCGCCCTCTTAGTAAGAGGGGTGGTTAATTGGATTTGCTGTCGTTATCTAGAGGAAGACCTCGCTCGATGTTAGAGCCCGGTGGGAGTGATAATATTTGAATTTCAACAGAGAACCGAGTAAGAATACTGGGAAGAAATAAAGCAATACGAACCCCCTTAGACAAGAAAATAACAAATTTAATCAAAACAAATTAACAACGGAAATTCCAATTCAATCTAAATTATGTCAACAGAATTTGATAGCAGTGTCCATTTTGGATTGATTTCATCATAACAACGAGTGGTGAAAAGAGCGCAATGTCCACGACTGATTTACATCAGCTACCTCCCTTGACCGTGTATCAGCGTCTTCCTATTTCCTCGACTTCCTCTTCTCTATGCTTTGTCCATTCCTGGAATTCTTACTCCTTTATTCAGACCTCGTCTTCTTTTTTTTCTCGGACGTTTGTCTTCAGACCCTCCCGTCTCTCTCTCAGAATGCTGGTCCTTAAAGGACAAAATTACCCCTAAATATATGTATGTAACACTTTCTACAGTATATAAATTCCCTCACTTACGTTACTCAGAAGCATAAATAACTATCCGAACACTGCATACATTCTGACTTAATACGGTAGTACATTACCCACGCTTCACAGCGTCAGGTCATAAATTACCTCGTGAGTGGTCTATCGAACGTTACAGTATTCTTTTACCTATGCTATTACATGTTCGATTACTATTGCATACAATTCACAAATTCTAACTCACAGAAATCTCTAACATAAAAGATTATTTAAACATTACGAAATCAATAAAAAAATAGGTAATTATCGTTAACTCACGAAAATCAGAATAGTCCTAATAGACAAAGGAAAATATTTCATTTAACCGTATGAAATCCTACACATATGAAAATTTGATCGCATGCAGTCAATTCTAACAATGAACTAATAACTGTAAAATTAAAAGGTAAATTGCATAACAACTCTAGCATCAACACTTTGCTATGAAATTGAACAAACGATACATAATGTGAAACCTAGTCGTATCAAACACATTTGCATAAAACAAACAATCAAAATATAGAATATTACGTGAAATTAAAATTGAGTATCTTAATGCTGTTCTCTTTCAGAACTTGTGCGTCATAGCACTAAACCCTTTATTTTCTTACAAGACAGCTACCTGGTCCCATTCTTGTTTAACGAGGAAAGCTCTGTTCTCTTTAGGCTTCCCCGGGGTCAAAACTACTCCTCCTCTTTCATGAACTTTTAAGACTAAAGAATTTCGACTAAGGTCGTCACTTTGCATTCACATTGCTTCTAAAGTGTACGCCTTAATTTATCCTGCCCAATTGTAGGCAGTGATTCCTAAATTTTCCCCAAGACATTCATTTATTCCGTTAGATTTTCAGATAGCAGAGAATCTGTGAAGGACGGCATATCAATATTCCTTTGAAAATGATAATTTGACATGGGTTCCGATCAAGAGGTTATGATTGGTAGCTCAAATGTTTACATTCTCAGGACAGGGTAGCAATGCCCCTTGTAAAATCTCACTCGGTCATAAAATTTAGCCTTTCAAGTTTTAACACTGACACGGAGGAGAAAAGAAGAAAGGTTGAAGTGACACTTCACAAATACTTTTCTGGCTTAAATGCGATACACTTTTAACGTTCAATGCATTTATCTTTAAAGTTCAATACATATCAAAATTCTACACTTCACAATATATGTGTGTGTTTGTGTGTGTGTGTGTGTGTTTGTGTGTGTGTGTGTGTGTGTGTGTGTGTGTGAGTTCGTGTGTGTGTGTGTGTGTGCTTATGTACTTTGTAAATTTGTAAACTTTCTTCCTACATTATCCACTTAGTTCATATTAATTATGTTGTTGTTATTGCTTGTTTCTCAGCACACGTACCAATAAATAAATTGTGTGTTTCCTCAGTAAACGTACCAGTGAATGCATTATGGTTCTGTTCAGTAACGTTACCAGAGAATTTGCAAGGAAATTTTATAACAAGCGAGTTTGTGGCTTAAAATTGAAATTTGTATGCTTATAATAAACATTATATCAATCTAATTTTTTATAGAAAGTATAAAATATTTAAATTATAACCAAATTGCGTTTTATAACACTTACTTGAAAATCAGCTCGTAACAGTAAACCTACAAAATAATGGATTTTATTCGTCTTCTTTTTCTATTTCACACAGCAAACATGCCACTGAATGAATTCTGTTTAATATAAAATTTCATACATATTGCAGATGGTGTAAGCATTGGGGATAACGATACGGAAAGTCCAAAGATGTCAACGTATCGCTCATCTTGCTAAATTCGACCGGAAGTACAAACGGATTAGCCTACTTAATCCTTAATGCATGAATAATTTCCATAACCGTTCATTAAGTTTTGATGGGAATGTTATTTCTTTTTAAACTGTCATTCAAATAATTATATTAAACGTTCTGTTGCCAGAACTAAGCAAGTACCCAACTAGTAAAAGAAAGGTTGTTTAAAAATATTTTTTTCAAATGAAGTTGCGTAAAATACTAGTTGTTCTGTGTGTGTTTGCCTGCGTGCGTGTTTGTGTTTATTTGTGGCTAGTCTTTTGTCTATTAAATTCGTACTTCTTCAACTTATGACAATGAAGACACATTTTAGACAGTTTAGTATTGTCGTTGCAAAAAGGCTGAAAGTGTTGTATTTCACTTCGGACCAGATATTTAATCCATGTATCTTGCTATTTCATTCTTTTGAAACGTTTTGGCATCTTTATCCTTACATTTGCTTATTCAATCAGATCCAATAGCATGATAAAAGAAAAACAACAACGCCTCAATTAACTTCAATATAGCAAATAACATTTACCCGTCCCACACCCACCTCACCACGCATATTTGCCAAGAGTTAGAATATAATTTTCTAGTTTTACCATGACGTTTGCAATGGCACTTGTTTAATATAATTTCGTCATTTCTGTATTTTTTTTATTTTCCTTGTTTTTATATATTTCCGTCATTCCAGGTTTAGCTTTTCATAACTGCCATAACTTATAACACTGTTTAATTCCCTCATATTATCACCATGACATTTTTCATATTCGCACAGGGTGTTCTTTTAGAACACACAGTACTAATTGTATAGGAAAATGGGAACCAGTCTGGAAATGGCGAAGATAAATTAGAATATATATTGGCTTGGTTGGCCATGATTGGTTGATAATGAAAGTCAGATTTTAGCAAAAAGACTTTTTTGAGAGATTATCCTAGTTGTAACTGAAAAATATAGACATTGTTTTATTAATGGAATTTCAGACCTTTAACAGTCTTGAGTTTGGAATACTCGTCACTGAAATTGGTACCTGACTCTTTGGCGCGGAATTGAAAGCTCTTGTTTCAAAAAATATATAGGTCAAGAAAATACCTTGGCGCATATTATTTTCTGTATACAATCTATCATCCAGGTTTCAGCTATACTGATAAATATATGTTTTTTCATGAGCACTCAAAAATTTAAAGTTATTGAATTTCTAATACCATGGTGTTCACATACGTTTACAATGGGAAATGAATTAGTATAGTGAGTCCGAAAAATAAGATACGGGTGTTAAATAACTTTTTTCAGTGTCAATATTTTGTTGAAATAAGAAAACAACACATGAGTGTCTCCAAATTATTAATACATACAAAATATTCATGCATTCAAATTATTAATACATACAAAATATTCATATATACAAAATTTTCGTGCATACAAATTATTCATGCATACAAACTATTCATACATTCAAAATATTCATACACAAAAATTTAGTTGCCGAATTACACAAATCTTAGCATTGTTACGATGTAATTTCTTTAGATTCTTAAAATGAATTTTTATAGAAATTTTGTAAAGGTGTAATTTTCGGAATTGTAATTTAAATTTGTATAATAAATATAATTTGTGTCATAAAGAAGATGATTGTTATAATTTTTGTATTATGTGATTCTAATATGATGCCTTACCTAAGTATATTAGTGTTGCAGCTGTATCATTGTATAACAACAGCTGTATCATTGTATAGCAACAGCTGTATCATTGTAAAACAAATCTTCAGATGACGATAAGATTCACGCCAGCATTACCAGACATTACCGTAAGCAGGTATAATGTCTAAACACTAGTTCAGATTCTGTGTTGTGTACTGTAGACAACAATTTGACGGGGCAAGTATCATTGGAAACAGAATAAAGGTTCTTCCGAACCACGAGGGCCATGCGTTCACCAAGAATATATAAGTGCGCCGAAGAATTATATAGCATCATCAGAATTAAAATCGACAATAAGTGGCAACAACAATGGGATAGCGGCAAAAAGGGACGCAAGCTATATTCCACACTAAATAAGATCGCAAGACATACCAACCCACCACAACTCGTTAGAAGTCAGGATCAAAAACGTATCAATAGGATACTAATAGGCAAAACTAAATTAGTCAGCAGCTTTGGGAAATATTTGACAATCAACATAAGTTCAAATGGCAAATGCCCACACTGCCCACTCCAAGACGATTTAGAACATGTTTTAACACCTGCCATAAGTATGGAACCCAACGAATTAGGTTTAGGACTAAACAACATAAAATAAGGACCCAACCGACCTATTCAGATTTCCTCAAAGAACAAAACTTTTATAAAAACATTACTTACAAAAATATTATAACTTCCTCATCGACATTAGGAACGGGGGGGGGGTAAACAAGTGTATGACCCGCTAAACAATAAATAAATACCATTCAGTTAATTAGAACTAGACGACAGGCTAAGAAACTATATGTAAGGAACAAGAAGACATGATGTCTTTGATATGTCTTAGCGACCCGAGTATTCGGCAAAGATATCGGTCTTATCAAAATAGATTTAGCCTGAAAATAACATCTCACAAATAACTCTATCCACAAGCTAGGATAATAATCAAAACAAAACAAGTCCAAACCTATCAAAACTAGTAGACAGGCTAACAAACTTAAAATTAGGGAATAAATAAGAACAGGTGTCTTTGACAAGTCTTAGCGACCCGAGTATTCGGCAGAGATATCTGTCTTATCAAAATAGACTTAGCCTGAAAATAAAATGACATCACCTAAATAAAACAAAATAGGAACAATTATCATAACTAGTAGACAGGTTAATAAACTTATAATTAGGGAATAAATAACATCAGATGTCCATGATATGTCTTAGCGACCCGATTATTCGGCAAAAATATCTGTCTTTATCAAATAGACTTAGCCTGAAATAAAATAACAACATCCAGAAAACTAGGAAAATAAATCAAACATAAAGATAGACTAGCAAGTCCTTAGTCGAACCCTAAAGCCACATATATAGAAACAAATAAACTGCAATAACCCTTAATCTAAATTTTAAAAAAATATATATTTTCTTTTCTTGTATTTTTCTTTTCTTTCTTTGAAAACAAACTTAATTAATTATTTTTCTAGGGCACCACAATCCTACAAGATGAAATTAAGGACACTAACATCTTATCCTACCGCAAGGTGACCGCAGGTTATATGTAGTAGAACAAACGCAACTGCACTAAGGTACATACTCTCCTCGAGGGACTAAAAATAATTAGAACACCCAGATAAGACCCCAAAAACTAGAATATATAAGGTGGTATAAAAAGCTCATCACCATCAGGCCCCGCTACACAATGTGGCAACCAAATACCTAGCGAAACTAGTTAGGACCCTAAACTTAAGAATATATGAGGTGATTCAAACACAAAGGACCATCAGGCCCAGCTGCACAAAGCGGCGCACCAATTAAGCCTAGGAAAGTTTAAATAACCATAAACAAAAGGGTTGACCCTTTTGTAGGAAAACGTACTATAACCTCAAAATTAATACCTATAAGGTGGTCCAAACTACAATGACCATCAGGCCCTGCTGCACAATATGGCAACCAAATACCTAGCGAAACTAGTTAGGACCATAAACTTAAGAATATATGAGGTGATCCAAACACAAAGGACCATCAGGCCCAGCTGCACATAGCGGCGCACCAATTAAGCCTAAGAAAGTTTAAATAACCATACACAAAAGGGTTGACCCAAACCATGAACGACCCCACCCAATTCAGACTCAATAGATAAAGTTTAAATAACCCTACAGACTATCAATAAGGTGTCACTGGTGCGGTTCTATCTTTAAAAAAAAAAAAACGGCACAGAATATATCTCCAAAAATGCGTCAAGACAACAATTCATTAACCTTTTGGCAAGGGGGTCAAAATATGTATACCCTGGGTAAACCAAGATGCCTTCCTAGTGAGCAGAGTAATGGCTGGGGGATGAGGCTGTAGTTCCTTGATCAATTAAATAAATAGTCCGCTTATGGACATTAACCAGAAGTATATGCCCGTATGAGCTAAAAAGTCTATAATTTAAATGATTATGATGATGAAAGTCATTACCCATTTAGGGCAAAGCAAATGTCTCACAGAACAAGAACCGCTATATATATACAAACTCTCTCACAGCTTGGTCAAATATTGTTGTGCTGCAGACTTAGATTATGGCTTCATCCAAGTAAGAAACATGTAATTAGTCTTAGAGATTTCTCCTAAGTGTCCAATACATTGAGATGTAACATATATCTAGAAATTGTTTCATCTACTTCTAAAGGACTTGTACCATGTTGTTCTTATTATACCATATTACATTTTAATTATAGTGTGTCTCGGGTTGTTTAAATTTATTTAGATTTTGTGGTAATTTATAATATTAAGATTGTTTGCTTTTTAATAAAAAATAGTTTGCTTCATGCTACAAAATAATTTAGTTGGAAACAAAATACCATTGAAATTAAAGAAAGTGATAATTTAGGTTATAGAAAAATATTTCATAAAAATCTTTGATTGAAAATAACTTTTGTGTTATTTTATAAAAGCTAATTATGAAAGTTTTTTTTTGCATCATTTGTAATTAGTTTGGCATTTGCTTCCATATAAATAAATGATAGAACTGTGTGTAGTTGGTTAGCTCTAATTTAATATAACATTTCTTCGATATCTAATGTTGGTTGATTTTAATTAAAAAAATTTATCTGCTGCAGACTTACATTATGATGACTTTCTCCAGTTCTATTAAATTTCTTCTTCGCTAAAACCAGCGATGTAATACTACATCGCAAGAGTGACACCGTCGCTAAAAGGAGGCCTGAATGATTTTTTTCTCTCTTTCTTTCGAACTGAGGTCGTCCAATCAATAAATTGGGAATGACGAAAGAACTTTATATATCCAATAAACTGATCATAACAAGGGGTTCAATTACCTATTACCCCTTTGATTTGACTTTACTGAAAGCATATGGATTAAATAAGGTAAATTTATAGAACTGGCATTTAATCGTTCTAGTTTCCATGTCAAATCATACTAGTATGTCTATTACTTTTGTATCCCATTGTTTAATGTATATCCAAGATATTGCTGGTATTATGAGGCTTGACATAGGTACAGGCTTTGACACTACACGGAGAATTAACTTAAAATCAAGCTACTACATAGGTAATTTTCTTCATCCTTACTTAGCATTGAAATTGTACAATTTGTCAAACTAAGGTTTTCAATTTTGATTTTTCTTATACCACTGTAAAACTACTTTATTATAACTATTTTTGGAGGTTTGTACTTTGTAACGGTGATTATTTAATTACATAATAATTGTTTAACAAACAAGTATTTTGTCAAAAATATTTAAATTACTTTGTCCACATAAATCGATGCAGTTTATATTTTGACATAAGATAGCCTTTACCACATAAATCGGTAATACAATTAACCAAATGTCTACTGAGGAAATCCTTATATAGTTTGAATATCATATTGGTAGAGCTCATCTAAGGATAGTAAAATTATGATAAGATTATAATGATAACATGTTTTCGCAGTCGAATTTTATTTTATTATTATTATTATTATTATTATTATTATTATATATTGGGGGATACATTTCATACCCGATTCTGCTTGATGAAAATAACATTTCTACTGATGCAGAACTCTATTATTGAAACATAAAACAGGGCAATAAACGCTTGCCCTAGCGTAAGATTTCGTTAGTATGCTTGAACGCCAGTGGATCATAGCTTAATCCATCGTCAGTAACGCTCAGGGTCATGTCTGAGTTAATTGATCCCTAAGACTTACTGGCTCGATTTATATCAAAGTATCTTGTGTCAACAATTAAGGCATACGCCATGCTTAAAATTGTTTGCCTTGCAGGGAAATAGACAGCTTCGTTTCCTGGCAAATGTACTGGCTATGATGTCAATGGATTTAATACAAATAAGCTACTATTTACGAACACGAACGGAATATCAGGATGTAGTCTTCATTTACCATAGTGTAGTTTTGAACTATAATACAATGCTTTAAAGTCTACATCCGGGGTTTATTTGCTTTTCAGTCGAAGGATTTGTTATAGGATTACTCATCAAATCATCGCAAAAAGAACCAATGGCATTTTATAAAAGTATTGAAAACCGTTCCAGATTCCATGTACTGAAAGCTGACTAAACGACTGCAATGTCTACCTGAACCAATAGAGAGATACCAGCAAAACATTTTTGATAGACGTAGGGACTTTAGAGACGTAGCGACTTTTAAGACGTACGAACGTTTGAACAATAAACAGTGCCAAAGGCATCCGAACATAAGCTTATATATCTGTCCAGTTGACTATGTGGTTATGTAGTCGTTATATGTTTAGTTCGTTTCATAGCAGCTTGGATAAGTTAGATTGGTACAGATGTCTAATTATTTCCTTCCATTTTTGAGTTAGAGTTGCTTATTTAGAGTTAGTGATGATCTTGTTGTTGTACAAGATACAAGAAACCTTATAAGCAAATATATACAATAATAGTTATTGCATATATTTGCTTACAAAGTTTTTTGAATCTTGTACAAAAAAACGTTTGGTGAAAACATACCTCCTAATTTATATAGTTTTTGAACTCAATTTGATATTCGACAATCCAGTCTTTATAAAAGTCGAGAATTACATCATACTATGGGACATCGTCTTGCTCATCCACCAATGCCCTTCTAACATCTGTTCTCACACGTTACACACTCCAACGAAAGATAGTGAAGAGCCCATACTGGTAAATTGCATGACTTCATCATTACTTCTTTATATTATGTCATGTCTACAGCGTTTCTGATCCCGTGCACATATCCCCGCATTGTCTGGACAATCGTGATTTTGCGCTACTCATATTCTTGAGTTTTGAAAAACATTTAGAAACAATGCTCATATTTTAAAATGGATTAGTTTTTTAAAAAGAACTCCACAATACAATGTGCATTTAATATTTCTCATTACTTAAAATCTTCACGGTAGTTGTCCATGCTTTATAAAACGTAAATCAACTCGTTTACTACCATGTTGTCATCGACACATAGTCCCTTCCTCTGCAATTGTATACTCCCATATGTCAAATAAATAACAGGGTTAAATACATTTCTGTAATTTGCATGTTTGTATTGTTGTTGTTCTGAGATAAGTTTTGTTTTTAAAATAAATTAGTTTGATTAACGTAGTTGAAATAGTAGCCATCGAGTTATGATACTCGCTGTTTCCAGAAATTGCATAAATAAGCTAAGTTCGTATTTTAAATTTAATGTGATAAGTCTATATAAAAATAAACATCAGTGAACATTGTAATAGTTATTGTAAATATTTGCTTATAAGTTGAGTCCAACTGCACACAAACATAGACTCTGATAATGCGTCAGCAGATAAGGGTCTATCTTTTTGTTTGGATGATTATTCTAACATACTGCAGGGACTCAGACCTGATATCAGTTTACGGAATGACCGATCTGAGTCTGTGAAGCCCGCAGATAGATTCAACTTGTAAGCGATTATATGCGATAATATGCTCACAATTGATTGAACTTGTCGCTTACTCAATAAAATTGATAACGGGTAAGTGAGGGTTAGGTAGAGGCTGGGGACCGGAGGCCTGTTAAACAAATATTCTCAAATGTTTACTGTAATTCCGCCATGGTTATTGTTACTTTTACTATGGAGCAATTCACAAAAAGTTTAATCTCTTTCAAGTTGAATGTTATTATATTTTGCTAATTACTTACGGGCAATATGCTTCCAATAGTTAAACGATTGCCATTCAATACGTTATTAACTTCAAAATCGCTTTATTAATTTTTCTTTATGGCACTGCGATTTTATTGAGAATTTTCAGCACTCTGCAAAATTGAAATCTGCTTTTGCTTTTGCTTGTGTTATGTAAATTAACGTACACTGGCTATCCATTCGATCCAGAATCAAGCACAAAATTTGTTCTCTGTGCTACGTTTCACTGTCGGACTCTAGTCCAACATACCTATCCGACCTCGCCCATGTGTACACACGAGCAAGATACTTACGCTCCTATTCTGACAATCGTATACTCATTATTGCAAGTATGAAAACAAAGTCATATGGACAGCGTTCTTTTGCATACCAGGGCCCAGCAACGTGGAATGAATTGCCCACTGAACATAGACACAACGATACAGTGATCACATTTAAGAGGGCTCTCAAAACTCACTTATTTCGACTGCAAGAACAAACTTAAAGACCTAATAATGCCTCCTACTTTAAATATTCTCAGCATGTTTTTTAATGTTTTCTAATTTCATGGTGTTTTTTTTTGTAATCATATCATTATATATTTTCTATCTTATAGGTGTTGTCAAATGTTGTAAATGTTGTAAAGCGCTTAGAACTTCTAAAGATTAGGCGCTATACATAAAGTCCTCATTATTATTATTATTATTATTATTATTATTATTATGTATGAATGCATGCATGCATGCAGGTAGGTAGGTAGGTACGTAGGCAGACTGGTAGATAGGTAGGTAGGTACGTAATGTAAGTTCTGAAAATAATGTGAAACTCAAGAATTGCACAATAACGTTAAGACCTTAAACCCTTCCAAATAAATGTGAATGTAAAGTTCTGCAAGATAAATGTAAAGATGAAGATGCAAACGTGTAACGTAGTGCTGGCAAATATCGCACAGCACCACGCGGCATGAGCGTGTTCTTAAGCGTGTACAAACAATAATACGCCACACTGATTGGGCTGACTGGAATATATAGTTTATGTTATCAACAAAGCTTAATTTTTACATGAAAGTAAGTAAAGTATTTATTCCATTATTACAAACTGTTTGATTTGACTGTAAGTAGACCGGGATCAGTCACTTAATATAAAATTCTGTATCTCATTAAGTCCGATCTTGCTCATGAAGCAGGTACAATTAAATAAATTTTCACTAAGTATTTAATTATATCACTTCCGTCGTTCGCTTGTTTGAATGATTTCACAAATCATCGTTTGAATTTCACCATGTGCAGTCCATTCAATCAGCCAAACTAATCATGGGTATTGTTCATTCAATCACCAACTATGAGTGCCTTTTTCGTTCGCTGAATAATCGAATAGTCAGCAACAGGTTGCAAATAGCTTTCTTGATAAGAGGGCTGTCCCAAGCACGCTCCTGAAATTGTTTTTATGCCCTTCATTTGGCCTTTTCGTGTGGTGGAAAGTACATCCATATAATTTTTGCATCCATTAAAATCGCAAGAAAATAGATATGGGATATTTGTAGATTTATACTTTATGGAGACAATCGAAATATATAACATTTGAATCAAATGTTAACATCTGGCTTCTGTATTCAGTTTTAAACATAAGACATGAAAGTGCCAATAGAGGACAAAACGATGTCTGCCTTACCGTTAGCTGGAGGTAACACATTATTATAATCAAATATCAATCAAATATGTTAAATTATTGTACAGACAGACGGACAGGCTAAAGAGAAAGGAGTCATAGGGAAGACATTGAGAGGAACGTTCTGATTATACTTAAAGACAAATGTTTATATATCTGGAAGTTAATTCACACTTTATAGTGATTTTGTTCAGTAACAGATACAACGGTACCAGTAGTCATTTAAATGGGTACGTTTTCATCATCATATAAATTTTCCTTACCTGTTTAAACCCGTAAGCCAATTTCTAAAACACTAAAACGTGAGGGTTCGAGGCTATTTGGGAAATTTTCTATAGTGGCGCCCCTACCGAGGAACCAGAGGTCAAAGTTCTTGATTGGCGCTCCAACTTTGCTACAGAGAACAGTATTTATGTCAGTCTCCCATACGTCCTTTTGCAAAGAACTGCCAACGTTAGACTACCACGAAACCTTCAGCTGCCAAAAAAGCCAACAGAGGTGCCCCCTTTGCCTGGCCCCTTACTGTAATACACAGATAAACAGTTTCAAAGTGCGCATGCGTACTCTGTAGAGTTACGCAAGAGTTGTTGTTCTTGAATGGCTAGGAAATTATGGCATTAACGTGTGCTGTGAAGCTTTACTGTAAGAAGTCAAGTCATATTTAATTAGAAAAATAAATAAATAAATAAATAAATAAATAAATAATAATAATAATAATAATAATAATAATAAAACAAATGTGTTTCCAGTGGTTGTAACGTCCCTGTTTCTCATTGCCGACCTTCGACCTTTTCCCCAATGGTATACAATTTGTTTTTCAAAACATCACATTGCCGAAATTGATTTGTGTATCTATAGTCTGACTTTACATCGTCGTTTGTTTACATCCCCCTACCGATTTCAATAACGAAAACGTTTAATGTGATAACAAGTGCACAGAACTAAGTAAACTGAATCATTGATTTATAATTTCCAACCTGACTGTGACCAGAATGGCACTAATACTGGCATCACCTGCACCTTTCATGCTTAACGGACCTTCCAAACAAACACACGGGTTGGTATGGTATAGTCAGACTATACTTGAGTCAGTTTTGCCCAGTACCTTGAAGTGCTTGAAATATTATTTGATTTGTAGATTATATTCATTTTAAAGAAAAAAAGAAGAAAAAAAAACACCTAACCGAATTTTAAAATCAGTGTAAAATGAAGCACACCTCATAGCCTTTTTCAGTCAAAAACAATGGGTTTTTTTTCAGAAGCCATTTGTTTCATTCTAATTTGTGTCTAAATAGCTTTTCTTAATAGCATTTAAAACCGATTTAAAAATTACTTTCATACATCATGAAGATGTTTGTTTTCATTTAGAACTAATTGCAAGATCACAAGTCTATTTGATGTTTATTGGCATTTTATACAGAACCTGGAAATGTTACAAGTACATCCGGGCTCTGCTAAGGAAATGGCGGCGCTGATGAAACTGTTTATCGGTGTATTGCCATCATACCGCGCAACAAATGACTGACATATTGTGAGTTTTGATTTCATGTTGGTTGAAGTAGCGTTATCGCCATTTTTATTTACTTTGTGTCGATTGTACTATATTAATTCTCTAAAACTTTTGTTCAACTTCTATTTCTAAACGACGCAGATCTTGAAATGAGTACTGGAATTACCAGCGTGCGGTAACGCCTTTTTCTTTCATCGTCTCGTGAAAAGAGAGTAAAAATAATGAATCGGAAAAATGCTTAAAAAATAAATGTTTTTTTTTTCATTTTGGCGTAATGGTCCCAAATGAATCCCTATTTTAATGTTTGAAGCGATAGCTTCGTATTAAGATAAAAAAAGAAAATTAAAACAGATTATTGGCATAAGCAAAAAGGCGACTCCTCTCCAGATTATTGGCATAAAACCGATAACAAACAGCAAAGTTAAACATATGTTTCATTTGCTCTTCAAAGATTATAGATTATTTGAAATCTTTTTATATTGTGAAACTATCCAGACACAGGTTCAAGATAATGGAAAGAACGTTTAAATTTTGTCAATGCTTTATTATGGTTTCTTTTCTCAGTGGAATCCAATCTATAGATTCCTAGAATGGGAAATTAATTTTAAAGATTCTATAACTTTTCAGTTAGAGCCCATATGCTAAATTAGAAAACTAGTTTTTAATATCGTGAACATGTATTCTTCTAACAAATGTTGCTAATTCTAAACTTAAGATAGCATCTATCTTTCTTATCTAGAAAAGAAGATCAACCATCAAGCGTCTAACTTTGATTTCTGAAAACTAATTTTTATGCATTTCAAGTCACAAACAACTTAATTTGTATAACGGCTAATAATTGCCGTAAACAGCTATATTCACGCAAAGGATATGCATAAGAAATAAAAGAACGGCTGCAAAGTCAATCAGTTCTTGAAATTTAAAAATAAAATTAAGTCTACAAAATGTTTTTCGTCAAGTTTCACTCACATTGGTTAATCGATATCATTACACATACCTTCAAATGTATTAGTTCATATTTTAAGTGCATTTTTTAATGTTGATATTACAGTATTTTGGTCTTGTTTTCTCTAAACCGCATTAATTTTAATATACCCAGGCCCGGCCCTAAGGTGTGCGGGAGCCAAGGCAGCATGCGCGGCCCAAGACAGCAAGGGATGAGCACGGGGCCCCAAGAAAAATGCATTGCATTACGAATTAGCGCGGGGCCCAAGTCGGTTGCCTCGTCCGCCTTGCCATAGGGCCAGACCTGAAAATATCAGACAGTAAATGACACGCTGACAGTTGTATTTGATCAGATAGAGTGGTTTGCATATCCCTTCCAATAAATAGGATCTGTGCTCAGATATTTCCATATAGCTTTCATGGAGTAAGTGAAATGCTTACTATTCAATTCTACGTATTATCTTTTGATCCTACTGGTATTCATTATTATGTGGAATTTTTTCATATTTTGTGTCAAATAATACTACCTGCACATTTAGTAAGGTAACAGCGCTTTTCTCTCACATGTATAACATAAAGATGTCTATTGCGTGTTCCATGTTACAGTTTTTTTTCCAGATTTGTTTCTTTTGAAAGAACTTAGGACTTTCAAACGACGCAAGTGTTTCCTTTAGACTGCATTACTTCTAATGACGTAGCAAATATGGAATATGTTTTATCGATAGTTTTCTTGTCTTGTGTTTTTAGCTGGAACAGTCATTGTTCTTAATCTTTATCTTCACCACGAAGAAATACAAAAACAAACAAGGCCTGCGTGAAGAAAATGTAAAAGAAGAAAGAGTGAAAGGAGTAAACACAAAGCGAAGTTGAAGGGAGGAAATCGTCGGAGAAATATAATAACAACACCACGAAGAAAGTTAATGTTTACGCGGACGTCGGTCCCTTGAACTATTTGTCAGTATTGTCTTTACACTGTCGTCCCACATGAATTCCAATTTTAAGAAAGTATCAAAATACAAATAATATCGCATTTAGCAATAATATAAACTAAAGTCTTTAGAATCTTGAGGTTTTTCAAGTTGTGACGTTCTCTGTAAGTCAATTGAATCTTTGTATATCCATTAAATGGAACCAAAATATACAAATTAATTTTTATGTAGTTTGATGATTACATTTAAATTATCGAGGATAAAATTAATTATCGTTATGATATTTATAAAGTTCTCTTTTGGCTGCCATTAAAATATTAAGTTTGGTGTTGTAATTTTCTAGTTTCTTTATAGTCTGTGGCGTGTTCGATTCATTAGGATAAAGTTGTGTTTAACCCATGCGTGAAATATGCAACGAAGCTATAGAAAAACACGTCGAATGAAGTTTAGTCTTTAAAAGGACGAATTATATGGCCGAAGCTTTCAAGGCAGAATTTCTCGTAATCAGCCAGAAACCAATGCAGTGGACTTTTTCCAGGGGTTAAGTTGAGTTCTAGGTTCACTGGTTGTGGGTGTGTAGCGCAAACAACACTTCGACAATAATAAGGGACACAGCTGTGTACTAAATATTAATATTTCCTGAGAGTTATTCTTAAATTTAAAAAAACTAATTTTGGTCCTTTCGGCTGCCGTTGTATCGTACTTAAATATAAACTGGGACACAAAATGTATATATAAGAGTATTAAGTAGCTCAGTTATACAATCTTGGTTTTGTATTTGTGTTCAAAAACATTTCCTTCAACGCAAGGCCTCTGGAATAAAACAGTAAAAAAATTCAGATCTTCTAATCTACGACAAAACCTCAGAACGCAGATATATTGAAATAAGTCAACACGGAAGCATACATAGCAATGTATTTCATTCGTCCAGGTTGAAAAAAATTGTGTTATGTAGAATTGCAAGCAATAACAACTCTCTTTACATCAGATAGATAGATAGATAGATAGATAGATAGATAGATAGATAGATAGATAGATAGATAGATAGATAGATAGATAGATAGATAGATAAAAAAGCAAACCTTTCATATGTTGCTTAAATCCTGATGGTTCATGTACGAAATATGTCTTTCACTTTCATTATTATACTATTTTTACATTGAATTTTCACCAATACGCAATCATGTTGAAACGTAATATCACATTTAAAACAACAGGACAAGATTTCTTTCAACTAAAAAAATCATAACACGGAAAATTTTGTCCCATTATTTCTTTATATTCTTCTGCTTATCCTAGTACATTTACAACTGGTTTCTTTCCTACTTACACAGAGAATGGTTAGAAAAATGTAATCGGCACAATGCACAGAAAGCTAACAAATGCAAAACGACATAACGTCTGTACAGAATGGTTAATATCAAAAGAAAAGATGCAAAACAATACAACTTCTATAACGAATGTTTGTTATGGAAACAAAGGGAAAACGACACAGCAACGACATAATGTTTGCTAGCGAATAAACAAGTCATATGAAAAAGAGTGGTTGAGTGGAAATATTGTCAAAACGTCGATAAGCACATGATTTGACTGACAAATGCTTACAGCTACGTTGAAAATCAAAATCACACACACACACACACACACACACACACACACACTATTGAAATTTACCAAAATTATTTACCTGGATCTTGGCAATGAAGGCTGATTAATTGCTTTCTCGTCAATGTAGAGTGGAACACGTATTCTTGTCTAAAATATTTTAATATTTACTTTAATACATAATGCATTGATGGCATTGGTTCTTGGCATTTGCAGGAACTAAGTGTGTACGCACATATAACATTTATTTAAAATGAAAATGAAACTCCTTGGTAAAACACGTTATATTCTGAGGTTATCGTGTCTCGCTGTCTAGTCTCACGCCCATCTTCGATGTGTTAGAGATTTTCTATCACCATTATTCATTCCTTACGCATCAATGAGTTACATATGCAGCATGTGTTGTGTTCACTGTGTTCTGTATGCATCAAAAGTGTTAAATATATATATAAGGTAGAAGCGTACGGTATTACGTGTATACCAGTTTACCACGCTATTTTTGTTTCCTGTAGTACGGACCGCGCTACTTTTTCCACTGCAACGGTGTTTCGGTAATTACCGTCAGTATGGAATATAGGGAAATTCACGAGTATTCTTGTTATGAAATGAATAATTTTAACATCATGTTTTCATTTCTCGTGACAAAATAGTTCCAAAGCTGTATTATTTTGTTTTAGAAAAAGTTTGCATTTGTCGCCAATTAATTTTGGATATTTTAGGTATATTTATGATCATATAATTACAGATCTGACACTTGTCTCGTATGACAGCTTGGTGGTAAGATAGGATGTTGAAGATATTCGAGTGAATTTTGTTTTTATTTAGCTCAAGATCATTAAAAAAATAATATAAAAAGGAAAAAATATAGTGTTATTTTGCTATAAATCAGAGCAAGATATTTTTCCAGCTATTAGGACACAAAAAACTTTAAAACACATGCCCATCACCTGCTACAAAACATTTCATTTTTGGTCCATAATATAATTGAGGTATACCGTGGTACGTATTGCTGTATACCATGGTACGTATTACGGTATACCGTGGTACGTATTGCGGTATGTTCAGAAATACCACATTATGCCTCGGTACAACATTTTTCGTGATACCAAGCTCTAATACGCAGTTTTTACTGTATTGACTGAATAAATCAATTGAACAAAGTTATATTCTATTTTTTTTTCACATTTAAAGTTTTAATAATGATGGGGCTAAGAATTTAGTCCAATTAGGTATCGGTAATGAACCCCACGAGCTAATGAATTAATGTTAAATGCCCAACGGACTTCAAAATCACTTAACATGCTATTCAATCGGAACAAAATGACAGTGAATCGATATAGGACAACGTTAGTTCCCTGCCCATTTTGACTTTTGATTTATAAATGTGGGAAACTTCAAAGACGTAAGACTAAATAACACTAACTTCAAAGCAACGAGTTTCTGATTATGCCCATAAAATGGTTATACTTCGATGGAAGTTCAATCATTTTGAACTCTAATCCTATATAAATGCAATTAACACCACGCTGATATGAAGTCATAACAAACATAATAATGATCGAAGCTATCATTATATTACGAATTATAATTATTACAATTAACTGTTCTATAATATACCGACGTCTGTTTTATCTAAACTTTTATCTACGCCAAAGATTAGCACTGTTTTAAATTAATTATACTTTTACAATAATTGTTTATTTTTCTTCTTCATTCATTCAGACGGTAGACCTGCTGTAATTGTTGTAGAATTTGCCATTCCGCAAATTATTCGCAAAATATTTAACGATACATTGGGCAAACAAATAGATAATACTTACCTGACCAAAATGTGATAATTTTCGTCGCAGCCATTGATTCCTAAACGTAATGATCTAGCGAAAGTTTGTATCTCTATGTTTTTTTTTTTTTTCACAATCATTGCGCATATGAGTCTGTGTCACAAGTGACATAAATCAAATAAAACTTAGCTTCGATTTTGATTTGGAAATATTTGAAGAAAATTAAAAAGGATTTGTACAACTGAACAACGTTGTAAAGATATTGTCGATCAGTATACGTTTTATAATTAAAGACTTTTACCTAATATTTCAAATTAAATTTCTGTCATTCACCAAGATAGTTTCAGGTAAGTGCATGTCTCATTTCCTCAAAAGCATCTTTGACGGCCATCAAACATTCCTCTTTTTGTGAGCTGCTCGTGCGAGTATAATTTTATTGGCATTAAAAAGGAATTAAGATTCCAGTGAGGAGATCCCTGTGTCAAATAAACTGAATGTATGGAATATTTTATTAATGTAAAACAGTACGGTCCTTTCAAAGTAAGGTTGCAATTTACCTGCATAACAAAAAAATAACTAACACTTCAATGAGCTTTTGGTTCGCATTTTTGTTCGTACATGGCAGTACAAGTTTATTTGGGGCTTCTTGTGAGTTCTTTTTCTTTAACACGTGCCTTAACTGAACTTTTTAACAATTCCCTATCGATCTTTAATCTGAGTATATATATATATATATATATATATATATATATATATATATATATATATATATATATATATATATATATATATATATATATATATATATATATATATATATATATATGTTTGCGTGTTTGGGGTGTGAAAGTATGAGTGTGTGTATTCTATTGAAATTTATATCTTTCTTCATTATGGTTAAGGTTCAAACATTATAGGAATTGCTATATACAATCGTTTAATCAATCATCTGATATCATTCTGGCAATTTTCCAAATGTAACTTTGAAATATTGTGACATAAATTAATACACTTAAAAGAAACAATTCTCACACATTTTGAAAATTATGTCATATGGTGTTTTAGAACGATACTAAGCATTCTTCTTTAGAGACACGTCTTCCATCTTTCTGAAGATAAGAAAGGTTAATGCAGTTGTACGGGTGCAATCCATCCTTTTCTTTTTCGTATAAATAATACACTTTTAGCTATCTTCATCCGTTTCATTTGTTTTAAATTCGTTTTTTGAACACTGTTTTATATGGGCCGGTATTGCTTTGTAATGATGTCTTCTACAAAGCACGTTACATCATAATTTTCTTAATTTTTGGCGACGATTCTAACATGGAATTTTAATCTCCTGATTGTATAATTTCTTTGTAAATGTTTTGCCTTAAAACCGGATTTTCTCAATTTTACAATAACATGTATTATGATATCTAATTTCTTTACATTTTCCTGTCGATCTAGGGCAAATCTTAAAATTGAATTAGATTGCACATTCAATATATTTTGTTTGTTTAAAGCGTATGTACTGGAATATAACGATGATCCATGATTAAGCAACACGTATAAAATGATCGCAGGTCATCAACTATATTTATTGCATGTTCTTCCAACAAACAATTCAGACCTAGATAAGCCGACTGATCATTTTACTTCTTCGATTCTTATACAGCAAGGATTATTGTATTAAGACGACCCGTAATTGATGATTCTTCTTCCGATTAAGTCCAACACGTCTTTGCTATAAGTATTATATATATATTGCTTGAATTTGAAATTCTCCTATATTTTGTTACTACCCCAAATACACAATTAGAACTCTGGGTATGTTTTTCGTTACAGACAAAAGTAGTTTACGCCCTGCATAATAACTGCTACTTTATTCTCCAGTATGCAGTAGCATTATCAGTTGATATCAATATAGTTTTGTCTTTGTTTAAAATCCTTTACAATAACGACTACAGTTCCATCTGTTTCCTTTATTTATCAGACGTCATTGCAATATATGCTTATCGATTTTGAACAGAGGGAAGAATATATTTCTTGGGTCTAAGTATCAGAAGTTCTTTTAGATAGAGAGATGTATGGAAAACACCAAAATATCATCCAAAATTTCATCAAAATTTGACAACACGACGTTATGCATATACGAATACCTACCTACCTACCTACCTAACCTCCCACACACCCACCCACCTCCCTCCTCCCTACCTACCTACCTACGTATGCACGTACATACATACATACATACATACATACATACATACATACATACATACATACATGCATACATACATACATACATACATGCATACATACATACGTGTGTGTGCGTGTATGTGTGTGCGTATGTGTGTGTGTGAGGAATTCAAATTTTATTGAATAGAGAGCAATTTATCAGACGAAGATGGTTTGGCACACTATATAATAATTAAGTGAATTGTCTTCTGTATAAAGGCTTGAAGTGTGTGAAAATGATACGAAATTGCATTCAACTAATTGGTATTATAAATCCATTCTAACTTTTAACTTTATTGCAACTGATGTTATTAAATTGAATGGAATCTTTTATATTGTCCCAGTTATGCAAGGTTATTAACAACCTTTGTCGAGAATGAACAAAATATCATTCACTCTAATCACAACAGCTAAGGGGCCCCGAGTGACCGAGTGGTCTAAAGCACTCTCCGTTATGGATCACTGCCATCTCACCTCTGTCTGCGTGGGTTCGAGTCTCGGATTCAGCAGATGTGGGTATGTGAGAAAGCTTGCCAGTAGCTTCTCGTTGGTCGGTGGTTCTTTCCGGGGTTTTCCCGGGTTCTTCCTGCACCATTAATACTGGCCGCCATGTATAGCCTATCGTGTGCTGAAAAATGGCGTTAAACCCCACAACAACAACAACAACAACAGCTATGGTACTTCCTACAATACAAATTATAGCAGCATCATATTTGATTTTCATATGATCAATGCGTTTTAGTGCAGTCATCCTTGATATCAATACAAATATAGCAGACGTTTGCAATTATTAGAATTGTTATACGCCTAAATTTACATATGAAACATTCTTGGCGCTTGTGTCCCTAACTTTAATTGACTGCACCAGCTTGCGCTCACCACAAGTCATCGGATCTAATTGTCAAAAAGCATGACCTCGTATTAACAGTAATGCTAAGAAACCCAGAGAGATATTGCACTGTGCCTTGGACCTTAAAGCTATATTATGAACGAGGTTTGCACACATTGTCAAATGGGCCTTACGTTCCTATATGCATATATTCTGGTATAATAATACTGAAACATTTTCAGTTTTCTCTTGGTTTTCCAACACTACTGACTGAGACTCGATTTTTTATTTCCTATTCTTGATTATAAGATATAGTATAAAATAATTACACACCATGTTATAAATCACACACACACACACACACACACACACACACACACACACATTAAACAATTAACATAAAACCCACAATAATTATGACAGGAGGAGTTAGGTTTGCTAAGATTGATGTTTTTGCACAGTGTATTAGTCTAGGACAAACTTGACATTAGCCATTGGAAACACAAGATTGACGCATGTCGTCTAAATGTGTTATGGAAGATATCCTCAGTACCTACAAAATAGTATATCAAGTATGCGACATAGTCACTCTAGTTATTTACTCTGCAATAATGCATATATACTATTGATAATGTATCGAGCACAACATATATATATCTCATCTTATTTTTCTACCAGCATTAAAAACAATCTTTCTATCTGAGATTTCAAAATATGTTATCTCAAGTTCTGGTGCATGTTTCTAAGTCTTTCTTGGCTCGAAAACAATATAGTCGAATACATCGCGCGATTAATTATTTCTTGAGTCGAAAACGAATGGATCGAAAACATCAAGTGATTAAGTATATGTTGACTCGAAAACGAAAGGGTTGACTGAATCGTGTTATTTTGAAAATCAAAGTCAACCTTCTAATTTCTAAGATTACTCTATTTTCTCCCAATAAATATGTTGCTGCCAGAGGCTTTGATTAAATTTTTCTTATTGTGATTTATTTTCATTTGAATATGGTAATGAACTGTTTCTTAGAAAAATACTTATACGGGTAAACAGTTAAATATATATGCAATGCAATGTAGAGAAGAAAGGGAAAATATCCGAGTAACACTGAATATCGAGTATGGCTTGGAACATACTGTTTTAAGACATGCTGTCAAATCAAAAATGTGTATGTGTACCAAGGTTCATCTCTGTACCTCAAACGGCTCTTCAATTAAAGAGTAAAAACAACGAAACGTAAATATCGCGATATGATCTTTACCTTAAAGCTAGGGCCTTAAATGTGGTACATGATGCACAGAAAATAGTGTGACCTTGACCTTGAAGAAAGATCATAATACCATCTCATCAAGTTATCTAAAGCAATTTACAGTCATAAAGCGAAACGTGACGCAACAGATGGATGTGTGTGTGTGTGTGTGTGTGTGTGTGTGTGTGTGTGTGTGTGTGTGTGTTCCTTATAAAGCATTGCACAGTCCACAAATGTGTCATCGCTTAGTTCATTTTTGACTCATTAATATACATCATTTTTCTTTTAGGAGGCACACTGGTTGCGGTCACTTCACACAGAAGATGTCTAACTGAGTTTTACAGCAACCAATGGTTATTAAATCACACCCAGGTGAGGTGAAGAATGCAAATTTTAATAGTATTAGTAGTATCACAGTATAACGCCACTATCGCTATGAACCATATTCGTCAACAATTGTAAGTTTGGGGTGTCTGGGGGTAGTTGCAGAGAACAAATGTTGTCAAAAATCACGAAAACGACTGTGGGGGAAAATTGCACATTATCTTGAAAACGGCATACATCTGTACAGTAAAGTGCTTAAATAATGACAATTACCAAACCTTAACCACCATGGTCATTTCCAAAAAGGACACACTGCACTAGTTCAGACTTGAAAACATTGTTTATATTTCAGAATGAAATGGTACACGTTCCTGTTTTCTATGAATAACAACAATTTCTAACTGTTCATTTTGACTGATTTAATTTAATTTACAGCACAATTTTATTTCTAAATTGCTTATATATTGAATAATTTTCAGAACTCGGATATGTAATTTTTATCAATAGGTAAGAAGTAATTTTGATCAAAATTAAAAAAAATTAAAATATGTAACAAAATAATGTTAATCAATAGGCAAATATTACTTTGATCAATGGATAACAATTCATTTTGATCAATTGGTAATTAGCAAGTTTGACCAAAAAATAAATCGATTTATGAATCTTAGGTTATTGAAGTTAAGGTGTGGCTTAAACATTACGTCAGCGAAAGTTCTAACATGGCTCAGGTGTAACTACTTCAACTATCCAGTATGTATTAGTACATAGCATGTCTTCCCTAATGTTTGCTATCAATTTACAATGCCAAAAATGGAAAATTTATATCCAGGGTACATCATTGCACACGGCAAGTCATTATTGAAAGACAGAATCGTTCACATTGGTAGACACACACACACATACACAATTGTGTGTAGCTACATACATACATACATACATACATACATACATGCATACATGAGCGGTTGGTATTTTCTTCTTTATCACGTGCGTATTCAAAGATATTTGATGGAGTAGTAAACAATCAAGACCAATGGTATATTTTAGTCTAAAGTTGGATTCTGAACTATGTCAATGAAATCTTAATGCAATATTCTCATTTGCATCTTTCTCACCTAGGAAAAGAAAAGTCAATCCAGTAGACTCATTTGCACCAATATTACTATTTTATTTGGTACGACTCTATGTCTTCAAATATGTAACAGAAATTAAGTGAAACCAGCAATTTATGTACATGTCGAAAAGCAAATATTTGTTTTGTAACAAAAAGTGGAAATGTAAGACATTATCAATATTTTGAATAAAATATAAAATAATCCAAAATGTCCAATCACAAGTTTTAAAGAATATAATGAATGTCCTCATGTACCAATACCCTTTAATGTCCTGATGTAAAACAGTAATTGAACCAACGATATAATTCAGAACTCACTAAAATCCTAAAATAGTTTTTTAGTCCAAACTTTAATGGGCAATTTGTAATTCCAATGAATAATTTCAATAAACAATTTCTCTCAAGCCATATCCGATGACAACTCTAAATGGTTCCGCTGAACGGTCATAAAACAGGGATGAATAATTATTTACCAAAGTTCTATTTATACATATTTCACTTGATCTTCGTTGCAACATAATGTTCTGGAAAACTAAACATTTCCATAAAATGTTCACTTTCTTTTGAACTCAACCTCTAGTACACGTCGTGTTTATTACTTAATCATGCAAAAGGTCAGGTAGGTAAAAATGGTACCAAACTAATTTCTTTACGTTCTACATAACTATTTTCTTCGTCTGTTATATCCACTTATCATTTCCAATATAAATAATCATGTGGCTCCAATTGATGTTGTTTTCATTCACATTTCTCCAATGATGATCTAAGGGAATGTCAGAATATTGTATATTTTATTAAGCTATCGAAGATCTATGCTGTTATTTTCACGTACATGAATTCATAACTCAATGAACAATTTTCATATCTGAACGTAAACGAAGGCATACAATTTCTTTTTTGCTAACATTGGTACACATTATCTTAGATAAATGCCAATACGATATTCACCAGAATGCCGTTATCATCCATACTTCCCACCCTAGTTGATTTTGCTGGAATTCAATATCACAGTCTTTTTCTGGATCTATTGACTGAATCATCGCAACTTATATGCAACATAATCGTTTTTCTATGTAGTATATTTTATGTATTTAAATTGTTTTGTTTTGACTTTATTAACAGTCCCGTTAACTTGAGAAGCAGGACAAGAATAAAGTGCATCGGTTGTCGTTTCTTTTCTCATCAGAAGACCATTGCCGACTTCAAAATTTGTAATACCTCAAGAAAATCACAAACATCTTATACAGAAATTCGGAATAAGGACAATGGAATTCTTTTAAATTGTCACATTGTTGATACACTTCACATATAGTGTGTCGTTTCTTATATACTTGTTCCAAATCAAATAATGCAGATATCCAGACACAAATACATTACAGCAAATCTGGACTTTTTGTTTCCAGTAACACTGGACAACAAATTTTTACAAAAGTCATGTTACTGAAATAAAATTAGTCAATTCTTATCAATTTTTATGTGCTGAACACGAATATGACAGTCAAATTGCAAAATTGGCTCTAGTTTTTTTGTACTCTGCAAGAAATTAATGTTTACATAACGAAATGCATTCCAATAGTAAAAGGTCAACTGTAATAGCCTACCTATAAAAAATCAAGTCATTGACTACATTTTAGATTTCTTCGCCTGTCTCTTGTACAGCTGTTCGGGAGCATCTCTGAGGAGTGTCCAGCAGTAGTCAGCCAGCATTGTAGTGGACCATTTTCCCTGGTATCTTTGTTCCATTGTTGCGATATCTTGATGAAAACGTTCGCCGTGTTCATCACTAACAATACCACAGTTGCTAGGAAAGAAATCCAAATGGGAATGAAGGAAGTGAATCTTTAGAGACATATTGCAGCCAAGTTTCTTATACTTCATCAACATGTCTTCTACTAGTTCCTTATAGTTTTCTGCCCTAACATTTCCGAGGAAGTTTGTAGAAACTAGGCGAAAAGCATTCCATGCTTGTTTCAAGTCACCTTCCAGCAAGTTGTTGAACCGGTCATCTTTGAAAAGCTCTCGAATCTGAGGACCCACAAAAACTCCCTCTTTAATCTTTGCTTCGCTGAGTCGAGGGAATTTTTCATGCAGGTATCGGAATGCTGGCAAAGTCCGGTCAATGGCTTTCACGAAGTTCTTCATCAAACCTAGTTTGATGTGAAGGGGTGGTAGCAAGATTTTCTGAGCCTCAACCAGAGCTGGGTGTTGGATATTCTTCTCTCCAATGGCTACATTCTGTCTGTGAGTCCATTCCTTCCTCATGTAGTGCATTTCCCTTGCTCGGCTATCCCACTCGCATAAGAAACACATGTATTTTGTATATCCTTGCTGCAGTCCCATTAAAAGGGCAACTACCTTCAAATCACCACAGAGGTGCCAGCTGTACTTGTTATACTCAATGGAATTCAGTAGCTGCCTTAAGTTATCGTATGTCTCTTTCATGTGGACAGCATACGCTACTGGAATAGATGGAAGAATGTTTCCATTGTGCAAAAGCACAGCCTTGAGACTCAGTTTCGAAGAGTCCACAAATAGTCTCCATTCTTGTGGGTCATGAGTGATTTTTAAAGCATTCATGAGGCCCTCAATATCGGAACAGAATTGTTGGAGTCTTGATCCTAGCAATTCTGCCTTGTTCTTTGATAAGTCCAAATCACGAATCAGGTCATTTAGTTCTTCCTGTGTTATTCTGTGTGGGGTTGATGATGCACCACAGTGAAAATCTGGATCACTGCATGCTGATGGACCAGGAGAAGAACAGGTCGACTCACCTTTGTCTTCGTCAGATGAATCAAGAGAATATTCTGCTGGAGGTTCTGGAATAGGAAGTCCCTCACCATGTGGAACTGGTCTCAATGCAGACGGAATGTTTGGGTAGACTGTTCTCGACTTCTTTCGCTTCGTTATTCCGCCGGAAAGAGGAGGAACCAAGCAGAAGTAACAGTCATTTAGGTGGTTGCTTGGCTCTCTCCACACCATTGGGACTGCAAACGGCATTGATGACCTTTTGCAATTCAACCACTGTGAAAGCTGTGTTGTACATGTAGCACAGCATATATGCGGAGCCCAAGGCTTGTCTTGGTCACCAACCTTGCATCCGAAGTAAAGATGATATGCCTTCTTCACTTGAGAATTGATACTTTTCTTCTGGTTGGCAAATGTCACTTCCCCACAAATATAGCAAAAATTGTCCGCGGTATTAACACACTTTCGAGGCATTACTGTTCTTTATTGTACGTAAATGGATAAAATAATAAGTTTTATGTAACAGTAGCTTGAACTGTCTCGCACAACGTCTAAAATATTTTAAATGCTGAACCTATCTGATTGGGCTTTATATAGTACACTGCTTACGTCAGCTTCAGCAGCCGCCTGGCATTAGTATAATAGGCCTACACATGTATAGTACACTGCTGACGTCAACTTACTTCAGCAGCCGCATGGCATTAGTATTGCATTGCATCAGAAAATGATGCAATCAACTGTGGATGATGTGAGCATGATGGTATTATGCAATGTTACATCATTATTCCGGATGTTGCTGCAGTCCTACTGGAGAAATTTACACAGTGAAACATAGAAAATGAGGTATATGAATATCTTCAAAACGAGAGCCAATACAAATTTTTCACGGTTATATTCGTGTTCGGCACACCAAAATACTACAGATTAGGGCCTTTTCAAGTCAGTAATGATTTCACTGTTGACCAGTGTAATCGTTCCTTCACATGAATACCTAGCAACTGGAATGCTTAGTAGTGTCATTTACACACCTATGGTGGAAACATTGTAAACATTGTAATCGAAACTGATGTGTATCGGCTCGTCTAACCTAACCATAGTCTGCTGTGTGACACGCACACACACACACACACACACACACCGAGGAATTTTAATCTGAGATCCAATGTTGAAAAATGATGCAGTCTGTGTCCAATATTATATTCAATTGGAAGGACAGTTACTCTTTGAATTATAATTTAAACAAAAGTATATTATAGTTGTTACTTGTTAGAGAACCTTATTTTATTAACTCAACTATCGTCTGGAAATACTTTCTGGCGCAAAAAAATGAAAGGTTCAGCATCTAAGCCAGAATGAACGAAATTATTTCTTTCTCTTTTTTCTAAACTATTCCATTAAAATCAAAGTTTTGTGGTAAACATAATCTCAAATGGCAATTATTAAGTATTAAATTTATGAAATTCGTTCAATAATATCCAGTTGGATCTTAATGAACTGGTTTCATAAATTCAGTATTAAATCGTTACCCATTTGAGATCATCTAGGTATCACATCTCTCAGTAACGTTGAAATAGTTAGGAGAGCATTTTCTTGTTGCTTGGATTATTGTGCACAAATGTTGCTATGACCTTGTGTGTTGCAATAGTGTAGGGTGTTGCGCATAAAACATTCTCATAAATATTTTGTGCAAATGCATAGGGTGCTGAAATAATATTTTTGACGGTGCTGTATCTCACGGCTATTGCACGAAAATTGTACAAACCGTTCTTTCCAAGGCTCGGTGATGGGTACGGTTTTGTGTCCGAAGAAAATAATTTTGCAAACGCTTTTGTTTGGAGATTTGATGCTGTCTATAAAACTTATTTTTGAGAATGAAGTAGCTTTGGCTTAGCAGCAGATGAATTTTTGTGTAAAAGAAAAGAAATTTGTCGTTTTAAAATGTTGAGGAATGACCACATGTAGTTCTTATGGATAAATTATCCCGATTTTATTTTTGCAAATAAAAAGACCTGCGAATTAGATTAAGAAAATCTTGGTCACCCTAATACGAAGCTAACTTTGAGATTTCATCAAAATCAAAATCAAGATTGAACGTAAACAAAATATATCTTTATATCATTACAAAGATATATAATTTTCTCGAAATGAATATCCATTTCAATGAAGAATGTACATTCAAAAGAAAATAAGTTAAAATAGTGTGTTCCAAAAACTAATAAATTAAACGTTAAAATTGGATTAAGGCAATATAATACTTCCGTACGAAAAGGTAGTTTTATATTTTTTTGGTTGATCGTAATGTTGGTTAAAACATCATTCTCCTGATATATAATGCAGAAAACAATATCTATCACTGGCGAGGGTGAACTGACCTGTATGATATGGTTAATATTGTTTTATATTACACGTACTTAATAACAACACACTTTGATATGAATTACGTTATGAGTTATATTACGTAAAAGGATAATGAACACCCCAGTGTAGTTTAAAAAGCGGCTACAGTTCCATTTTTCCACTTTTAACTTTGTTGACATCATTTGTATCATGTAATATCATTTTCCGAATGTGGTACATATCATCTTACAACTTATGAAACCCGTTTAATATATTTCATTCTATTTTTGTAAGGGTAATAAAATGATATACAATATTTAACTCGTTCATACATTTCATGTTACAGTAGAACCGGTAATTTGATATTAATGCTCTAAATGTTTATAATTTAAAGTGAATATTCTATGCTTTCAAAAAATATTTCGCATGTAATTTGCAAAACTAACTGTTCAAAACTTGAAGTAAACGTTTCTATAATTTGATAATTAGAAGGGGTCAGTTGAAAACCAGAAAGGTGAATTACAAACGAGCCTTCATATATATATATATATATATATATATATATATATATATATATATATATATATATATATATATATATATATATATATATATATATATATACATACATACATACATACATACATACATAGTGTTTATTATTATATTATACAATTCTCAAATTATATTATTTACGACATTTTGTATATGACATATTTGTATGTGCATTGAGTTTTGCTGTTTTCTTGTACTTTGAAAGAATCGAATACCGATGGAACATTGAAAGACGTATAAGTTCTTCAATACAAAGTATGTACAAGGAATAATGCCAGTTCTTGGATATATATTAAATAGAAATGTTAATAAACTTCTAACTGAACAACCAATTCGACATACAACGTTCCCAAATGTACATTAAAAAGTAATAATGCAATTTCTGGGGAATATATTGAATGGAAATGTTTAAAAAAAACCTGACCGATCAACCATTTCGACATACAGTGTTCCCAAAACCACATTAAGAAAGGAATAATGCAAGTTTTGGGGAAAATATTGACTGGAAATGTTTCAAAATCCTAAGACTGATCTACCAATTTGACATACGAGGTTCCCAAATATACATTAGAAAAGGAATAATTCAAGTTCTGGAAAAATATTGAATGGAAATGTTCCAAAATCTTCTGACTTATCTACCAATTTGACACACAAATGTAAATTGAATCGAAAGCCTGAAAATAACAAAATTTAATCATTTTATTACTTCTAGAATGGTTTTCGGAAACAACATTCCTTTTGAAACCGATATTAAAATATACGTTATTGCAGTGAAAGTATCGTGTAGAAATGATAATCTCAAGGAATTTTAGTGGTAATCTGATTCTAGACAAATTATATAGGAATTACATCTTAATAAATCTGTCTCCAAAACCCACCGACCAGCATCTGTATCTGCATAATATATCGGTCCACCCGACATTAATAAGTGTTCCATACCGTAAAGAACCGAAAGGCGGATAAACTAGTTTAGCCTAAAGATAAAAATTGCAGAAAACATCGGGAGGAAATAATAAAAAAAAATTAATATTTTTTAAATTTATTTTGGTTCATTTGTTTGTTCAAAATTTGGCTATTTTGTGTACTAAGTAGGGAAACAAATTCATTTGTTAGACAAGAATGATGTCTAAAAAAAGCTTTTGATGGGTAAATTGTTTAAGGGCATTTTAAATAATAGACTCGGAAACTGAGCGGAGGATCATCAAGTATTTGTCGAAGCTCGTGTCGGCTTTAAGAAAAATATGTAAACAACTGAAATTGTTTTGTGCTTTTGTGCTTTTGTTGATTTTGCTGAGGTGCATGATTCTGTTGCAAAGGATCGTTTGCGGTACAAATTGATTAAGTTAAGAATAATAGTTCAAGTTGTTGATATTGTATATTCAATGTATGTATATATCAAAAGCAGAGTAAGATTCAATAATACCTTTCAATGTTTGAAATGCGCAGTCAAATGTAAAATGTCAAATTTCTGACACACTAATTTTTCCTATCTTTCATTAGGGATCATTGAAAAGGAATCATATAGTGGGAGCGGTGCCAGAACTCATCGACCATAAGTTTGATACAAGTGGAATGTTACGTATTCTTCTCAGATTGATCGTTAAAATTATGGAGGAGATTCTGGTATTATTTTTCAAACATGACTTGAATCAGTTATAGAAGTGTAATGGAGGAATAACCTTCTTTACAAAAAATTCAAAGAATATATTTAATCAATTATAATTTTTCACCACTGGGGCAGAACCTAGCAACAACAACGATATTTAGAAAACGCTAGCATGTGGTAATATTTCCTTCCAAATATATAACGAGTGACAATAATTTAGGTACTGACAAAAAACTTAAATCCAAATTTTTGGCCATTACTCTGAACCTTATTGTCAAATCCAGGGAGGTAGTTGTACTGAGAACTAAAACCAGGCGATTTTAGGTTGGTATTATACTCCAAATTTGAAGGGATTCTAAAATGGAATTCCTGATGTAAAACTACGTAGGCAAAAATAGAAGAATAAGAAATAAAACAAACTGTAACCAACACTGTAAATAGACACTAACACGTTGTCAACCCAAAGGTTAAACAGCCCGGCATACAAGTATCCCTGAGTTCACAAACGGTTAATATTACCACATTCAAAGAGTGCAAAACATTGTCTCCAAGCTGGAAACGTTTTCTCATAACTCCATAAATTTAAAATAACAGTTAGAACCCTATACCTGTTTCGGTGAAAACAATTTGATCTTCTCACACCTTACCTGCATGCATGTGTCAAATTCTGAATATTACGCATGGGTCATTTGAAATACGGATGAGGAAATTGGGCAAATAAAGACAATTGTCGTTTGAGATATAACTTTCCCTAACGAAAAGCTTTGTCTACGTTTCATATCATTAAGCCATAAGGACCGATAGAAAAACTAGAATAATTCACTTCTTCAAAAGAACCAATATTGCCTTCAGACTCGTTCATGCCAGGTATAATAAAATGATACAATGGCGGATTTTGTGTACGGAAAATAAAATGGGCATTTTACAGGATGTTATACACTAAATGGGGCTAAATGATTGAGATAATTATGTTTCACAACGTGGCGTGCAATCAATAAAGACCATTCAAAAACAATATAAACGGCATCTAGGGGAAGCTAATTAATCAGTTTATTAAAAGATTTACTGAATGACCCGAGAATAGTTATATCCGTATCATCAAGAAGGCTCAAAAGAGATTAAGTGGCATATGCCTTGAGAACCACTTAACACATTAGTAATGGACAATTGACCACTAACAGCTAATCAATTCAGACTCCATGCCTCATAAACTTCAAATTCAATCGATACAGCATCACATTCTGTATATTAGATAGAGCTGATGTTATTAGACTTTGCGAAAATCACAAACATGACTTTGAAAACAATATTATGTATCAATGAGGGATATAAAGTCATTTCTTCGAAAGACAAATGAGAGTAATATTGCATTTTGTTATGATTTTGTCTGTGCTTAAATTATGTTTTCTTTAGCATTTTGTCTTCTTTCTTTTGTATATTTGCATATTCGAGACATACTATAGAACTTTGGTGTACTGCACAACTCATATGCTTTTAAAATATATGAACAGTGAACCAATCGCCTGTTTTATTTTAATGTTCTCTTACCTCAGAATGAGAATATTAAGAATCAAGCTAAGAACATTGGGGTGGTGCAAGACTGCAAAGATTAACCGAAAGCAGATTCCAGAATAGACAAATTGAAATAAATTAAAATTTACAGGGAAAAAAAATCGAACTTCTTGATTCTAATATATTAATAATTATTGGACAAGATGATATTTTTTATTCAACATTGCAAATAAACCAAAAAAAATCTTTCCTTGCACCCTAGACTAAGTTCCGGGTTGTAAACAAAAAATGAAATTAGTGGACCAACTAGAATTTTAAAGCAACTAGCCAATGACAGCCTGTGCAATGTACAGTACTTAATTGAAATGCATATACAGTATAGTTCATGGTACAAAAGGTACATTGTGGAAAAAATTGCAGTTACATGAACAGCACATTCTCTGAATTTAACACGCTGGTATTGGTAGATAGTGCATATAACTGTGGTCAGAGCTAGCTGAATTTCAATATAGCATCATCGTGAATAAAAATTGTAACCCACAACTATACCCTGCAATGTTTTCAAATAGATGTTGATTTTCCGATTACATTTAACGGCAATAACGTGATGATAAGCATCTTCATCCCCATATAGCTAGATATTAAGTATGAATAAATGATGTTTGTACTGTGAGTAAATTCCCAAATTTGTAATCGGCTACAATTCCAGTGTATTTATAAGATTTTGCAAACTTTATAAGGACGACCTACAACGATCTAACAGAAACAGAAATATAATTTAATGAGATCAAAGTTCGCTTTGAAAAACGTTTGTTTTAGTATGTGACTAACGGTGTCAGATTCAACTTTACGAATGGAAAAAACAACTATTAATATACGTATATAAGTGGTCGTTCTGTTGGGTTATTGATAACTCCTGAATAAAATCTATGAACCGCAAAATTAAATATTATGAAAATGGTTCTTACACCCTTTCAAGTAACTGACAGAGAAACGTATTATGTCAAACTAGAATGATCCTGTTATTAATAGATAACTGAACAATTCACCCACACATTACAAAAGCAAGCAAACATATAAATATTTACCCTAAATGGGTGTAAGCTTGTCAAATAGATGGCAATTGCCTGGCGGACACTGACAAATTTCAAGTGTACGAAAAATGCATCCGTGGGCAAAACTAGATTCTATCGGTGATAAATTTATTCTCTAAATAATCTTAGAGAAATAAAAGGACATGAAATACACTATGCTTTTACGAAACCGTTTAAAACTCGAAAACCAGGATCGATCCCGTTTAACGAGGGAAAAAATATTTTACTACAGAAATGGTGTTTCGCTGCAAGAGAAAACATTAAAATGCTTACCCATTTACTCAACATAAAATAATATAATGTGAAAGTATTTCAATTACAATGAAACTAGATAAGTGGTTGAATTATTTCCAAGGCTACATGATGGATTCGTATATGTAACTCCAGTGGTAGCAATCAAAGAGAAAAGCAAATAAAAGATATCGATCAAACTTTCCGGTTGATTTTCAGCTGATATATTTTGATCTTTGAAAAGGCAAGGGATAACCTTTCTAACGCTATAGGAATTTGAAAACAGCTCATTTTACGATGAAGGCAGTTTACAAAATGCACAGACTTCGACTTTGTGTTTATTACTAAATCCGAAAGAAAATAAATAAGGTATTTAAAACATCAAATGTGGAAACAAATTAGTAGATTAGAAAAACGTAACATCGCTACTATACTGTCCTAAGAGAGTTATGAATGACATTCCCGAGGACATGAAAATAATTAATGTATAAGGTATGTATTTGATTCTATGTATAACAAAACTCCTGAAAACAAACAAAACAAACAAATATAACTAAAAAATTAACAAGTTGCTCCATGAGGTTCTGGGCATTTTACTGACTTGATGAACAAGATAACAACTAACTCTAACATCTAGTCAGCGCTACAGAAGAAGTATGACTTAACGGCTATTACCAAAATTATTGAGGATGTTACAAACAAAATCAGTTTGAATGACAGCTTGATTATCCCTGTGAAAACAAGTCACACTTTATATACTTATGTATATATATATGAGAAGATCAAGACAATGAAAGAATGTTGATCGATAAGCGGATTATTCGTCGATTTGTTTGAATTTACCAAATTAAAATATATTGATGGTATTAATATACGTGCGGGATGAGATAATGTAGTTTCAGTTCATAAAGAATAAACATCACTTCAGTTAGTAGACGTTACTGAATGCCGGCTGAGAGAACCGTCGTTAGATTATTTTAAACTAAAACTGCGCTTCCAATTGTAAAGGATGACCGAGGGATTCGTATTTGCCGCTTTACGTTGTGTTGAATATAAGTCACATGCGATAGATGTTTCACATAAATATATCACTGAAATAAACATGTCAGGTTTATGCATGATTATTTATTGTGCATATAAGATAAACTGGATGTCTATTGATGCTTCTTGGTAAACAATACATGTTTTTCTTACTTACTAAAAACTGAAATGATCTGATTATCTTCCTTACACTCTTAACACATTAACCCCTAGTGACGACTTTACGGGGCAGGAGGTAGTAGCCTACTGCTGAGCTCTGTAGCGTCATGGTCATGCATGATACACTAACGTGGATGGCATTATAGAAAGGTAGACAGATGTAGCTCTACAATGATACCAAATAATCTAGAACATCTAGTTGCACTACAAAATGCAGATAGAAAAACCTCATTTTTTGAACCCGACTTTTTTAACGCAAAATTCGCCCGCGGTCGGAATCCCATTTTGTGTCCGGATTTTAGACTTTTTGGTCTCAGATCTAACGCAATCCGGTATGAAATGCAAGCAGACAGATGAGCCTTTGCAAAACGTAGGATAAGATGGGCATTTGGAATAAAGAGTGGTCTCCATACGAAAATAATGGCTCCGTTTAGCAACAAAAAAAATATTAAAACAAGTCCAACTTTTACCCTTTTGCTCATGCGCGAGTCAAATAGCCAACGAAAAACGATGTTTCTAACACAACTAGGCAGTATGTTATTGAAAGATGACCGGGGATTTTGTGTTTTCGAGTCTATTCAGAAATAGCTTTCAAAATGTGTTTCCTACTCGATTTTCAGGCAAAAATGGCAAAAACCTCCAGGGGTTCATGTGTTTGGGCATCTCATATTACATCCAGAAGAGAGCAATGCGTTAATAATTGGATTGGGAACACGTGCAAAGTTCTGCCATCATTCTAGCTATAATCTAGCAGGAAATCAAAATTATGATCATAGACAAAACTGCAGCAGCAAGACTAATCGTTGGAGAAACAATAACATCAGGTCTATCATTTGCAGCAAGGGACCGTCTCTCAATTTGAATGTATCAACATTCTCACGGAAGTAGCAATAAACAAATTTAGAAGAATTAACAACAAAATGTATATTGTTCATTGACATATTATTCATTGACAACAGATCGAAGACTCTGGTTTACCTGACTGAGCGATCACAGAAGCCTAAACTTGCAAATATTGTAGCATATAAACAATAAAGATGAATACGTACTAGAACGTATACTTCTTCAAAAACAGGAAAAATTATCACAATGAATTAAATACCTCAGTCTAACACATTATTGTATCACATACATACCGAGTAAACTTAAACCTAAACACACCTTGGAATTTTATATACCAAAGCTGTGTGTGCGTGTGTGTGTGTTTGTGTGTGTGTGTGCGTGGATAATAACAAAAACTATAATACAATCATTTGTGACTTTCATGAGACCATTACGTTTCTTGTTATGTGTAAGTGTGCAGACAACGTACAGGGTATATAGAAACAAACTTTGAATTGGAATAACCCAAGGGTGCAGACAAAGTACAGAGTATATAGAAACAAACTTTGAATGGAATAGCCCAATGAGTACACGGAATATCCCAATGAGTACATGGAACATCCCAATGAGTACATGGAACATCCCAATGAGTACATGGAATATCTCACTCAATAAGTGGCTGATTACCCAACATCTCAATGAATTCCACATCAAGGATGTTATCGATTTCCATCTTGATGTTCAATTGCATTATGCTACTCTTATAAATCTTATCTGTACTATCTATAAGACAATTACTTATCCAAGTAAGTAGTTTCCTATGTTCACAATTATTTTTATATGTGTGAAGAATGTTTTTTTTACTATGATCCCTGTCTGTTTTACTAACTTACGTCAACTTTGATTTTTCACGCGTTTGCAATATTTTATCCTTGGTTTCTTTGTAATTTTCTGCGATGGTTGGTATTATTTTATTTGCTAGTCCGATAATATTATTAGGCTCGTTTGCATTATCTTGCATGTATGTTTGGCATTATACTAATCTTGAGTAACTCAGCCATTTATAGCCTAGCATGTGTTGAAAAACTAACGCTAAACCATAACAACCGTCCTGTGCAACTTCTTTTGTTGTACAGTTTTCAGCAATCTGTGCATTGATTATCCAAACATTTTAATGTACTATCTGTTACTGTAGCATTATTTCAGTTTATCGTAGGCATATGGTAAAATATGTATAGCCACTGTTAAATATAGTCATAATATGGGTAGAAGTGCCATTTTATTAGGTTTTATACTGTAAATTTCATGGTCATACTATCTTAGCATCTTTATCTCTCCGGAATTTGACTTATGTTCATGTAATTTTAGATTCATTATTAGTGTACATTTTTTTCGAGTCTGAATGAAAGACAGCACAACAACTTTACTTTGAAGAACACTATTTCACTTCCATGTAGTTTACAGATATTCTTAGTTGTTTATTTGTTAAAGCAATTGCTCAAGACCGTGGTATTTATTGCTGATAACAAAACCAGTCAGATGTGAAGTATAGTAATAAGAACATTTGTGTACCATGAACTAACGCGTGATAAATTGTTATTCTTTCGCATAGTTTGGACATACATATCAAAACTTTAAATCTCAGTGAACATACTTCATTTATAAACGTTTGTATATTTAGACATTCCTAAAACAATATACACGAATGTATGTATGTAAATATGAGTACTGATTGACCTGTAGGTCAATATCTTTTAGATAAACGTCTACGTCATTAGACTTTTTATATATGTCATTATGGCAGATAAAGTTCTCGATCATTACACATTTGTATGTCTGTGAATATGTGTTTAGATAGATGTATAGGTCAGTACATATTTGTATGTCCGTCCGTATGCATATGTCTGCAAATGTGTTTATATAGACTTATAACTCAGTACATTTATATGTCTATATAGCTCAATACACTTTATTATGTCCGTCAGTATGTTTTAAGATACATCTTTAGGTCAGTAAACGTGTGTATATCTGTGAATGTGTGCTTAGATAGACTTATAAGTAAGTACACATTTGCATGTGTCAGTATGTGTTAAGACAGACCTATAGTTCTGCATGCGTTTATATGTCTGTCAGTATTTGTTTAGATTGACATGTAGGCCAATTCATTGGAGAGTAGCAAAACTTGTCTGGTCATTGGTTAGTACCTTACATAACTGTTGGTCTCCGGATAAAAATGAAGGGGATGATTATAATGAAGAAGAGTAGGAGGAGGATGACGAGGAGGAGAAGGAGAAAATAGAGATGGGGGTGGAAAGGAAAAGAAGCAGGATGAGAAAGAAAATTAAATTCAGTATTTCATTTGTATATGTTTGAAAATTATTCGGGCAAATAACAATATGTTATACGTTTTTTTAAATATTATAAAGTTGACATTTTTATATGTATACAAAATTGATCCGATATTCCCTACTAATTTCCTCGTCACTTTGTTCAAACTGACAGGTGTTCGGTTGACGCATAAAAACGTACGAACTGTCTTCGTTTAGTTCATTTTGAGACCACGGTTCTCTTATGCCTTCTCATGAGGACAAATATTAGTTCCACTCTTGCAGAAGCCATTTATTGAGTTGCAAAGAAGCATTGGACCTTTTTGAATAGTAAACGTATTAATTTTTGATAATGTTATACATCATTTTGTCACAATAATTAAGTTATTCATGAATATTGAAAAGACATAGTGCACAAACCAAGAGATGGATTTTGTATAATAGGTCTGTTTGTGTTTAACTGAAGGCATCACTATCGTTATTTAACGATGGCGCGTTATAATTAGATATACATTTTTGGAGAACGTTTGAAGAAGATATCAATACTAGCATTGTTAAGTTACTTTTTGAGAATTGTTGTAGAAAAAGTCGAGGAAAATCTGAGTTTTAAAAACAAAATTAACCTCATAATTCATTGTGATTCCAAGCTTTATTTACAGATTTCATCTGAAGTAGAATGCATATATACCTACCTACCTACCTACATACATACATATATACATACATACAGACAGACATACATACATAGTCAACAAGTGATGATAATGAAACAAGTTAATTGTACTTGACACTCTATGTAACGCGATTATATAAATTGCTGCAAATCAGCAGTAATCAACAAAAGCCGTTCTTTTTTAAACGCTCATTCAATCAAGATATAAATGCAAAATACAATATTCTTCTTCAAAATATGCCATTTGAACCATTTCACATTTCTCTTAAAACTGAATCAAGTTTAATATGAAACATGCAGCTTTAAATTAAACCGTCCAATGCAAATCCTTTCAGTCATTTAGCTTCGTCCCGACAGTGTTACACTATTCTCCTTCACAAGGTGCCATTAACAGCTACTAGATGTTTAAACCACATTGTGGTCCACCTGTGCGACAATGACTTTATAGTCAGTGAAGAGGAATATAAACTTGGTCAAGTGGGTGTCCGTGCCAAATGAACTTTTTTGTGAGAAGCACAAGCAATGCAGAATTAACGGTTTTATTCAAATGTACTTGAGATCAGCTTTCCAAATGTATAAGTTATAAAAACCTCAAAGCGCATTGAAATTCTGTCGTTGCCTGTGCATATTTTTAATAGCAGTTTTGTTCCCATGGTGTCTAAGTTACACTAGACTCTTAATACCATGAGCTACGCGTTAATGTTTGTGAGCAAACTTTTTATTACATTAGTTCAAATTGAGATTTGTAATTTTTTTTTTGCTTCTTGGAGTATTGGATTAAAAATGCTCATGCGGCAGGTCCTTTTTGTCATCTGTATCTATTACGTTCCATTAAAACGAACCGGATCCAATATCAGTTCATGGCACTTTGTGAATGAGACTAATATACAACTGCCGCGACAAAGCTTTATGGCATTATTATCTATAATGCAACATCTCTTCTTGCTGTAAAAAGATGACATACTTTGCCCCTTTGTCTTTCCAATACATTATTTAGACTGCATGGGGAGCTTTCTTTTCGAAGAGTTTTTATGAAGCGTTTAAAACGCTTCCGAATTTTTTTAATGCATATTTTTGTCTTACTGAATCTGAGCCATAATCATATGTTGGGATGTTAAGTGCTGTCTGTGTTGTGTCATATGTTAAGTTGTTAACTGACTGCTGTGCTATGCGTCGTATGATACCACACCATTAGACCACCAAAGTATCTTTACAACTTCCACACGATTAGACGAGCAGGTATCTTTACAGGTACCCCACCTTTAGACGACCAATTATCCTTAACGGTATGCCAACTTTAGCCGACCAAGAATCTTTACAGATACCCCACCTTTTAAGAGGACCAAACATCTTTACAGTTACCAAACCCTTTTAGAGGACCAAGCATCTTGAGCGTCTTTTATATATATATATATATATATATATATATATATATATATATATATATATATATATATATATATATATATATATATATTTATATATATATATATATATATATAGTATAAATAGTAATGTTTTACTACAAACGGTACATCGTTGCTTGGATCATGTCAAGGAGTGGCTGTTTGGAACCACAAAACTATAGCCATAGGGGTGAGTGACAACTGTTAAAATAATTTTGATTCCTTTGTACATTTACGCTTTTCAGTGCGTTCGTGACATTTTATTTTATTATTATTGTAAATTTGATAAAGCTTCGGTAGATAACATAATCACGTTTTAATAGACATTTACTGTTAGAACTTATTCCTTTTCACGTGTAGGACCCAAAGTAGAAGTTACAAGTAGAGTGCGGGTTTAATGTAAATTTTTTTGTTGTTGTGTGTTTGTATAAACCATTAGGGACATTGATATAATGCAATGGACTATAGGCATTTGTAGAGTGGATATTTATTCATTTCATATACATATATCTGAGTATTTTATGTGATAGCGTATTTCGTATTATACGCTACCAGTTTCATCTATTTGTAGCTGAAACCTTTGGAGGGGGAGGTGTAGGTGAACCAGACTGGAACTGGTGGGAGGTGTTGTTGCGCCAGACTGAAAATGGTGGGAGACGTTGTTGCGCCAGACTGAAACTGTTGGAGGGGGAGGTGTAGGTGAAACAGACTGGAACCGGTGGGAGGTGTTGTTGCGCCAGACTGAAATGTGTGGAGAGTGTAGTTGAGCCAGACTGAAACTGGTCAACTGGTGCAGTTGACCCAGACGGAAACTGATGGAGGGTGAAGTTGTGCCAGTATGAATCTGGGAAGTTGATCCAAAGTGGAAATGTGATATATTTTTTTTTTTTTGGGGGGGGGCGGGGGGGATGGCGGTGCTCATTCCAAGCGGGAAGTTGAACCAGAGGGCACCCGACGTGGGTCGGGACTATATTTTGTTTGGTTTCATTTTCTATAGCATATCGGTTATATGAATCGTCGTCATCATTATCATTGGTAATTTCAGCACTGTGTTTTCACCAACTCAATCCTCGGCATTATCATTATATATATATATATATATATATATATTGTGAATGTGTATAGGGTGTGTGCGAGAGTCGGGTATTGGGTATTGCATAGATTGTTTCATTTATTATTTTTGTGTCATCATCTTATCGTACAATACACAAGTCTCGTCATTCACATACATTGTGTTATTCATTTAGTCCAAAGACCACTCGGTTTCAATTCTGTTACACAAGATGAATTTCATATACCTAATATATTTATATTTTCATTTTGAAAACAGTAAAACAGAAAACAATCTTAATGATATATGATTCATAAATTGCAATTAACTTATACTATTTTCATTTTCGCCTGATTGGAAATGAAATGACAAATAAAAAAGGTGCAACAACTGTATAACAGTTCCCGAAATTTTATTTTTAAAAGCTTTGGAATATCAGCCACAAAACACTAAAATCTTGTTTACCCGCCTGTAATTCATACAATTAACGAATTGTCAAGTCTTCCGTTAGAATCACGGCATCAAAATACGCTTTATTTTCTTTCTTCTTCACATTTGTATTAACTTATAATGACTGATGAACATGAGAAAAGTGAATACACCATTAACGTTATTTTAAAGTTCATCACTAGCTCACCATATTCAACGTTTAACATATAACATTTATGTTCATGTCATGACTTACAATTACAGCAAACAAAAACGAACTCATTTAAATAGAATAAACGATTCATCACTGAAAAGCTAATGACAGTTCATGCGTATTGACAGCTAATACGTTTAACTACGTCTCATATTAAGAAATATAGATCGCTTAATTGTTCATTAACACTGCACACTGTGGCAATTATAGAAAGTTTATGTTTAAATATACATAATTGTTGCCGTTGTAATTCAGACTGAACTGGAAAGAATAGGTTGTTAGTGCCACGTGTTGCACTAATAATCGTCACACGATATGGCTTCATATGTAGATGCGCATCTGTGCTGAAAGGAAAAATAAAATCGGAGATTCGGTTTCAACGCCAAATATCAGTCTCCCAGACATCATTAGGGATCCCAACAAAGTTATAATGAATCAAGAGACGAACATCTAATAATAAATAATGAAAATATCCTCAATGAAAAAACAAAAAACATTGAGTCATGCTTTGGTAAAGGAAGCAACTGACCAAAGAATTAGCCAAAATATTTCTATATGTATTAGGTTTTGTTTTTTAAAGAAATGAATATCATTAGAATGATACATGTAATATTTTAATATCCTTATAAGAAGTATCTCTTTCTAACACAATTTAAGAACGTCCCTTATAATAGTTATTTTCTTTTCCGATTGAGACAGTTGTTGGAGTGGAAGGGCATGATTTATATTCTTCGATCATGTTTTATCCGGATCGTCACTTTTTCGATAACTAGCAGTAAATGGTATGGTAATGGATATATTATCTAAACATATTTATTGGACCGGCAGTTTTTCAATTTGGACAATGCAGGACTACAGTCAAGTATCGCTATTAAGCTTTTAGCGAGTAATTTAAGCATAATACGAACTACTAAATTCAAATTAGCCACAGCGCCTCTCCACAAAACATTGTATGACCACACGTCACGAATTATATGACATTAAAGTAAATATACGCAGTTAGTGTGACTTTTCAACCAATCAGCTAGTTCTTTTATTTCTGTATTTCAAGTGGTCTATTACAGTGGCAAACACTGATGTGATCTTCATCTGCGGTGTTGTATTTAGGATCAGAATCCTTTTTATGGTACTCTTAAAATGTTGCCCCTCACCCCAAGTAGGATTACTCACTGTATGCCAGCTGCAACGAAACAAGCCGACTGAGTGTTTTCAATCCGCCACTGCAAACCTGATTTCGACAACAATTTGCACTGTTCAGTTTACCTAATTAATATTGGTGACATTCTCTTGGACAAAATAACTTGACATAAGTTAAAACGTCCATTAAACTTGTTAAGGACCACAAACATCAGGTTATTCTTTCTTCAGACTGGTGCATTTTGAGGTCAATAAAGTTTGGTCAATAGCAAAATTTTCAATTTGCATACAAGGACAATTTAGGAACCATTTCTATTAGGATTTCATGCAACTCGACAACATGGATGTTGGAAACAGGGCTCATTTTAACTATTCGGGGTGGGCAGAAATATGTGAGTAAGCAAAATTTAAGTAGTGAGCAAAAGGAACAGTAACGTCGTGGTATCTGACGGCTGGCGAGAAAATACATTAATCCCAATATCATTATCACTAATAGATTTCAAGATTTCTTTCCAAGGAGTGATGCAAACATCTTGTTCGAGCGGGTTAGATATAATCCTCCCTAATTTAAGCAAAATGTCACAGATATCGATAGCTCACCACAGATGTAGACATTAACAGTGTTTAATACTTCGAAGTCCACTTGAAATAATCTTCCATACAAGCGCATTTAAAGAGATTGTCCATGGAATGATAAGTGTTTAAACTAGTCATATATATCATGCCAGAAATTGAATTATTATTTAAAATTTCAAGGCAATACTACGTGGCATAATTAAAAGCCCACTTTAGAAATTTAGGCAAATGTATATTCTTTTCTAATCCCAAAGCAAACGAGCACCAATTTTATTTCGAATGTCATAACCGTATCCATAGTCTATATCTTCAGCACTTGAGACATTTAAGGTAAAATGGTTATTGATAGATTTTTTTGGGGGGGGGGGCAAACAATTCTGCTGCACCAAAGACGAGATTAAACGATATAGATAGATTCTCAAATTTCCATCTTGAGACTAAATCATTTGGACATTATATAAAAGGGGAGCAGAAAATGAAACCAATGTAAAAGCTGGAAGCACATATTCAAGTACAGCCACAACAAACAAAACTGTTATTCGATTTCCAGATGGTACTGTCTATTATCAACGAGCACAGTTTGTGCCTGCTCTCTCTCTTGATCTTCGTTCCCACACATCAGTACGTTAAGAAAGAGAGCACTGATTTCAACATTAAGGTTCCACATATGCTGTATGTTTCGAACACAGGTGACCTCATGAAGAATAATGAAATATGAAATACAATTAGTGCTAATAAATCACTACACGTGTTTTAATTGTTGTTGCTCGTAATAATATGCTATTAGACCAATGAATTCGTGGACTTTGTGTTCAAGAGGTCTTATTCCGCTTTGGACGGTTGTTCTTCAAGCTAGATAATCTTGGTGATGCATAAGACGTCATGACAACTTTGACAAATATCTGTTAAGACTACTGATGTTGTAACTGTCGAGGAACGGATATCTGATACGTTATAAAAATAGTGATCAGTTCAAACTCACGTATTGTGTACCTGCTAACATTTACATTACAATGTGTTTTTTAATTTTGTAAACGGCGACCAATATTTGAGTACTAAAATATTTCCCCTCTGACAAATTTATGTCAGGCAAAAATTATATATATATATATATATATATATATATATATATATATATATATATATATATATATATATATATATATATAGAGAGAGAGAGAGAGAGAGAGAGAGAGAGAGAGAGATAGATAGATATAGATATATAGATATAGATAGATATAGATATATATATATATATAATGTTTTGAAGTACATTACTAAAATGTAGACTACGTTAGAAGCTTTCGGAGGTAACAACACATATGTGAATGCGTGCATTGATTTTTAATATACATCTGTTGGACATTCTGGCAAATTTTGTGCCCGCCGTTAGAGACGCGACTTATCAATGCATGCATGCATGGAAGAGTAGATGGATGGATCAATGTATGTATGTATTTATGTATGTATGTATGTATGTATGTATGTATGTATGGATGGATGTATGTATGTACGTACGTATGTATGTATGTATGTATGTATGTATTTATGTATTTATGTATGTATGTATGTATGTATGTATGTATGTATGTATGTATGTATATATGTATGTATGTATGTATGGTTGTATGGTTGTATGGTTGTATGTAAGGTTGTAAGGTTGCATGTATGTATGTACGGTTTTATGTATATATGTATGTATGTATAGTTGTATGTATGTATGTATTTTGTATGTTTGTATGTATGTTTGTATGGCTGTATTTATGTATGTATCGTCGCATGTATGTATGCATGAATTATGTATGTGTGCATGTATGTATGTATGTATGTATGCATGCATGCATGCATGCATGCATGCATGTATGTATGTATGTATGTATGTATGTATGTATGTATGTATGTATGTATGTATGTTTTTGTGTGTGCGTTTATGCATGTATGTATGTATGTATTTATGTATGTATGGTTGTATGGTTGTATGTATAGTTGTATGGTTGCATTTATGTATGTATGGTTGTACCGTTCTGTGTTATAGAATGGGTTATGTATATTTTTTTTTAATTATATCAGATTTAGTATAGATTTATTTCAATTTAATTATTTGTTTGTAATTTTTAATTTGTTATTAGTTTTCATTACATGCTTATGTAATGTAAATTTATTCACCGGAGATGATACTTTTTCCAGAAAATAGTTTGACCTTGACTGTTCGTTTTAGTAAACACCGGGTGTTGACCTGGATCCTGACCTTGATTCAGAATCAGTTGCAGCCAGGTAACTAACTTGTATGTTTATTTTAACATAATTGGTTGTTGTCGAGGTTATGATGGGATTACGTGGTTTAAGATGTAAACAATTTGTTTATTGTATTTCTTAAAGTAAAATGATTGGTTTTCCTCTGGGTCATGTTAAGCGTACGTGATATAAACACGATCACGTGAAAACCCTTTGCCATTTCTCAACTTGGGAATTTTCAAAACTGCGTTTTAGAATACGATATAACATTTGCTTTTGAGAAATAATCACAGTTGGGCTATTACATTGAAAGTGACCCGTTGTGCCGTTTGGAGTTTTTTTAAATTACTTGGATTCAAAATGATTAATTCTTTTTTGTTCGGGAAAATACGTGTGCTCATATGATATTCTTGAGCAAAGACAGATCTTAGAAAAATGTATTCAGTTTTCCAAAACTGAATATATTTTGTTTCTATAAGGAACTACAGATTACATCATATGTCATCGTCTTCAATCATGGATTCTTCCTCGGGACTCAAACTTGCAATTTTAGGAACATTTTATTATTAAAGGTCACCTGCCACCTATATTGTACAAACGTGTGATATTATTACAGTTATAAACAAAACGCATTGGTTATGAAAGCACACCATAAAAATGTTTAATTAGACTTAAAACTCCGCTTTATAAAATGAAAAAATTATTCGGCAATCTCCGTAAACAATCGGTAGTTTCCGCGTGCCAAAACCGGATATGACGTACATTTATCCCTTCTATTCAACCTAGCCGTTCAAGTGCTTAATTTCCCCACGTAAATGTCTATGTGATATAGCGTAAAATCGTGCTTTTGTACTGCAAATATGGTGCACTGTGTTGCATACGGATGTAACCAAAATAGTGATGATGGGGAAAATGCATTCTTTCTTTTTCCGAAAAACCATGTTTACCAGAATAAAGTGTATTTAATCTGTGGGATCCAATAGGGGAGGGATGGGAAAGTTGTATCATTTATGCCGGATTATAGTGAATTTGGCCCGAAGACAATTCGGCCCATCTCGAAATATAATTTGGCCAAACTTAACAATAGTTTGTACGTTCATTTTCTTCAACAAAAGAGTAGATTCAATGTAAGATAGGTTTTAGGGGGGAAAAAACTAAATTTAAACAAACTATTTTGAAAGAAAATAATCATACTTCGTAACGTACATATTTATGAGAGAAAACACAAACTGACATACCTTGCTTGTTCTAATTAAAATATTTATATACATTTTTTATGCTAACAAATATATGCATCTTCACAAAGACGTTCTCAGTTTAAGTCTTCCTGTCAAATTATCAATAATCTTTTATAAAACAAAAATACGCAACAGATAATATTCTACATAATGCGTATAGATTTTGCAAAGTGTATTGTACAAGAGATATTATAATAAATATACTTAAATTTAGGCTTCACGTTGTAACACAGCTGCATACAATACATACTAGATTATACATGAGAGAGAGAGAGAAGGGGGTGGGGGAAGAATAATGTTGAGCGTTTTGTCAGTATTTAGTTGCGGCAATATAAAGCTCTTACCAGTTAATTTTATTGTTTTTATTTTTCAAGGTGTCTTAGTGTTTGCGCGTGTAAATTGAAAGCTTGTCATTACTTGCCAATATTGTCAATCATATTTCCTCCATTATTCTGTACAAATTAGAAAGGAAACAATTTTGTGTTTAATTTGTGCCCCCCCCCCCCACACACACACACATACATACACACTCACGGTACAAAATAAATTGATAAACATACACTTGTTTGAAAATAAAATGAAAGAAATTAACATTGCATTGTTATCATATATTCCTTCTGTTTTCATTATGCGAAAATTATTTTTTAAAAATATATGTCCACGAACTCCGTATTTGTAGCGGGTGCCGGCTTGCGATGGCATCCTTAGTGTAGTGTGTATCGCTTATGTCAAAAAACAAAATCGGAAATGAGACGAACGTATCACCCGATTGCTTGAAGGCACCTGCCATTTACGCATGACAAGTTACTTATTGCAAACTGACCCAGATTGTATTCTATCCAGGTTAACTGTAAGTCCGTATCTCGCAAACAAACCACCAAAAAAGAATCATTATTTTAAAATACATTCAATGTGAGTGCAAATGATAAAGTATTATTAAAGCAAGTTATTATTGTGTATAATATTTGCCCTGCAAAACATGAATTATGATTACATATGGCAAACAGATAGAAGCCCGGGTGATACAACAGCTGGCATGGAGCAATAAACTCATTGTTTGAACTTACCGACAGGATATCAAATACATAGGTTATTTTATTACAATGCAAACCAACCCCGGAAAATTCACTTTGGTATATTTAAGTGTGCCGATGTTTTCTTCTGAAGTTGGCCGACAAAAGGAAGTCAAATTTGGTTCCTTTGGATTCTTTAAGTGTGCCCATTTCTTTCATCTTTTTTATTTATAAAGTCTGCCGACACAGGGAAGCCAGGATTGATTCTTTTTACCTGTATTAACAGGAATTTTCGAAATAAATTGAAACATGGAACATTTTTGAAAGCGACACAGTCTAGTGCGTCTTGCACGCATACCAATATAAGGCTGAACAGTAAATTGGTTTTCATAAGTTTCATCTAAAATATTCCCTATCCGTAGTTTATAGTGTTTTATTTTTCAACAACAAGAAGCATGTACTTCGTATTGTAGGGATAAATGTACGTCATTTCCGGTTGCGTCCTCTATAGGTGGGAAATCGTAACTAAGGGGAAGTAACAGCGTTGTATACTCATATTTCGAGTAATTAAATTATTATTTCTTCTTTACCCTTGATATTTTTTTATTTCTTTTTGTGCGAGTATAACTATTTTTAATCATGTAATGAAAATTTGATATAAATAGGAAAATGTTGGAGGATGGCCGGTGACCTTTAAGACTTCCAAAAATCTTATTCTTGGATTATTTTTGGATTTGATTCTTATAACCGTAACTTTATATCTTTCCTTTAATTTTACAGAATTTTTCCAGGGAAATAAATTGTTTTATTTTTCAAAGCTTGTTGTTTTCACTCTTTCTTGTGTTACTGTTTATTCGAGCCTAAACACGTAACATAAGAAATTTACTTGTGTGTTGTGTGCGTATTAAGGCCCTTTTCGATGGTTACTACGTATTGGAATTTTTTGGTCAGTCAAAATGACATTTAGAGATGATTTTAAGCTGATCAGATCAAACGGCGTGTTCTTGATAAGCATTGTTTTACGATACGTACCGTTTGTCCCAGACATCCCAATCGTGTTATTCTTACATGCGTTTTAACATGAAATTTCAATTATTGTTATGACAATGTCACCCAATGTAACACCTATGAACATTTTAAAGCATTCCCATAGACGCCCATGTGTGTTCTTTCCAATTGAACAGAGCATGTTGTTATTTACCTCAGAATTTCACCTTGTACTACCCTTGAGACCATGTGCAATTTTGGAAACACAAATTATAGCCTCATTGTTAAACTCCCCTTGAGATATAATGGCAATATCAGTTCCTACTGAGGCCATAGAGCGACGTTGCACCATATTGCCACCCTATATTACCGCTGAACTTAAATAATAATAACATAAAGGTTTTATTACCGTTCCAAATCCATTATACTTAATACCTTATTTTATTTTCTTCGTCCTCAATCAACAATCACACTAGCTAGTTTTCTGACTTTGATAAACCTAATGGGGAGAAAGAAAGGAAAAGGTCAAGTGCGTACAGGAGAAGAAACGGCAAAACATCTCGTTTGTCCTTAACGTAAAAATCTCTCAATATTGTTTACATCAAGAGATCATTATACTGAAGATACCAAGATAAGAAGAATTTCAATCTTAAAGGAATACGTTGTCATCACAATCATTTTGACAATATGGACATTGGTGTAACACGAACCCATTTATGTAGATAGATAGATAGATAGATAGACAGACAGACAGACAGATACATGCATACATACATACATACATACATATTTAGATAGATATATAGATAGATACCTGATTATGTGCATGGTCTCCTATTCCAATTTTGTGTATTTTTTTTTTCTTTCTTATTTTGTTTTAAATATTTTTTTTAACATAGCCGATTACAAAAACTGAGGACCACATGGCAGATGGGTCAGCCATGACCAAATGTGTTATCCTCGTTAAAAATAGTTTATTATTATTATTATTATTATTATTATAGACAGATAGATATACACATATATAGATATATATAAATAGATAGATAGATATATAAATATATAGATAGACGAATAGATAGATAGATAGACAGACAGACAGACATACAAACAGAGAGACAGACGGACAGAAAGACAGATAGATATATAGATAGATGGATGGACGGACGGACGGATAGATAGATAGGTAGATGGATGGATGGATGGATGGATGGATGGAAGGATAGAGAGATAGATAGATAGATAGATAGATACATAGATAAATAGATAGATATATAGTTAGATAGATAAATAGATAGGTAGGTAGATAGATAGATACATAGATAGATAGACACATAGATAGATAGATAGATAGATAGATAGATAGATAGATAGATAGATAGATAGATAGATAGATAGATATGCACATAGAGGGATGTACACACACACACACACACACACACACACACACATATATATATATATATATATATATATATATATATATATATATATATATATATATATATATATATATATATATATATACATAGATACATAAATAGACAGACACGTGAAATGCAATTACTGAAATTACTGTCGTACATGATTTAAGCCGTAGCTAATGGATTAAGTGTGGAATTCGCTTATTTCATACCTAACAATCGCATCTTTATGATCTGTTCGACCGAGAATAATTTTATTTCCATTAAAATGTAATAAAGACTGCACAAAGGAGGTGTATGTATACAACAAAATGTGTTTTTGGAACATATTGGTATGTCTTCTAACAATTTTACTTGCATGTAGTGGGAAATGGCCAAAGAAATAGAGAAAATTAAGGAAACTTCAAAGAGCTGAAAATTTCCAAAACGTAATATTCAAATTTATAATATTTTCTGTCTGACTTTATACACGTCTTTTCTTGTTGTTGTTGCTTTCTCTGGTGTGGAATAGAGTACGAACGTGATACACTGATCAATCAGAATAGACATGACAGATAAATTCAGCGGATGATAAAAACAAATAATCGGATTAAATGTGCTAGCCCTATTTCTACCATTGTTTCAGAAATTGTATTTATATTTATTTGAGAAAGACCAAGCAAACGTACATAGATGAATGGCTTTAACTTCAACCTTTACATAAATTAAAAATGTGTGTTAATCTTTACATACATTAAAAATGTGTGTTAACTGTCAAAACGAATAACTATAATACGTCAATGAAATACTGAAATATGTTACGTTATGTAATTTGATGAAGTTAAATCCTTGAGAACAGAAGGATCTTTGGAAGAAAGACAAAAGAGAAAAAAGCTTCATGTCTGAACATGATATATTTGTCCTTTACTTCCATTCTTGCAATTTTTATGAAAAAGCAAACTTTTAAAAATGTCGTTTTTCACATTTCATAAAAAGCAGAAGTAATTCATAGATAGATGTATATCTTACATGTAATTGCTTCAAGTATTGAAACATTTTGACCAAATTTGTTACGTACAAGTCCTTCCAGCACATATCAAATTTACCAAGTTTCTAACAAGTTCAATTAACTAAACTAAACTAAACACTAGACTAAACTAAACTAAACCAAACTAAACTAAACGAGACTAGATTAGACTAGACTAGAATAGACTAGACTAAACTAAACTAAGCTAAACTAAACTAAACTAAACTAAACTAAACTAATGGAATAGAATATAATATAATAGAGTAGAGGAGAATAAAACAGAACGGAACAGGACATGGCAGAATATAATATAATATAATATAATATAATATAATATAATATAATATAATATAATATAATGTAATATAAACTTGCACGGTAGACTTATGAATGGTTATATTCTATGGTTTACTAGAACAAGTCCATTATAGAAGGAATCAATAGAAGAGTTATACAGATGAATAGAATACATTTCTGTCCTAATCATGGTAATGTGCTGAATAAATTTAAGCCTCGTCTAGGTTTTCAACTATTTTTCAAAATTTTAAATGGATAATTAAGCATAAATGGCAGATATATTGATATTCCTAGGTACGCATACATTATAAGCAATGAAATGCTCTACGAACTATGTTATTAATTCTTACCTAAAAGACACCCACATCACACTGTAAATAGCAACAACAATAAAAAAAATCTTTATATGTAAATGAACATAGGAGATTTACACAAATGATGCGAGATTTCACTTTATCGCTAAGGATTTGAATCACATTGCATGGTAGAATTGTTCCAAATCGTTTCCATCAATCGATCCAGTACTGTGACAGGACCCCTTCGACGCCAGTTAATTAACACACTGACAACTTAGGTTCAGATATTAAAAGTCATTCAGCCCATCCAAGAGTGTTAATTGATCACCTACCGCGCTTTCATGTCTCACCTCACATTGACTGAGTTGACTTTATATGCCTAATTCTTTGTTAGTAGTCATGATTTCTCATTCTGAAGTCCCCGCGAAAACGGAGTATTGCGCTCACAGGGTGTGACGACAATGGTTTATATACCAATATATTGAGTTATATTAATTAATCCTTGTGTCCGTCAGTCTTGTAAGTTGTCCCATATGCAGTGTTCGAAAAAAATATCAAAGGATATGTTCAATCCTAAAAGACTGCGAAATGTTATTCATTTTATTGTTATATATAATAAGAGCTTAAAGTTGATACTGCAAATATTCATCTGCAAAACAGATAAAGCAAATAATAAAATTATATAGTAATTGTTATTTTATAGTGTTTCAAGACGCGCACCCCCCCCCCCTTTCCAGCGCCACGCGCAATAAAGCCAGACTCGAACTTAAAATGGTTGCTTTTATCATCCTAGTACTTGCTTTTGAACAAGACTATTGCGCATGCTTGAATTATTATTAACTCCGTGTTCATTCCAGCAGTATTATAATCCCTTCCTTGTGTAATAGAATTCCGTGTTTGAAAGCAATTACAGATACTATGTCGACATGGATGAGTCTTAAAATTACAGGATGAAATGTAATGCAGGTGATCCGTTTAACACACCATAACAACAAAGCGAAAACTCTAGAGTTAGAGAGTCTGCTTTATTGCTATTAATATGACAATAGAGATTGTGAAAATTGCATGGAAAAGTAAATTTGGGATGAATGATTTACACAGTAACACCTTTAATTACTGCACAATTCAAGAAGTTTTGCATGTTTCATGTGAAACATTGGCGATATGAAGTAGTCGATTATTTGCTAAACTTTCCGAAAACACCTCACCTTCACGCCAATTAAGGAGACAAAATTTATGTTTTTCTATAAATCATCTCTAATAAAAAGGATGTAAAGAAACAAATAATCTCATTAAAAATGAGATAGGAACTCATTATATTTACTCAGTATAATACATTTTCATTGAATGACCACAAAAATGACTAAATGATCTGGATACAAATCGTCTAAATGATCTGGATACCAAATCGTCTAAATGATTTGGATACCAAATCGTCTAAATGATCTGAATACCAAATCGTCTAAATGATTTGGATACCAAATCGTATAAATGATTTTGGATACCAAATTGTCTAAATGATCTGGATTCCAACTCGTCTAAATGATCTGGAAAACAAATCGTCTAAATGATCTGGATACAAAGTTGTCTAGTCATAATTAGCAGATATGTTCTTGAAGACTTTGATCAATCAAGGGTCTAGGTTAATTATGATTGGGCTTTCGATGAAAGATAGATTGTAATCTGGTGCTAGAACGGAACTTCATAATCCACATAACTACGCCATAGATCAGACAGTACGGAATGAAAAATGCATGACCAAATAATACAAAGAAATAATAACCTTGATAGTCAAATCAAACATGCAGAGATAAATTGCTAACAGTTCAATCTTAAAGGATGAGGTATATTATTTATGGAATTATTAGGCAGTTTCATAACAAATCTCTAATGAAAATTAGTTGTACTTTATAAATTTATGTATTAAGAAAACGACAAAATACGACATGCATGAAGACAATCACCGTTACAGTTGCCTGATTTTATTTCTAAACAACATGCGTGAGATATAAAGCAAAAGGCGCAGCGACTGAAGCACTATTACGTTTGAGAATTATTCGTTTTGGCGATCACAAAGTGTATAATGTACCAATCTTTGCATCACATCATAAGATGCAGTGTTTTCCTGCTAATTTCAGATACATATAAAGTAACGATGCTATTTCGTGATTAGCTAAACATCGTGGATTTAATTTAGTGTATCTTTTATGAAATCTTGACAATGACGTTCTTATTATACCTAAATACCTACCTACATACAGACCTACCTATCTCCTTGCCTGCCTGCCTGCCTGCCAGCCAGCCAGCCAGTAAGCCAACCTGCCTATCTGTAGGCACGCACGCGAGCACGCACGCACACACACACAAAATCATACATACATACATACATACATACATGTAAGGCAGACGAAGCAGGGAAAAGGAAGATAACAAATGCTCTCTGAACCACTAAAATGTGAATTAGGAAGCTATCTACCCCATCCACCCTCTCACACTTCCACCCCACCCACCCCATCTCTTGGATACTGTACTAATAATTATGCCGTATGTATGTTAGATGTTAGGACTTTTAAACCTGGTTCGTTTTTCAAGCTTTAAAATATTCTTGGATATATATATATATATATATATATATATATATATATATATATATATATATATATATATATATATATATTCATGCGGGGGGGGGGGGGAATTTACGTAGTATTATTAACAAAGATTGTTGTTTTAAATTAATTCTCATTAAAAGCAATCTTTTTCAAATCAGAAGCAACCAATCAAAGTTAACTACTTCGATCTTCAAGAATATTCATTGTCAGTGTCACTTTTATGAATCCCTTTACAGTGGTGTGAATATGACGCATTAAGCTGTTTTCGTGTTTTGCCATTACCAACAACGCCCCCATATCACAAACGATTGGTAAATGCAGCTATCTTATGACATGGTTTTAAGATGGCTTCACGCGGAGATCTGAAAATGCAGAGAAAATACGTGACAGATATAATCCCTTGATATAAAATTGAGTGTTACGAAGCTCATGTCGGATTGACATAGATTAAGGTGATTACAATGTTCAAGTGGCTAGGGTCCACTTAAGTCAACCTTTAAAACATGGGCAATTTTTGACGATTTACCGTTTAAAGAGATATCTTTTAAAATTTCCGCACCTTAGTAATTTTTTGATCAAGATGATGTTTGCTTACTTTGCTGAGGACAAACAACAACTAATTGATTGTATGTTTTAATATTGTTTAAATATTTATTTATATTACCATTAAATAAACATGTTTAAGTTATTACTTATAATAGTTGCTTTTATTTATAAAGATGGAACACTTTGTCCAAGTGTATCAATTACATTATCCCTCAACTCTAGAATAAACACTATATACTTTAAAACTCTCCAATATAGACTATCGAGTTTAAAACTATCCAATCAAAACCTTATAAAAATGTGTTTAATAATTCATAAAGAGCAAAGCTGCCTCAGGCAGAAGAAAATGTTAGCGAATTTTAGAAAACAATATTGTCGATTTATTGTCTTTGATATTAATAACATTAGCTTATATGGACGGTGAATAATAAACTTATAGTATATCTCCATAGAGGCAAGGTAACGGTATGCATGTGTCTGTAATAGCGTTTAACGACACATTCGCACAATAACTGTTACATGCCTATAAAACAAAAGTTTTAAAATTGACAGACTGAGCAAACTGTTTGGGACAATTGGCAAATAGGAATGTTTCCTAAGTATAGTTTTAATTGATAGCTATCAATCGTATATTGCACAGATGCTCTCTACGAGCAAATCATGAATCAATGCGCCTAAAGGATGAGACTTAACCATAAGTTGGAGTAGATTTTATGGTATCGGTGTGATATAGATGAGATTAAGAACTTTCACTTCTTATCGACAGTTGATTGTCTGGTTGGCTTTGGGACTTCCTAATAGAGTGATTGACAGGTGAAGCTTGAGAACTGAGTGATCGCCTATCAATGCAAAATGGCTTTAAAGTGAGATGAGAGGAAATTCTTAACTATTACATTCCCTGCAGGAGGAAACGAGACAGTACGCATAGAACGTTTACCACACATTGTTTGATATAAGTAGATACATAAAGTTCACCCAATCTACCAATTAAAGATCATATTCAGTCTATACTATTTACGCTTTCTGTCAGAGCCAGCTGTTTTAGGTTTATGTCCATTGACATGATTGATTATATATCGAATTATTAATGGGCAATTAATTTCATCTGGTCAATGAGTTGCTAGTACAGTACGTACCTTCCATTAGCAGTCATTTTCTTGATCCTTTATTCACTTTTAACATAATAATTATCGTGCGATTCAGGAAAGCGCAGAACCCTAAACATTTCGATTCAATATTAAGGTTTTTCTCAAAAGCTGAGGAAGACTAACGTTTGAATATACACGATACGAGGCTTTAGTAAACTATACAGTATGTTCAGCTACGTATAGGATAATAAATTCAGTACAACGCCGACGTTTTCAAATCGTTTATATCAAACGAAAAGAACGCATTAAGGAATCTATGAACTACCTGATAATTAACAACTAAATGGCTAAATTGGAAATTGGAAAATCGTTCATCCTGTGAACCATAGCTAATGATCAACTTCGCCCTTTCATGCTTGGACTTCCCACGCCAGTCCAGAGAAAGAATCTGAGCTGAATTTAAATAGCGGAAATCATTCGGTTCCTAATGTATGGCAATATGTCTCGAAACCCTCTGTTGGTAGTATATGGTATACTAAACCATCCATATTACACTGGATTCATATAATAAAGGATGATCTTTGTCTAAGCATTTACATACTATACCGTGTTGTCTCTTGTTACCCAAACTAAACTGAACTAAATGTTTTGTTCTAGCCACGTGTTGCAATTACTGTTTGTCGCGTTAATTACACTTGAAAGAACATAATGCACCTATCCCGTTCTTCCAGATTGAAATTAACGTATACATCCATTGAGTAAACTGAAATGAAATCCATAAAGAAATTTATCACGCGTCAAAGTTTTCAACATTATGGAGACATCTGTATCCATTTTAAAGTAGGCTGAGAAGTTATATTTAAAGACATCGGCAAGAAAAAAGTGTACAGTCTGAAACTTGGTTGCCATCATCATGAATCGATGTTCATTTGTGGCAATAGCTCTACAAATTTGACAATCTTCGTTACTATATTGTAACAAGATAACCGGGTGGGAGATTTCGGATTAACAACAGAACACGTTTTGACGACACATATGCATATGGTTTAATGTGGTGATTGATATGAGCAGTAGATTATGAAGATGTGTGCGTATTTATAATCCAAATATTGGATCTATTTAACATAAAAACGCACAGTTTCAAAGATGGAAAAAAATATACAAATAAATTAGTTCAGTAACCCTAAAACACAGGATAAATGATTTCACAAATGATTCAATAATGGAAAGATGAATATAGTTCACTCAAATAGTAAACGATGTAAGTCTTTACACATAGTAAAAAATGTATTCGCTCAGGTAGCGAAATTATGTCACTAAACACAAGGACGGATATACAATCTATCCTTCCAGTCCTGAATAATACTCTGGGTCTTACTAACTCAAAATTAGCATACAGCTAATAAAATACGTGTGGAGATGCACTCCGTCACCGGTGCACCATATCCGCTCCACAGCTCCTCCGAATCAATTTCACAACTGATATAGACTCCGGACCCTCGGAATACTATGATCACTTGAACATTAGACCCTCCGGACACTTGAAATATTACACCCTCCGGACACCCTGGTCCTTTGACGGCTCTACAGCTGGGTCACCTTAGTCACTCTGGACACTCCGGACGCTAGACATTTAGACGCTCCGGCACCTTAAACGCTCCGGACACACGGACGTTTCTACACTCTGACAACACCGGACACCCCGGATATTCCTACTCTCAGACAACACCGGACACCCCGGATATTCCTACCATCAAAAACACAACCCTGCAGCTGGAGTTGTGCAAATCCTTTAAGCAGGCCGCTTGCTGACAAAACCATTAGTATTGTAAAGGTCCTTTACATGCAGTAACGTATTTATACCTTTAGAATTTTCGTTTTGCTGTATCGAAAGCACCTTGCACGTGTGGCATAGGACGAATCGTACTCACGATTTCGAAATACATAGACCATATTATAATCACCCTCGGGTATCGTTGTACAGCGAAAAGAAACGAAACCCGAGTACATGTATTTAATTAACATTTACAGCATTCCGTGACATATATAAATCAGTTAACTATGTTTTCGTATATGCTGGCGTACATATGTAGTTAAATTGTTGCAAACTTTACATTTCTTCATATCTGCCATTTATAAATGTAAGCGAATTAGAATGCTATTACAAATAACGCAAATGGCAGAACGTCAGGTTTGGAAATCATAAAACTTGTAAGTCTTTGCTTGAGTTTGAGATTTTGTGTCAGTCAATTAATGAATCTTTGTTTCTTATTATTTCATATTTTATAATTATGAACATAAATAAATCTGCGAAGTGGATCCTACGAACGTTTGTACAGCATTAAATCTGTTCATGCTTAAGCAAATTTAAAAATACCCGAAAAATCAATCTTTATAGTTAAACGATACGCCTACATACAACAGAAGAAAAAGCATTAAATACATTCATTTTGACCGCCGCACAAATATGATACAACTCGTTAATTTGCACTGTAATATAGCAATTAATGCTTCAGAAGATTTAAATAAAAGTTAGACTGATCAATGCTCAGAACTATGTTTCTTTTTCTTACTTTATATGTTTGTGTACTATGTTACGTGTTTAGGCTCGAATAAACAGTAATACAGAAAGAGTGAAAACAACAAGCTTTTGAAAATTTAACAACTAATTTATTTTCCTAAAAAATTCTGTAAAAATGAAAAAAGGAGAAGAACTTACGGATTCAAGAATCAAATCTAAATATAATCTAAGAATAATCCACGAATTAAATTGCGAAAGTCCTAGAAATAAATGTTCTAATAATTTCAAGTTCGAATCCTGATGTACATAGGACACAATTAATTTTACTATATGTTCTCTACATTTGCTTCTCAGTATTGACCTTTCCACTGTGTGACAATCAATACAAATCATATGTTAATCTAAAATACCTTGAAAGATGACTTCACGGTGAAGTTCTCGTCAAAGGTTGACCTGCTCTTTCTTTAGATGCTGGACTGTCAACATAGCAGCATGTAAACAGAACACAGATTTCACTTCCGGATCATCGCCAAGGCCTTATTACTCACTGTGCACTGTCGCCAAAATACACACAGACAACAACACCCTGAGCTCATATTATCAAGAATAAACAGTTACCTTTAAATCCCTACCAAAAATGCATAAATAAAATTCTTCTATCACCACCAAAATGAGAGAGGAAAAAATGTTCAAAAAATAGACTAGAACTACATTCGTGGGTACTAAACTGGAAGTATTAATTGTGAACCTATTCCTGACAGGATTAGACAATTTCACCTCCATGGACAAAACTTCCAACCGTGATTAAATCAATGTATCTTAAATACTGCTGCAAAGTTTTAAGGAATTTCATCCATGAAGAGGACAGTTACAGGCTTTTAGCTAATACCACCGTAACACAAGCACAAGCCAATTCCAAATGGCCGAATTTCAAAAATGCACAAAACTTAAAGTTTAATTGTGATTTTGCTAATCAAGATAAACACTTCAAATAGACTGTAATTAGTTTTTAATTTTAACACCAATCTGGAAATTACTAGAAATTAAACTTGACTGTTTAACTTTCTTAGAAAATTCAATTTTAAAAAATGATACATATTTTGATATGAAAATTTAAATTTAACTTAAATTTTAATGAAAATTTAAAACCTGAAGTTGACAAATTTTGTTATATGGCAAAGTCTCTCCATTCCTTTGTCATAAACATCAATGGTTTTCCTTATCAGGTGTGAAGCAATTAAACCAGAGCTTGTCAATGAAAGGTAACACCTGAAATCTGGTAGCATCTAAATACGCAAGCTAGGCCTAACCAAGTACATGATATCATTTCCACCCATGAAGGGGAGGAGTCTTCAGATGTTAGGCTTCCAGTAGTATTGAAGAGTTGGTGAAGTTCTCTGAAACCATGCTAGCATGCCTTCTCCTAGTTATATAAGTGAGAGAGAGAGGAAAATTCTTGTATTTTACATGAAGTTATTGTAACTGAAACCATGAAAGGGTACAAGAAGAGGAAGACAACTTTTTTTAAACCTGGATATATTCCACATAAGAAAGGAGTCACATATCTGACTGATGATACTCTACCAAGTTCCAGTGCTGCATCTGTTCCAGTGACCATAAGAATTGATGCAGACAAGTTCTCTCTCATAGCAGTGACAAAGCCGACAAATGGGGGTCTCAAGTCAGTTCAGGCACCAGACTGTAATGGCACACCTGGGTCTGCAAACATTCTACGACCATCATCCAAAGCAAAACTGGACCTGAAAGAGACAAATTTGAATGAGCACGATGAGACACGTATGATCTGTACGAAAAAAAATAATCTTGAAATGTGGAATGATATCATTCATCGCCATGGCAATCAAGTCAATATATGTGGCAGACCAGAGTTCCACTTAGCTAATGAAATATAATGGGGACTTTCTTGGAAGCATACTATGATGTGTAAAAACTGCAGCTTTAAGTCACCAGAGTATAAGTTGTATTATGAGATAAAAACAAATAAACCTGGGCCAAATCCTGCTGCTGTAAATATGATGTTTAAAGCTGGACTACAAGATATACCAATGGGCAACACCAGGGCTAGATACTTGATTGCAGCCACTGACATTCCGCCACCTAGCAGAACATCTATGCAAAGGGCCTCCAACCTTGTAGGCAAAGCAACTGTGGAGCTCAATGAAATGGACACGACAGACAAGCTGAAACTAGTCAGACAAGTTAATGTTATGCGTGGTGTTCAGCATCCTGAGCAAATAAATGTTGCTTTTGATGCAAGATACAATGCCATTAGCTTTGGACATGAAAAGAAACCTGGTCAAAGTTCATCACATGCTGTTGGAATTGCCTGCGAAACTGTTACAAAGAAGCAATACATTGTGGGAACTACAATAGAAAACAAGCTGTGTTGGACTGGAGCATGGCTGAAGGGGAAAGGTTTTGATGTGAAATGTCCAGGAGGCCATGTTGACTGCAGAGCAAATCTGTCACCGGTTGCACCACATTCAGAGTATGAAATGGCAAGAGAAATGGGAAACAAGTTTGTGCTGCAAGAGGTTCTCATTAGACATGCAACAACAAATGGAGATACACAGGCTGCTGCTGGCTTCCAAAATGCTTACATCATTCTGCATCCAATGTGGAAAGTAGAAAGACTGTCAGATCCCATCCATTTGGGTCGTTTACAGTTCCAACGGTGTAATTCTGCAATATTTAGTGAAAACATATTTCCAGGAATAAAAACAAGAGAAGTAAAAAGGCTCAAACAGAAAATTGTCAGCAAAACCTTAAAGCACGTTGCGGTTTAATCTTTAAGCAAATGATGAAGGACAATAGTGGTGATGTTACAAAAATTAAATGTCAACTTCCCCAAGTATTGCATGCCAATCTGCACTGCTATTCAGGGGACTGCTCCAAATGCCAGCATTATTCAAAGGTCTGTGGGGGAAGAAGTACTAACAGCTGGTGGATGCGATCAGCATACCTGGGCCCTCATCAAATGACGCATCTCAACATCACATAAAATGATAAGAACATCCCGCTAGAGGTTCTGAAAATGAAACTCTCCTGTGATGTTGTAGAAAGACTGCTACTGAACACAAATACATTGAAATGTGAGGCAGTGAACAGATCAATCAGTGTTTCATTACCTAAAACTGTGAACTATTCCAGAAATTTTGAGGCAAGAATGCATTCAACAATACACAGACTCAATAACAGCCTGGGATCATCACTGAAAATAAAAGTGACACACTTGGGAGGTAAACTTTCAGCAAGAACTCTGAGATCACTGGAGACAATGGATAAAGACTGCACTTGCCATCAGTTGTATCAAAAGCATCCCCAAACCAGGAAACGTATTCTAGCAAGACGAGGAAATATGATACAGGCCCATCTGAGGTACAGGACACAGCAAGGCAATAGGAAGTCTGACTAATGCAAAGGACTGCTAGATACCTAGGGCGATCACTCCTATGCAAAGGTTTAGCAGGAGCCAATGGACACTGCAGACAGAAAAAGTTATCTTAATTCCATGTGCAAAATGAAAGTGCTCAAAGACACCATGAAGAACACATTGTACAGAAGGGAAAACTGTAGTGGGGAAATCCGTAGGTAACACACCGCATGTTATATGCAGTTGTGTTACTTACTACCACCTGATGAGACCTACGGAGAAGTCGAAACAGTTTTCTCTGAATATGAAGACACAAATAAAGAAATTAAAAAGCAAAATAAATAAAGATTAAAAAAATCAAAATTAAAATAACATGACATGACAAGACATGACTTACTAGACTAGCTGAATGAATGAATGAATGAATGAATGAATGAATGAATGAATGAATGAATGAATGAAATGAAGGAAGGAATGAAGGAAGGTAGGGAGGAATGTATTTAAGAAAGCACTGTCATACCAGCATGGTCTACTAAATAAAGACCACGCTCTTTCCTTTTTCGTTGTTACTCAACACATCCATCCATCCTTCCTTCCATGCCAGACATAAATTGATACGGATGTGGGTGGGTGTAAAGGATATATCATGATACCTGAATTTATTCCCTTTTACAATTTCAACTTTATCATGCAGTCTGGATAGTCACCATGGCCAATGCAATGACCATAACCTTTGCAATACTGCCTATTATTGTTAACGGAATGACGATCTAGAACCAGATGATCCACATTCACACACAAACTGTTATGGCATAAATAGGATGCATCTAGGTCCTTTGGTATAGTCAGACTTCTCAACTTCACCATCAGTGCCAGTCTGTGAACATGTTTTTTCTTCCATGTGTATGTCACGGGATCCTTATATGACAATAGGCCATATAATCAATTGGCTGTTACATTTCCTGTCCATATTTTACAAACACTATTATGTGCTATTACAGAATTCAATGAAATTTTTGCTGACAGGCTTTGAACAAAATCCTCCATTGCAACTTCTATAAGGTGTAGAAATACATTGCTGCTAATAATAATGAGTGTGATCTCCAACAGATACCATTTCAGTGAATTTATAGAAAAAAATAATGTTTAAATGTTTATTTTTTTAAAATTAATTTTTAAAAAACATCAATTTAATTTTTTAGATTTTAATTATATTTTCTGATTGCTACAGTCAATATGCACATGGTGTGAAAATCTCATGTATCTATCTTTAATAATAAAATTTTTATAGCAATTTAAATGAGAATCAATGCTGCCCTGACAGGACATAGGACACAATTAATTTTACTATATGTTCTTTACATTTGTTTCTCAGTACTGACCTTTCCACTGTGTGACAATCAATACAAATCATATGTTAATCTAAAATACCTTAAAAGATGACTTCACGGTGAAGTTCTCGTCACAGGTTGACCTGCTCTTTTTTAGATGCTGGACTGTCAACATAGCAGCATGTAAACAGAACACAGATTTCACTTCCGGATCATCACCAAGGCCTTATTACTCACTGTGCACTGTCGCCAAAATACACACAGACAACAACACCTTGAGCTCATATTATCAAGAATAAATAGTTACCTTTAAATCCATACCAAAAATGAATAAATAAAACTCTTCTATCACCACCAAAATGAGAGAGGAAAAAATGTTCTAGAAATAGACTAGAACTACATTCGTGGGTACTGAACTGGAAGTATTAATTGTGAACCGATTCATGATGGAATCCAAGACGGATGACGATGACGTATGCTACAGTCAGTACTGTGCTTGTCTACTGTTCCTTGTAGGAATACAAATAATGGCACTGCGGTATTGGAAATCCAAATTAAACTTGTAAACAATGTCTTACCAAAATCAGTGTGAGCACCCTTCAAATATTTCCAGAGAATAAAGAATTAATCCTTTTGAAATCCAAATGATCTGAAGATAGTTAACTCAAAATCTGGCTACAACAAAGAAAACGATTTGATACCACGTGTAAAAGCCCGAAAACTGAGAAATCTCTCTCTACGCATCACTATTAAAACTAACAAATGCTTAGTTATGGAAACACCAGAATTGCAAAATCAAAGGGTGGGGGGAGTCACATGACCATGTTTATATCACGTACACAGAATATGGCCTTGATCAGACCAATAATTTTCTCAAAAGAAAAAATAATAAAAGTTGTTTCCATCTTAAACCATGTAGGCCATCATGACATTGGAAACAACCAATCATTTTAAAATAAAATAGAACTTTGTTTACTAATTTTGAATCAAAGTCAGAATTTAGATCAATAACTGGTGTTTATAAACTAACAGTCAATTTTCTGAAAAAGTATCATCTCTAGTGAATAAATTTACATTACAATAGCATGTAAGAAAAATATAAACAAAATATTTAAAACTGACAAACAAACAATTAAATTATAATAAATATATATTAAATCAGATATACGTAACAATTATGCCCGTTACATCCCAATAAATACCTCACAATTTATAATAATTGTAACTTACTTCACAGGGAATATTGGTTAACACTGGTATATACTATTTTATTATAATTTTAAGCTCAATATATTATTTAATATTCGCTTCGTTATTGGGTAGAGTAAAGGAAAGAGGGAGAACAATGTCAAAAATGTCAAATATTATGTCACATATTATGCAGAAAAAGATATTTAGTGTAACCATTTGATGCATGCAAACTCATATATATATATATATATATATATATATATATATATATATATATATATATATATATATATATATATATATAAGAATACTTTTGTAATTGTTGTTTCGCCACGAAAATAGGTAACATATATATTGAAGTCGACAACACTTTACGTTCTATAACTTCTTTTCAGTATAAAATGTTAATGAGCAATACAACTTATGTTTCGTGTGCAGTCAGCTTCAGTATTGTTCGTTTGATATTGATAGAAACGTTGTTGTTTTTGTCCTATCAATGGATCACCCCTTCCCAATGAATATATTAAGGTTGCAGGGATAGTTTCGTAAAGTGGCCCTTATCAAGTTTCTTAAATAAAAGCAATGATGTGACGTTCTCGTATTGTATTATTTAATAATTAAACATATTGATATATTTATGAATTTGGTGTTTCGTGCTTGTTCTGCTCTTGAAATCTGAAGTGAAGTATGTATGCCTCCCATAGCTGCTTCACTGTGTGTGTGTGTGTGTGTGTGTGTGTGTGTGTGTGTGTGTGTAATAGGTTGTACGTAACGGTTGCGTCGGTTTATTTTATGAGGAAATTATTCGGTTCAGTGTATGTCATATGAGCGTATGTTCTTTGCTTGTCATGGTTCATCAGTCCTGTAAAATCAATTTGTCTATAATTTTCTGTTACTTTTCTTCGCTCGACTGATATGCCAGTGCATCAACCATTATTGTGATAGTTCGAACTCAAGTTGTCGAAATACCTGATCACTCTTTCATGTGGGCATACCTATTCGCTTAGTTACTCGGCTCTTATCAACTAAAGGTAAATGAATCAAGCCTTGTCTTTTATTGATTTCGACAATACAAAAACAAGCATTTTCGCAATCATGGAATTGATACAATATACTTTGTTCCGAACGTTTGCAGGAATTGACAATACAGTTTTCGCCTGAAATTCTCTTTATTGAGTGTTGAAATTGCATCAATATCACTTTTTCTTTGTTTTTACAGGATTCAGATTGCTTTGTAAAATGTTTCGATCAATGTATCGGCCGTGCTGATATAAGCAGAAGCTTGAACCGCTTCCTGACAGTCATCTTGATATCAGGACACAAGAAATTGACATTGATGGTTAAATAACGTCCGCAACAGTTTGTGTTGTAGTTTGAACATCTAAGAAGACTAGCAATGAACTGCATTTTCCACTTTTAATTTTTGTGGTGTACCTTATCGTACTATTAACTATCGGTTCGTAAACCCCAGCAGTCTTTAAAATCATCTTTAAATGTACACAAGTCTAAGAAGACATTTCTCTATCAAATTCGCTTCCTAGTGACATTGGTAATAAAGAAAATGAAAGTGCAGATAAAACAGATAATATTTTGCTGAACGTATTTTATACAAATCAGCATGTTCTTCGTACCTGGAAAAATACGAAGAACGATAAGTCCGCAAACAAACGTTCGAGCATGAAACACTTTATAATAGAAATGCACCACTCACATACAACAAATCGAAGAGATGGGGCGATATTGTGTCAATCGCGTTTCGGATGACCACATAGGTCTGCAGGCCATGTGACTTGTATTATTTATATTATCAACCACGTATGGTTTAATCTGTCTTTGGTGTGATCTCATACCCTTCCTAACCTGGATTGTATATATATATATACCCCAGAAAACTAACTATTTCCATCGTCTAAATTGCCACTTCACTCTGTTAAATCAATTGCAAAAAAGGCAGTCACTAAAGGCATCTATATCCTGTCACGCCCCAAATTATTGGCAAGATCTCCAAAATTTCAATAAACAATGGAGTAAAATAGCACACTTACTGGAAACTCAAACCATCAATGGCTGTACAATCATCAACCACTGAAGAACGTCAACTCGAGTTAACGTCCGTTTCCACAGAGGAAAAACGTTTAACTCTAAATTAAAAAAGGATCAACATAGATTCTCTGCAAAGGTAAACAAAGTCAGAAAAGGAAAGGCAAAAGGTCTCCACCTGCAACCATATCAGTTTTCAATAACCTTCAACTAACGAAACTTCTCTTAAAAATTCAAATAAGAACAATAATCGTCGTAAAAGACAGTAACGCAAACAATTCACAAGTAAAATTTCTTCCGTTGTTGCTAATGCAGTAGTTAATCGTTCAAAAGTTCTTACAGAGACAGAGATAAAACTGTTATCGAAAGGTTTAAGTTTCTATCCCCGCCCTAAGATACAAAACAGAGTTAAGCTGAAAAAGGATAATGAAGGCTTCAGGCGCGGATAGAGACTCAAGGCCAAGTTTGTTTGGCAGACAAAATTTGATTCAGAGGGAAATATCTGACGAAATAAAAGTAGTTTTGACCCCAACAAATACCTCAATTGAAAATCTAGAAAACCGTCATCAACTCAGTTAAAAACTACACTTCAAACACAGCAACCATGCATTACTAATTGAGCGAAGAAGAGAAATATGCACTACATTCACCGATAAAAACATAACAGACATCATAATCATGCCTACAGATGCGGGCTCTGCTGTCTTGTTAGGAATAAACATGATTATATAATGAAACAAATGGATAATTGATCGACAACGGGTTCTACCAAAAACAACTCCAAGAACCAACACTGAACAAGGCAAAAACCATTACAAATATTATTGCTGAAGCGTACGAAATCGGACACATAGACCGGCAAAACAAAGGCAACCTAAGCCAAGACAAACATAGAGCAGGACACCTTTTATCTTTTACGTAATATCCGCAAATAACGGCAGGTATATAATATCTGGTAACGGGTGTCCCACATAAAGCATATCAGACTATCTGGATCATTTCCTGAGACCACATGTCAACAAGTTACAATCCAATCTTGAAGACACGACAGATTACCTCAAAAAAGGTAAAGTTAGCGAACCCCATTATTAGATGCAATGTTTGTTTCCTTAGACAACCCATCTCTATATAACAAATACAGCACGGTTAAGGGATGCATGCGTGTAAGATAGTAATGGAATCAAAATATGTGGACAATCCGCCCACTCATTTCCTATTTAACGTCTGGAACTATGTAGTTTAAAATTACGCAACTGTACATTATGAACCAGAATGGTTCTAGACCTCCTCCTTTCTAAATGAATAGTATCTAGTTTACATCATCTCATGTTCAAGCCAAATATAAGAAATATCAAACATTTTCAAGACTGGACTCCATTAGATAGAGTCATGCATGCGTTTGTAATTTCAGCTCTTCAGTTATTATTGTTTTTATTGTCTATGTATTGTGTTTGAGTGTGAGAAGCGTGTGCACTGCTTTTTACATCATTAGTACACCGACGTTTTGCATTAACACGCCAGCTTCATGACTGGATTCTACCTATTGCCAGTTATGACAGACTGAAATCAAAATACAACCAACGCAGAAAGAACCAGAATGTATTTGCAGGCTCATATGCCCTCCATTATAATGTCATATATATATACTGACGCCTGCCTCGTTCTACCTTATCACATCATCATTTTCGTATTCCATCTCAGCAAGCAAAGAATTTCTCACTTTCCTTCAACGTTATGGAAACATTTTCCTATTCTGCACTAAAACCGCATTAGATAAAGGATTGCAACAAATGGAGTCTAATTTGCTTGTGATCCAGTAACTAAATAGCATAGTTTTTCTGCAGTTGGCATTGTTACCACCAAACTTACATCGTTGTGGCAATAGTACTATCTTAACAAAGAGAACTAACCCGCTGTTAGGAGTATGAATTATGCAGTAATGTCTACTTTCAGGCGGAACATCCTCTACCTTTTCCGTCAAGATGAGAAAGAAACCTAGGACGTAATTCGTCGCTGTTGAAAACTGTTTTCTGAACTACTTTTGTTCACAAGAAACAATATGGCGTCAGAAGGAGACAAAGTCACAATCGGAACATATCATTTGCTGTCGTAACATATGTAGTATACTCCGATCGAGGACAATCACCAAACACAACAGTTCGATGTGTAGTCTTACAACTAATTCCGATGTTATTCACGACCTAATGGAAATGGTTGAGCGATGTACCAATCTGACTACTGTATTATTTCCGATGTGCTTTTCCAAGCATTGGCGGCAAGGCTGTTTGTATTTGGCTGTGGGCAGTACACTTATAAATACGGTAGGAATTTTAAACGCATTGTAAAGCTTCAGTGCGTCTGAATCATAAAAATAATTGATTTATTTTAAGCAATGGTTTCATATTATATGAATTTGTTAGGGGATACTAAATTACGTTTGTAAATTAAAACCGTAATTTAATCAAATTATATCAATCTGAAAAGCTGTATTTTAGAATTATGAAAGTTTAGAGAGTAATTAACGACCTTGATTCAGTATCAAAATTATTATTGTGTTCATGTTAAATCGTTACTTGTCTTTTTCCTGGAAGTTATGCCTTATATATATATATATATATATATATATATATATATATATATATATATATATATATATATATATATATATATATATATATATATATATATATATATATATATATATTCAAATGAATACTAGTTAGAAGTACTACAATATCGAGTGTGAATGAAATAAATACATGGTACGTGTACTCCAATGCACCGTGTGATTATAACGAATACGTCTTAAGTACTCCAGCTTACAGTGTGATTCAAATGATGAGCTCGAGTTGGAAGCACTCCACTATCAAGTGTCACTGAAATGAGGCCGAGTTAGAAATAATCTACGATGTGATATGTATGTATGTATGTATGTATGTATGTATGTATGTATGTATGTATGTATGTCATCGACAAAATAAGACCGAACGCACTTTGGTCTCTTTTAGGTGAATCCACCATTATCAGCCACATATATATATATATATATATATATATATATATATATATATATATATATATATATATATATATATATATATATATATATATATATATATATATATATATATATATATATATATATATATATATATATATATATATATATATATATATATATATATATATATATATATATATATATATATATATATATGTGTGTGTGTGTGTGTGTGTGTGTGTGTGTGTGTGTGTGTGTGTGTGTGTGTTGTGTGTGTGATGAGTTCATTTAATTATGCATTCTGATGCCAACATATTGCCTTTTTTGTGCAGCTAGCTATCAAATTACTACAGGTAGAATTTTAAAACCAGTCAGCTATGATCAAGGTAGCATATATTACTAATGAGTTTTGATTGGTCAAGTAGGTTACATTTTTGTTCTGTGCCTGTAGCGAACGATTTCAACAGGGTGTGAAAAACCATACTCCAGTTGGTAGATTAGGTAGTGCAGGAGTTAAAGACTAATTAGCCTACCTCGGCTGCGAACTAACTTTGACAGGTGATCAATTAGCTGTCAAGCTTCACGCTGTGTCACGAGATTACCAATACCAGTCAACCAGTTACAAGTATGAGCAGCTATCTTTGTTAGCAGCTGAATTCAAAATTATTTTAGGTAGTACTCGATAGAAGCTCATAAATATTCTATGTATCATATACTATGACGGATGTCTTAGCTAGACATTACAAATGTCAGCAGCATATACATGAATTTTGCAACGTAAATTTATTTCGACCTAATTGACATTTTCTTTACATAATCACATTGTTTTCATTTATCTAGCGGAAACATGCAAAATAATGTTCCAACTTTGGCAGATGGGTCAGCCATAACCAAATGTGTTATCATCGTTAAAGATAGTTTATTATTATTATTATTATTATTATTATTATTATTATTATACGTGTGAGTACAATTCTCTATAAACGTTTTACACATTTTAAAAAGTAGCAAGTACACAAGGAACACTTTCACACAGGGACAGACTATATACTTTTCTAGGAGCAATAATATTCATAATATTCTCTCTCTCTCTCTCTCTCTCTTTACATCACATTTAATTCATATTCAAGGTTTTTATTTCATTTCTATAAATCAGAAGAATACTTTTTAAGCTATTTTAGAGTTGTAATGTTTCACAAACATTAAAGGCTTCCCCTCCTGCAAACCATAGGAAAATGTAATAGTCGGTTCCATACGTTGAAATAGTCATTGTAGTCATGCCAATCAACTAAATATGCAGCATTATTATTCTGCAATAGTCTTCTCATCGTGGGCTGACACGCCCAAATTTAATTTGAAAATAGACCCATAGAAACAGATCGATATTAAATAATGCATGTGCAGTCGTAAAGATTGTTAAATGGCTTTTAAATGCCGATAACGGTCTTGCCGACGCTTCGGATAATTAATTGGACTGATATACGATCTAATTTAGCTAAGAATGACCCCATCTAATTCGATCACCTATTATTCGTATCATCAATGGAGATCGTGGATTCTGTAATGTGTATTAATTCTTTAACGTTCTTTCTCCTGAAAGACAAATATTCAATCCGTTCTTTCTAATTCATGGAGTGGGGAATAAACACATCTAGAAGTGCGAACTTGAAAATTAGCATGGAAGTATACAGATCTGTGTGAACTTAATACCGTGGAAATAGCCATATTTGCAACATTTGTAATTAAAGAACGGCCTCCGCAATGGTCACGATAATTAAATGGACGAATAGAAAAATAATTTAATCAATTTTCAGATTTTTGTTCCCTCAATAACTTTTTATCACATCGTTAAATCCAAACTCTCTTCTCAGAATGTGCATCGGAGATTACCAAGGCTGTAATGATAATGGTAGCAAAAGTAACAGAAAAAAAAATGTTAAGTGCAAATCAGGCACTATAATATCCGGAACATATTAATTTCCGCAAATGAAAGACTAAATGTTTCCTTGGCTGTAACATTTTTGATAACATACTCTTGCTTTTATGGCAAAATTCGATAAATTTAAAATGATTGTCAGCATTTTCGAGTTACAGTCTTAGCTTCCCATACGTCATTATTTTGTATTGTTCAAAACCTAAAGCCGCATGGCGACATAAAATTTCCGTTGATTTTATGTCTTTATTGCATAATTATCACGTTTTCAATTTGACTCCTGGACCAAGCGCGGCAATTATCAATCAGCTAGAGTATAGCAGAAATTCCAATTTCCCTTAGACCAATACACTCACAGAACTTGGTGGTTACTTAAAATTTTTTGCTGTACATACGGGTTTATAAAGCAATCTGTAAGGAGCCCGGATGAAACGCATATAATGGGTTGCACTATATTACTTTTACAATTTTAAATTTGTATGAATGCTTTTTTTAATTTTCTTAGAAAATTTCACAGCTTAATTAAATGCTGTATGTCACTTAGTAAAATAGATAAAAGCCAAACGCACATGTTAAAAATGATATGCTAAGTAATGGGCGGAGCATGACCCCAAAACAGAAAGGTCAATTTGACTGGATTACAAATATTAAGAAAATTACATCCTGTAAGTTCGTATAAAACGGATACCAGATTCCAGTGAGGAGCATATAAAGGTAGCATATATTACAAATGGGTATGATGACATACTGATACATATTTGCAGATCCTTCAACCTACCATACGTATCAAACTACGACAGCGTTTTGCTAGCGTCAGGTCAGCTACCATCTACTTTCTTTCACTCTGACCTGATCCACCTGAAAGATGCGGATACAACAAACCTATTGAAAAGTATACATAGTGTTACTCCTGTACTCAGAACAACACCTACCAACCTAAGAACTACCCAACTGCGCAATACAAGCATAGGCAACATAAAAGCCTCAGACTTGCAATGCAAGCCCGTAATGAGTGGGAACAGAAACACCAACTTAATAGACATAGTACATGGCATGGTTATCGAGGCAGACTCGGACGTAACACAAGGCCTTGGAAAAAGGACCCTTCGATCGTACAACAGTACGCAAATGACAGACGTGGCGTACCTAACTATAATTATAACCATTAGGTATGTCCATCTAGATACAATGATTATTATACATATACCTCAGTCAATAATAAGTATCATGTTTTTGCAGATATTTGTTCGGATTGTCTTTTTTTTCCAAATTACTCATCCCAATTGTACATGTCAAGGTTACAGGGTCTCTTCCTCAGACTCGGGAATAACTAATAAATTTGTCTTCACTCCTACAACGACTGGGAAAAATGTAAAGTGAACATATTTCGGTATGAAAATGAAAGGTTTGCTACATATCAACCTCATTGAAAGACACATATTACCAAAGATTGATGAACTAAGACTTACAATACATAATGAACCCACCCTTGCATTAATTGGACTATGAGAAACGTTTCTTGACTGTAATGTACCCGACTGTGCTATCTCTATTAGCATCATGTTTTGAAAAGACGAGATCGACCAAAAGGCATACGAGGAGGGATAGTCAAGTACGTTTCAAATAACATACAAGAGAAGAACATATTTTGAAATTTCTACTATGGAATCAATATGGGCCGAGTTAAGTTCCCTCAGTAGTCAATCTATATCTTCTTAGCTTATCGAACTCCAAACTCCCTCTCCTCATGGACTGACCAATTGGAACATGAGCTAGAGGCTGCTTTATCTTCCAACAATGAAGTAATTATCATGAGAGACTTTAATATTGATTTCTCTCTGACACTAACACTAAATGTCTCATATAATTTAACTACACGGCCTTACACAGGTAATATATGATCTAATAAGAGTAACAGTCTGTACTTCTACTCTGCTCGACCACATCTATACTTATCCATCCTACCAATCTCTACGAGATAAACGTACCATGTTTCCCTATTAGTGATGACTATCCTATATTCGCAACTTATAAGCAACAGAGCGCAAAGAAAAACAACTTACACTCCTCTATGCAATACAAATTTTTTAAAAACTTTTCTAAAAATAAATTTCTCACCGGACGATCACAAAACATCAGTTCAGTAACTTTCTCTAGCATAGACCCATATTAAGACTTGTCTATCTGGCACCACTGTTTTCTTATTATCCTAAATAAACACGCCCCCATACGCTTCAAAAGAATTAAACGATCAAAACAACCAGAATGGCATATCAATGAAATCGCAGAGGCACAACGCAAGCGGAACTTCTATCATAAATATAAAGACTTTACAAATTATCGTTTGTGGCGGAACAAAGTCAAATCACTCATTGTAAAACCCAAGCGCTCCTTTTTCAAGGAAGCCATCACTCAAACCCCGATAACAGATCCATCTGGAATCACATGCGAAATCTAACTTCAACAAAACCTGCACCTCTTGCTCCATGTGAAATTGTAATTGATGGCACTAGTTATACTTAGGAGCTCGATAATGCATAACAACTGAACCTCATTTTTACTAATACATCCCAAACCCTTGACATGTCTAATCTTACAGAGCCTATTTTAGACAAACTTACTAAATTCGTGAATAAAAGGGTACCGGATCATGTCAGTTTACACATTTTATTACTAACAATAAATGACACATTTGATAATCTCAATAAACTTGACACAAACAAATCAGCTGGTTTAGATGGCATTCACCCCAAAAATTCTGAAAATGTCGGCTTTGTAAATCTCAGAGTCGTTGAAAGAAATAATTAACAGTAGTATCACTTCCTGTAAATTCACCCAGTCATTGAAATTAGCAAAAGTATTGGCAATTTATAAGGGAAATGAAAATAATTACCCATCCAACTATTGACTCATATTTGTTCTATCAATACTTTCAAAAATTGTCGAAAAACATGTCAGCAAGCACATTTTCAGATATGTTGACAAGTACCAACTCCTCCATAAATCACAATAAGGTTTTCCACAGAATCAACATGTCAAACTGCATTGACAAAACTTATAGACCAATGGCTACTTGCAAAAGACTCAGGCGAACCTACTGGCACACTCTTCACTGATTTACAAAAAACAAACATTCGATTTGGTTGACCATTCGGTGCTCACAAAAAAAAAAAAAAAAAAAAAAAAAAAACATTCAGTTTACAAGTTTTCTCCAAACTCAGTTGCTTGGTTCACGTCGTATCTCACTAACAGACATCATGTTGTTTGCACAGGTAAATATACTTCCGAACCAAGACATATCGTAAGTGGTGTTCCTCAATGATCTATATTAGAGCCTCTATTTTTCCACAATTTATCAATGACTTAGTCTTGTATCCAACGCACTCTAACACAGATCTTTTTGCTGACGATTCTACATTGCATTTATCTGGGAAATCTCTAGACTCCATTTAAAATAAGTTTCAAATCGACCTGAACAATATATCAGTTTGGTCTCATCAAAACAAAATGCATATTAATATCTCTCAATCGAAATATATTACAATACGAACAAGGCAGCGTCTATTTACTAACAGGGATTTACTTCTAGCTCATAATGGCTTAGACGTATCTATTGTTAAAATCCAAAAACTTCTTGTTATGTACATTGATCAACATCTCAGCTGGAATGCACATATCGATCACCTATGTGCAATGTTAGTCAAAAGAAAAACTCTGTTAAAATTGCTTTCCAAATTTCTACCTCCCTAATCACTTCAACTTTATTTTTTGGGTTATATACTACCACTGATAGATTACGGATGTGCCATATGGGGAATCGCATCTAGTTATAATCTGTCCAGAATTGATAAAGTCCAGAAAAGGGCAGCCCAAATAATACTAAAACTTCCTGTTATGACTCCCTCGAATGTTTTGTTTTCACGTCTGCAATGGCTACCTATACAAGAACGTATTCTTTATTTTAAAGGAAGCATGACATACAAGTCTTTAAACGGTCTTTCTCCAGATTATATCTCTAACATAATTGAACTAAGATCATCGAATACTGAGCGTAATCTCCGATCGACGACAAACAACGATCTCCAGATTCCGTGGTCGAAAACCAAACATTACCAAAGCTCATTTACTGTATCAGCACCTACTATATGGAATTCCTTACCACTGAGTATACGTAATTCAAATTCCCTTGCTTGATTTAAAATATCATTAAAGAAATTCTTTCCTGACCCAGTTGGAATGACATATTGAAGTATTGAAAGCTCTGGATTGAAAAGTGCATCATTATATCCATAAATAATATGTCCATATATATATATATATATATATATATATATATATATATATATATATATATATATATATATATATATATATATATATATATATATATAATACCTAAGACTTATGCTGAAAAGTACGTACCTGTGTATGGAATATTGTTCATATCTGTATATGTTTCACAGAATAGTCACACATAGTAAATCATATTAAATATGTATGGATGAGTATACGACGATACCTGATTATGTGCATGGTCTTGTATTATTTTTTGTTGGTATAAATTAACATAACCAATAGCAAAAATTGAGGACCACATGGCAGATGGGTTGGTCATGCCCAAATGTGTTATCCTCGTTAAAGAAAGTTTTTTATTATTAGTAGTAGTAGCAGTAGTAGTAGTAGTAACAGTATTAGTAATAGTAGTAGTAGTAGTAGTAATCGTAAAAAAAGCAGTAGAATGCAAGAGAATACTGTTTATATGTATAAGCGATGTGTCGTATTGCTGATATTAACAGTTGAAAGCAATACATTGAAATCGGAACTTTTCATATACAAAATGATACAGGCGCCTTCAATGTAAGCTACTCTTTTGACGGTCTAATTAGCTTAAGGTAGTGGCCCTCATGGTCTTCCTGACCTTTTAACATTGGGTTATGGTCTCTAAATTTCAAAGTGCTAAAATCTAGGATGAAAATCTGTATCACAGGGTTGTGAAGAGAGCGTGTTGTCACGAGGCTATCTTGCTCCTCCTGTTTTCCGAACTCAAGTTAGTGAATTTGTCCTCATGCAACAGCGACTTTGCCGACATTTTGGTTAAGACTTTTTTTTTCAAATTTAAACAAAAATGTTTTATTTTTGTATATGATTGTGGACCGAAATAATGGCCCGGGCCCTCTGTGTAGGTTGAGCGCTTGACTTGTATTCCAATATTTGTGGGTTCGATACCTGCCAAGGCCACGTCTGGTCTGCTGACTAGATGTGTTCTTGCGCAAGGCACTTGGCTCCCATATCCTCGGCATGATATAGCCAGTACTGTATTTTAATTGTCATTAAAGCCCATCCAAACAGACAACCAACCAACCAAACATCCAACCAATCCATCCTACCAATCATATAATTAATTCCATAAAAGGTTAGTTCATTTTAATAATTACATATTTCCATAATATCAAATCTAAGCATTTAATTGACACCTGATCTCCTTTCAACAAAATAGAACTGACGGAATTCCGTAACATTGGTAACGACGAACTTTAATAATCGAGCTAACATGCCATAAAATATTAAGAAAATCAAATTTTCCAAGTCATAATTAGAAATACTTTCGTAATGTCCCGGTAATTATTTTTGATGATCATGCGGAAGAGAGCGCTGATTAAGCAAGGCCTATAGAAATAACACATATAGTAGGAAAATTACGGGATGCGCGGCTTTTGTCAGATTTCATTACCGTATATATCCCTATTATACGATTTAAATTAGAATTGGCTTTTCCCAGTATCTGGGTAATAGGTTATGTTTACAATGATAATTGTGGAGACGCTGGTGTGAATTTTGCATGCACACACTAAATATCCATTCCACTGATTCATGAACAAGAAGGAACACTTATTCTGATATGTGCGAATACAAAACGGAGAATAACATGCAACGAGAAATAAATCCATCAAAATACAATAAATCGTTGGAATTAAAAGATTAAATTATGACACATGTTCATTCAACAGAGGGTCACATTTAGCACAGACACTTCATAATTACTCTATTCCACAGGGTATTATTCAAATTAGTAACCATGCCAGTACATTCTAAATCACACACGAACAGTCGTCATTTAATTCGTAATTGAGATCATCAAAAGACCGCAGATTTTAAACGAAAATACAGTTTCTGATGTGCTATTTTGACTATGTCAAATATGGACAAAACCCTGAATAAGCAGTAACTGAGTCATTAATTCCTTCCTAATTAGGGATCGATACATTTTGGCAAATATTGATGAGTCATGTATTAGATGCAAAAGATGCAAATATTCAAACTATTTCTGAACATAAAAAGACAGCTTACAAGGTAGACGTAGAGCACGGTTTCCATGCCTTGGGTCAATTGGGATTACATAAAATTCCACCGGACGGATGCTAGCCTACCGCGAGTCAACTTGCATCCAATCCCACTAAACATTTACCACTGGCAACTGGAGCAATCAATGTTTAATGCTTTCTGAAAAGGAACGCAATAATTACATTGCCTGAATTTGAGCAAGCACTTCCATATCTTGAATCTGCCAAACCAATTTCTTAACCAAGCCACATCTTAATCGACTTTAAACACAGACCATAGTCATATATGTATGTATGTATGTGGATATATATATATATATATATATATATATATATATATATATATATATATATATATATATATATATATATATATATATATATATATATATATATATATATATATATATATTAATTAGGGCTGTACCGAATATTCGCTTCGGGGCCAAATAGCTATTCGGTATTGGGCCGAATAGTAGCGGTCAAACCGAATACGAATAGTGGTCACGTGACATCTGTTCCTGCATATGCGGCTGCTACAGCGAATGGACTGAAGTAACTCTCTTATTAACATAATATATGCTATTGGTCCAATTATTCGTATTCGGCCGAATAGTGATAATCACCTATTCGGTATAGCCATATATATATATATATATATATATATATATATATATATATATATATATATATATATATATATATATATATATATATATATAGATAGATAGATAGATAGATAGATAGATAGATAGATAGTTAGATAGATAGATATAGATAGATAGATATATATATATAGATAGATAGATATATATATCTATATATATATCTATATATATATCTATATATATATATATATATATATATATATATATATATATATATATATATATATATATATATATATATATATATATATATATATATATATATATATATATATATATATATATATATATATATATAGATAGATAGATAGATAGATAGATATAGATATATATATCATACAGGATATTAACATTAATATCAACCTATCATGGATCCTATAGCAGAGAACTTGATAACATTAACATAATTTTCAATTACTTATAAATAAATGAACAGCATTACATACAGATTAGAGAATTTCAGTTGTACTCTACGGACATTTGAACCCGAGTTCCAATCTTCGTAGAGTAGGAATTAAATATAAAATTTTTCTAATCTGTATGGTAGTGTTTTTTAAAAAACGTTGGTATTATAATGAACATTTGCACATTAGCACGAGCCTAAATTGGTATTATATCATAATGAACATTTACACATTAGCATGAGCCTAAATTAGTATTATATTATAATGAACATTTACACATTAGCACGAGCCTAAATTAGTATTATATCATAATGCACATTTACACATTAGCATGAGCCTAAATTAGTATTATATCATAATGAATATTTACACATTAGCACAAGCCTAAGTTGGCATTATATCATAATGAACATACACATTAGCACGAGCCTAAATTGGTATTATATCATACTGAACATTCACACATTAGCACGAGCCTAAATTGGTATCATATCATAATGAACATTTACACATTAGCATGAGCCTAAATTAGTATTATATCATAATGAATATTTACACATTAGCACAAGCCTAAGTTGGCATTATATCATAATGAACATACACATTAGCACGAGCCTAAATTGGTATTATATCATACTGAACATTCACACATTAGCACGAGCCTAAATTGGTATCATATCATAATGAACATTTACACATTAGCATGAGCCTAAATTAGTATTATATCATAATGAATATTTACACATTAGCATGAGCCTAAATTGGTATTATATCATAACGAACATTTACACATTTGCACAAGCCTAAATTGGTATTGTATCATAATGAACATTTACACATTAGCACGAGCCTAAATTGGTATTATATCATACTGAACATTTACACATTAGCTGAACATTTACACATTAGCACGAGCCTAAATGGGTATTATATCATACTGAACATTTACACATTAGCTGAACACTGATACATTAGCATGAGCCTAAATTGGTATTATATCATAATGAACATTTACACATTAGCATGAGCCTAAATTGGTATCATATCATACTGAACATTTACACATTAGCTGAACATTTACACATTATCACAAGCCTAATTTGATATTATATCATAATGAACATTTACACATTATCACGAACCTAAATTGGTATCATATCATACTGAACATTTACACATTAGCACTAGCCTAAATTGGTATCATATCATAATGAACATTTACACATTAGCTGAACATTTATACATTAGCATGAGCCTAAATTGGTATTATATCATAATGAACATTTACACATTAGCACGAGCCTAAACTGGTATTATATCATAATGAATATTTACAAATTAGTATAACCCTAAATTGGTTGTCAATTCCTTGAGATAATTAGCATCTATTTCAGATTAGTAAGCATACTACGGACTTTCTCAGATTAAGGACATTTAATTAGAACTTAATCCTCACTTACATAATGAGATATTATGCAATTTCTTTTTGGAATGGATAATACAATAAATTATGAATACATTTTATTGCTTAACCATGTTCTATGTTTGATTTGGGAATTATGTAGCCTACATCTTTTCACTTTTAAGAAATGAATACATCCGTTTCTTTGTCAATTTCAGCCAACAATAATGCGTAATTAAATAGCGAATAGGAGTCACTAATGTTACAATGTCTTTGGAAAAAACAAACACAACACAGGCGCTTCCAAAATAAATCAACATTATTGACTGGAGGTGTTATCCGAGCCCGATGGACCACATTACCCTGACAACAATCATAACGCACACTAGACTTTCAAGTTTACCCGCAACCATGACAACTGCGTTTAGAAAATAATGACGATAACCTTTGACGTTATTTACCTGGCTCATCTTTCCATAATGATATCTCCGATTATTTTGTTCTTAATATCAATATGTTATTGTTTGTGAGGGGGACTGCATGGTATTCCATCACTTTTAACAAAGGTGAAAGCTCGGACATTCTGCGTCACATGACCCAGTGACAGCATTTTTCATTATTATATGATCATTGTTTTCTCCGTTAACATTACACTGTCAGAATCGTTTAGTATTTTACGATATTGCACACCTTCATATTGCATTCACGTGCATAAAGGAACTACTTTATATTGTAAACAAACAATGAACGCATAAAGTGATTTGTTAAGATGTTGATATATCAAAAATATTAAATTGCACACAGTACATGTAAAGTGTACCAACTAGTTGATAAGGTGTTGCATAGCAAATCACGTGACACCGTATAAAACAAAATCTCTCGCAAAAAGAACGTTATAAATAAATATGACATGAAACTTTGGTTCAAAAATATAATTTGTGCTTTGGTTTCTTTTTGTTATTTTATCCCTTTAGAAACGCTTTAGAAAGCTACTTGTATTTGTCAGTGCTCTGACATTATATATTGAACATTCTTTGAACGTGCACAAGATTTGAATTAAATGAAATTATACATCTTCATTTATAGCACAGTGATAACCATACAAATACTACAAAGTTTATAATTAGCTTTGTTTTTATGTTGTTTTATTTTATACAGATGGGCTACAAGTACTATACAACGAAACGGAATCCATTCGAAAAAGTCTAATAGCTTGTCACAACTAAATGAAAATAACACATACAGTGCAACAGACGTAGCAAGATGTGTGATTTGGACATTTTAACCGAGCGGGAAATTGCATTTTTAAATGTAAGATAATTCATCTTATCCTCTTTTGTCCAATATTACAACTTGTGCACTTTTGTTCAATCAGCTAATTTCTGCACCACCCCACCCCCTTCCCCGTCACAACGGAAGTGACATCAGTAGGATGTTATGTCAGCGCGATGAAATCGTGTCGGTTTGGTAGTTGCTTGTAAGTGTTTTGTCAAGCCAAACTATCAACGCTAAAATCAGAAGTAAAGTATTGTTTATTAGCAGGAACAGAAACAACAGCTACTACTGTTACTATTTATACGACAACGACGCCGACAACAACAATAACAATACTTGTTGTTTGTTCGTGGTCTCTATGTCCAGGAGGCTTACGTTTGCTATCACAGTGCAATATAAATAAAATGAAATAAAAATGAAATATTGTACCAGACAATACCCGGAAAGCTTCTGTATGCAATGAGTGTAATAACAAGGTCAAATGTGGTTTTAAAGCAAATATAAAAACAGGCAAACAAGCAAATCCATTGAGCACTTGATAGGTCCATGAGATGGTTCGGTTTATTGTTTCATTTGAGGCAAGTCAAGGCTCTTATATGTGTATTCAGTTTTAAAGCTCTTACCACGCGGAAATAATTTGCTTACTTGCTTGAAAATTTTAACCTCTTAATATGGCGCACTGGTTTGAAATTGATTTCAAAACTGATCATATGTATATAAATTTAGATTACTATTAAAACGATTTTTATGCAGTGATTTGATAAACTCTTTAAAAGTAGCCCGAACGGTCACGCCAGTGTCTGTGATAACTCAATTCTCTGTTGTAAGATCTTTGTTAGGGCTAGTTTGTTCATTCATCCCATTTCACCAATACGTCCATACGTTCTATTTATAATATAAGATGACAATTATCTATGCAGTAATGCATATTACTTCGTTAAAGTTTATATTACTTCAGTAAATTGTATATTTTTATCAATCTGTTCAAGGTACTTGCTATGCTAACGAAGAGAGCATACGTATACAACATACATTAAATACATCTTCAGTCTTTAAACTTGACAAGTCAAAAATACTTCCTGGTCGCTCAGTTCTTCTTTGAATAGTTTTTTAATTTTTAGACGGAAAACATTAATAAAATCAATTTTGGGGTTGTACATTATGAGTAAGCAAGAAATAGTTTACACTAACTGATGGTCATTCAGCTGCAACCATTTCATTCAATACATTAAACTCTTTTCCTTTCTGCGAAATCCAAACCAATAATTGACACATTACTACATGAAAAAGACTCTACCAGAATTATGTTAATCAGATAATTACAGTGAATGAAAATAAGACTCGAAATCTATCAAATATTTCACAAGTCACATTTTCCGATGTTTGACCCGAAGACGTTTACAATGTACCAGAATAATCGAGTGCATATCAAGGTAAAGATCGAAATAAATAATTCAGATAAGGGCCTAACACGTGCATAAGAGTAACGATTTTGCGTATAGTCTATAATAATGTCCAACTTTAGGGATTTCAGTTACAAATTGGCGTATTTGATTTGTACTGATGTTACCGAACAGGTGCACAAAAAGCTGTTATTAATAAATCGGAATCAGTGATTTATTCAATATATATTAAATCAGCATCTTCTCTCTCTCTCTCTCTCTCTCTCTCTCTCTCTCTCTCTCTCACACACACACACACACACACACACACACACACACACATACACACACGCGCACAAACACGCACACGCACACACGCGCATACACATAAGTAAACACCACCATTTCTGATTCTAATGCAGCTGGCACAATGCGTCGGTCTCGTAATATACAAATACAAGGTTCTGTGCTCGCTCAGTTGCCTCAGTGTTCCTTTGGGGAAGGAATTTGACTCCAGTTTCTTGGAAATGATACAGACCAAAGAAGTGCTGAAACCAACAAACATCACTGCGTATTGAACATGAGTAAATTTAATTGCGGCGCCATTAAAGTTGCAACCTTATATGTCAACTTAACGAAACGGACATGGTAAAAAATATTCTCGAACTATGGGCAAACTTGGAATAAAAGCTTTGTTTGCAGCAATTTAAACACATTTATTGTTTATTGAAACAAGCTTCATGTGTCTATTAGTAAGTGCAAAGGGAAAATTTAAGGACATTAAACACACACATACACGAACGTGCGTATGACAATATCACAACATGTACTAAGGCTTATATAGGTGAGGGAAACTGGAAAATGTACAACTAATTGTCTAAATTATTTAAAGCAAATACTTTCCGAAATCTTCAGCAATGTTTTAAAGAGCACGAAAAGAATTCGATAGCTTTTAATTAACTTTTCTTTATACAATGCAACTTTATTTAGTTTCTTGAAATTTTTTACCATATAATTATTGCCAATTTAGATGATATCAATATTCTTTTATTATATTGGTTTTATTTTGTTTTAATCTGACACGTTATTACAAATTTAATTTGAAAATTGACCCTCTACTTACAAGCAGCAGATCCGCATTAAAATAATATCGTTCAAGTTGTTAATGTTTTGAAAAGCCTGTAAAAATGTCAAGAACGTTACGTCGATCACAAAAGACAACTGATTAGACTAATGTTAAATCTAATTTAGCTAATTCGCCTCACCTCGTATGATCGTGAAGTATTAATTTGATCAATATTTCCGCACTTTCGCTTCAGTATATAAGACGCATATTATCACGGCATTAATGGATATTTATTCATTACATTTCTAAAACCCTAACGACCAATTTCATTCCGTCGATAACAATTGCTTGGCAAAATAAATGAGCACACTTTCAAGTGCTTACTAGATGTTAAGTAGACATAAAGCCTCCTCACTTGGCAAGAAAAATACTTGCTGACTGGTCGAAAATAAATGTTTGGATATCATTCTTTATATTGTATTGTATTGTATTGTATTGTATTGTATTGTATTGTATTGTATTGCATTGCATTGTACTGGACTGCACTGCATCGCACCACACCACACCACACCACACCACATTACATTACATTACATTATATTATAGTATATATTATGTAATCAAAGATACCTTGTACATTTGAATTATTTGCACCTTATACACAATTAGGAATAAGGTCGCATAAACGGTTGAATCAGGCAAAGTTGCCGGACAGGCTAACCCTCTTACATTGGAAAAGGATTCCTATAAAATTCTCGTCTTGACAGTCTTAACTTATCGATAAATATGTTGTCTCTTCTCTTTTAATTAGATGCAAACTTTATTATTTTCTCTGAGTCAGGTTCATAAAAGTAATTCCATGTTTCATCACCCATGACAACCAAATTCAAATGCCTGGTGATTTCAACTCGAGTCTGCTTTGGTTCAGATGTCAACAAATGGGGGACCCATCTAGCTTTAACCTTTCGAAGCTTACAACTGTTGAATTAATATCCATCATAATATAAATCTACCTCACTGTCTTTCTGGCTTCCTTCACAACAGCCACTTCCCTGCTCAACGGTGTTCCAGAACGTGGGTAAGAATCGATAGATATGCATCCGTCGTTCAAATCTTAAGACGACCTCAACATTGGAAGATATGACAAAGAATTACTCATGTAAACGTTATCCAAATCGAAATTTATATTCAGACTCTGATCACAATTATTTTTCCTACATAGACTCTACATCTGTTTATTTGTATTGAACTTTACACTGTGTTCAAATCAAAATAAATCGTATGTTAATCTAAAATACTTTCAAAGATGATTTCGCGGTGAAGTTCTAGTCAAAGGGTTGTCCGGCATTGTTTCGAGAGGATGGACTGTAAAAAAAGCAATGCGCAATGGGTCGCAAACTCCATTTCCGAATCGGCCACGGTGCCTCGTTACTCAATATGCACCTCGCCCTCCCCCCACACACACATTTACAACATAATCCTCAGATTCTAAAGAATGAACAATTATCTTTAAAACAATGCAAGAATGCTTAACACTAACTTTTGTATCTCCACCAAAATGAGCGAGGAATGTGTGAACTACATTCATGGTTACTGAACCGCAATTAATAATTGTGATCTGAATCATATATTTCAGTGAGTATCTTACGGGTGACCGGATTTTACAGTATGCTCGTTGCTCAGTAGCAGAAACATGTCTCTTTCTTTTCTTTGACATTTTTACATTACTGCAATATACCTGTTTTACGTGACACGCATATATCTGCACGTGGTGGCGGATTTTTCACAAAGTAATAGACCACTTTTTGTCTATCGATCAGCATTAAATTTAGAGATTGAACGAAATAAAACGGACTATAACAAAATCACGACTTTTCGCACACTAATAAAACATAAATAAATACAGGTCAATAACAATGTAGTCATCTTCAAAGAAAGAAAGAATGATAATGCATCTTCTGCAACTGCCTTCCTGATAAATTGTAAGTGAACATGCTTCTTTTTAGATATCAAGTGCAGAAAATAAATTATAAAAAACGCACGATGTCGCTGAATTGACGATAACTTTGAAAGCTTATGGTATGTTTCTCTCGAATGAAATGACAGCATGTTAATCGATATACGTAAAACAAGGTTTAAATAATCTTTCTGGGGAAAACAAAATTGTTAATTTGTGTAAATAGGCCTACATTGAATCATATTTTAATTCCCCTGTGATGTTTACAAAGAAAATAAGTTGTAGATATCTTATATGTAAAGATCCTTTACTTAAAGGTTTGATTTTCAACTTATATCCTTCCTTGCAAGTTTCTATAGTGCCTCGTTCCCTTTCACTTTGTTCCTCTCCTTGAAAAGTGTTGTTTTTTTTTTTAAATTAAAAAATTCTCCATTCTTTTGATCTTCCGTATTCGTTAATAACCGAAATAAATTTAAGCGATTCATTTTCTTATCAATGAAAAAGCCGGATAGGAAATAATGAGTACGGTATAACTTGCTACTAAACGCGCTTGTAGAATATGTAATTGATTCGTAATCCAATACATTATTGTAAATTAATACTTCCTTGATAGCTTTAGCTACAATAGGATCATATGACTTTGAATCAGCCACATGAGCAAATATAACTTCAGCTATTTCAGATAAACGTTTCCCGGACGCATACAGGCACTTACTTTCCAGCACGGTTTCCGACGCTTTTCATCGCAGTTCTGTACTGTATACGCAATTTTGTATTTCTTTCTAACACCACGTAAAGTTTTCGATCTCCCAGGCCACATCATTTGCAATGTCCTTTTGTCATGTGAAATTATGCAAACGGTGAAAGTATGAAAGAGTACAAGAGGTACATTTTCTCTAGTCTACCGTTGCATACGATATACGTTGGAGAACTTGGCAATTCTTTAATCGTTTTGGAAAAACACAGTTTTGAATTTTTGATGCTAACGTATTATATTTAGTTTGTATATGCTTAGTAATGTTCTTCACTTTACACTTGTTTTTGAATCCGAAGTTCATTATTTAAATCAAGAACTATTTAGAGTGAAATGGGCTTTTGTAGAAATACGTTGAGCAGTTTACTTTCTTCTCACATTCACATACACTTCATTGTTACCTTTCCTTTCTAAACCTTAATTTGGTGGAAGAAAAAGGGAAAAAACATGGGAATAACGATCGACAGAAAGGAAGCTACTCCCAAGCTTTCACACATGCCCACGTTGGCCCAGTCTGAAACTCGAACAACGAGGACGGAAGTGAAAGGTTAGTGATCTGTAAACGCGAACACCGTATACCATATATTTTTGCAACTATATATAGCTACCATTTCTTTTTTATCGTCATAATTAACCTCTATATAGGGTTGATAGGGCTCGTCAATACAAGAAAATGTTAGCAAATGCGCATGAAAGAATAAATATTTTAACCACATAGTATGTATAAATTTTTGCAATATAATCCGAATTTAGAGTGATGTCTCCAGACGTTGTATATCTTTTTTCATAAAATATACATCAGGTTTTAAAAATAATGCGACAAATACGTATTATGTAAACAAGGTGAGCATTCAAATAATTAAATTGAGTGAGAAAAAAAGATTTAAGCGGTGGGGTGGCTCATGAGAAGGTGCAGATCATTGTATGGACTGGCATTAATGACTAACTTTCACGATCTCAAGCATGCCCTAATGTAATGTGCCCATTATTGCAATTATATATAGGCTTAACTAGTTAATCAACTGCCAATATGACAAGCTATTTATTTATATTTCTTTAAAACTTCACCACATATCACTAAGTCCAAAAAGTTAATATCTGAATTAACTCCCGAAACACGTGGTTGTGAAAATGCGGTCACTCGTCCGTAACAGCACTGACCACTGTGATTTGAATCGCTGAACTTGTGATGTGAATTCAGAACACCTCGGCTATTACTGCGAGATAAATATATGCCTCATTGTGATCCTCCGGACTGACCTCTAAGTTGCGAATGTATGGTGTGAAGACACAGGTGCATGTGTTCTCATGTACATTGAGTGTCGTTTAAAACTAGTTTTAAAAAGTTTGCGACGTGGTCATTCTCTGGTTAAGTCTAAGAAACTTAAAACTTTAATTATTGTTTAGGTTGCAGTTGATTAGACAGTTATATCTTTTTGTAATTACAGTACGGTAACGCAGGTTCTTCTGCCACTTAAAACGAATTACAATGTATTGTTTCAGCTGTACGAATTTTTTAAAAGTCATATGGCAAAAATACACGATGTACTGACCAAACCTCTCTGTACTTTAAAAAGCGGTTTGCATATATCAATAATTTGTTCCCCTTCAACCCAATCTTTACCGTATTAATAACACCACTCAAGCAGATTGACATCAATGTCTTCTTAATAACATCGTTTATTTCTAATGTAACTTCTTAATCGTAAATCAATCTGAAAATTGACCGCTATGAAATAGATCGATATTAATATAATACGAGCAAAAAGGCTACTTTTGTAACCTGCCAAAGAACGGTTAATAATTATTCCCCTTTTGCTCGATCTAGAAGTACGCATTTCAGCAACATTTCCCCATTTTTACATCAGAATACAACATGCAAACTATTAATGCAGCAATGACAAGTGCATCCTTAAATATTTTATACTATTAAAAGCCGGATTTAATCCGCTCATTCTAGTCAATGGTTTAAGCAACTTGCAAGTGTGTACTAGACTTCCTAAAAGCATGCACGTTATTAATTTGTCAATTAAAAATCTCTGATCGATTAACAATAATTATTTGACCATCATTCTCATCTCTATAAAGAACAAATAACATATCTGAAATTAAGTTTTACCTGACATAAAATGTAGGTCCAACGTGTGTAAAAAAGAAAGCCCTATAAATATATATATATATATATATATATATATATATATATATATATATATATATATATATATATATATATATATATATATAAAGACAATCACAATTAATTTATGGGCAGTAACGTACGTCATAGCTCTGTTCTTCTGTTCATCTAACCTGAGATCTCTCAAGAGTTCATCAAACGTTTCGCCATCACGTACATGTACTTCATTTCTCTTCCGCTAACATATGCAGAATGACCATCAGATGTTTCTTGTCATTTGCATTCCATGTTACAGTTGCGTGGCTAATATTGTTTGCCCAGTTTCTGTCGTAATATCGATAGCAATATTGGCAACTTGAAAGCCAGTGCCATCAGAATGATCCACATTCAATGGACAGATAATGTTATTATAATTACCATGAAGTGGACAGAGACACGTACATGTTTATATTACTTTTTATTGAGGATACCATTTGTGTATTGCTCCAATCACATCAACACATGACCGCTCTTGTGACCAAGTGGTTAGAGCGTCCGCCTCGGATGTGGGAGCTCGCGGGTTCGAACTCCGGCCAAGTCATATCAAAACGTATAAAAATAGTACTACCAGCTCCCTTGTTAGACGCTCAGCATTAAAAGGTTAGTGTTAGGACTGGTCGGTCTGGTGTCAGGATAATGTGATTCGGTGGGACATCATGATGCATGTCTGCGGCGCGATGCCTAAGTGCTAGACATCACTATAAGCTTTCACACTGCAGACATTGTAGCGATATGACTGAAAAATTGTTAAACCTACGTTAAGAATCCAAATCACATCACACATCAACTATGGATATTATCCTCTCAGTGGGAGTCAAATATGTATTATTAATGGGGTTGTAGGTGCTACACAGAGTGTCGGCTTTGCTAACCGTCCTTATCCTCCCAGCACCAGGATGATTGTGTCAGAATCTGCTTGTGTCTGTAAATATGCATATGCATTGTGCATTGAATAATTCAAATACTCATTCAAGTACCGTTTGTGTTTAATAAGCTCGTCCCCATGTTTGTGGGTTCGACGTTTAACCAGAGGTGTACCATTTGTAAGAGGTATGGGTTAGGTCGCCTTTTCGTAGCTATGTTCATGGAAAGTTTTTTTTTTCTTAATTACCAAGTGCTACCACGTGCATCCTTTTTCAGCGAAAACATTGCGTGCTATGAATATTTTTGTACCATTTCCGATTTACAACACGGGCAACCAGTGAACCAGTGAATAACGTCACAAAGGAAGAACATAATCAATTTATTCACTCTTGGTTGTGATAGATTTATCTAGATATGGAGATAAAATATATCCATTAGGTTAGAAAGAAACGACCTGTGACCTCGATAATGTTGAATTGACAATTGCTCTTTGCCAGTGGAACCGTACGAGACGTATATGAATGGTAATAACAACATATAGATATTACACATATGTGTGTTTGTATTGCATTAGGTCATGTGTACTTGATATTCGATTCTTCTCACTATGATAAAGAAGTGGGGGAGACATTAAAAACGTACCCAAGTAAGCACTTGCGAAAATTGATTAAATAAATATGTTAATGCTCTTATTCTTGCAGCCCATCACTAACAATAGCACGTGCTCCCGTCAAAGAACCATTATGAGATAATTTATGCATCACGAGTATATATGGTTTTTGCTGAGATTAAATTGCCTACATGCAAATAAAATTAGGTTGTGTTAGTTTATGTTCGTGGTACATAAATTTTCCCCTGTTATTTAAACTTCAATTCATTCAACCAAGGATAGCAATGCTCATAAAATCTTGTACACACATTTCAAATTTGAAATTCAAACACGGGATCAAAATGCAGGTATTTAAATTTATAGGTTAAACAAAATGCTATTTTCAATTTTTTTTAAATGTTTCTTTGAATTATATAAGTGAGAAAAACGGTTTGCAAATCTGAAAGAAAGACCGGTGATATAAAAAATATAAAAATTGTACATGAGGACGTCCCGGATCAGGTTTAATAATCAATGCTATTAATAGATATACCGCATAAATGATCAGTACATTTCTTGACGTAAACTTGATGGCTTGTAAGTACGCATAAAACTGATGACTAATTGTGGCTGTTATTTGTCAGTTGAAAACGATTTCGAACTTATTTCATTTTGTCCCTTCCTAAACCTAAGAACATATTCTAACCGCTCACTGCCAATCGTTCCATAAATAATTTCCTTTTTTTTAAAAGCCTACGGGTCTATTTAATGTCTATAATGCACGGATAGGTATCTTCATTCTCCACCCTGCATTTACCATCAAAGGATTTAGTCGTTAATACCAAGGACAAAGTAATGACGTACTTTTTAATTTGCACTAGATGTTCTGAAGTAAAAGTAACGTAATAAAGTATTCGCAATTAAACAATAGTGCGTAAATTAAGCGAAATTAGGGCTTATATTTGTTCTGGTAATTACTGTAATTAAAAACAAGACCATTTTTGAAATTTAAGAGGATTTTATAAATTTTACCAATATGACCCCAGTATTTTAATACGCTAGGGGATTTCATTTTTCTCTTTTGCGGGGGAGGGGGTATGGGGATGGGTAGTATATTTTGTTTACACCTTGATAATTCTCTTTTGGAAAGGAATCAAGAGTTAATACCTGTGTCAAAATATTTATGTTTATAATATCATGCCATTGTGTTGGCGATATATGTGAGTTACGCTTCACTTACTAACATTAAAATTGCACTGTGTGTTAATTTGGGATGAGTATGTTTGTTTATCATATAAACAAACAGAACGAGGGCTCAACCTTTCAATATTTTATTTTACGGGGGGGGGGGGGAGAGGGAGGGAGGGAGGGAGGGAGAGAGAGAGATGTTACAACATTAACTTTCATTCGGTGACACTTAGATATTTGTATTACCATGATCCGTATATAAATGATATCAGTCAACAAGATGCAAACAGACTGACAAACGGAACTTTAAGTTTCATATAAGAAAACAAAGCAGGCTTGATAACTTCTGAATCAAACCCAGATTCTCATTAGAAAACAAAGTTGTGTGCAATGTAAATTTTGGTATTATCAGTGCGGGTGAAAAGGGACGCCTTTATCAGGTTAAAGACTTAAATTAAAATTCTAAACTTAATTTAAAGCATTAATCTGGAATACATTTGTTAAGCAATAGATGATAATTGATACCTTAGTTTATTTATATGCTTAAGGATAACCATGATTTACTGGGAGTTAACATGTGATTGACTGGCACTGTCATTCCCTTCACGCCATGGAATCCTTGATAAACTTTGCCCAAAATAATACATTGCTTTGAATGCTAACCAAACATCTTCCAGCGTGGATGGTTGGTTCTAACAGCATTTTAAGACATTATTGGTTATATCATGCCATGGAAATTGGAGGTAAGTGCTTTTCCCAAGGACACATTGAATCAAGGGATCCAGGCAGGCCTGGAAGGGTATCGAGTCTGTTGCTCTCCCAGCTGAACTACCACATCTTCCTAACGCCGGAAGAAGCATGTTGGATAATTTTGTGTCAACATTAACAACACCAAATGGCAGAGAATACAATTTACCGTAGAGACTTCAACGTTTCTAGTAGGCTCTATTTTTTAATTCTCCCTTGTTGTTATTTAACGCTAAATGATACAGCGGATTTCCCCCGGGCATGTCACTCATCTATTTGGAATGCGGGGTGTATTGTGGAGATCATTTATTGTTTCGGGAGGATTGTAACCTGTCTTTTCCTTATATATACTACATTTTCACATTACTAACCTTCAAAACGTTACTGATCTCAGACACGTTCGTCAATCATTTTTGTAATTAAATTTTAAAACAACAAATTATTTTATGGTCTTTTCTTTAAACTTTGCTAAAACTTGGGTAATAATTCTTCTTTTTGTTGTCTTTTTTGCGTGAGTGACTTTATCATATTCCAAGCAGTTTTTTCTTAATCTGAGCTAGCGTTGAAACATTATTTGCACCACTTTTCTCCTATCTGTATTGAATGAAATAATTTGTGTCGATGTCAATAATATAGCAAATTGTCATATCAATTACACCGGACCTCTCTTCACTGTCAATCAATTTACCTCAATTATTCATTGGTAATGCTACGGCAATGTGCCCGCGTGTTGATTCTAGCGAAGACAAAATTTTCCAGCTCCGCATTCAATAAGCTACTTAACTGTATTGCACATTATCAACAGCTTTCGAGCTTTAATCTTGATGTGTTACTCTTAGAATAGCGTCGTTTTCTTGCAGCCTTTTCATTGCGCTTTAAAGGAATAGCATAACACTCAAATGCTACTTTTAACTGTACCCATGTTATATGCATACTGTACGATTTCATCGCTTTTGTGGACACAGTTATTGCAGCAAAGAATAAATAAATCGATAGCAAAGTTTGTTTGGTAACAGTCTCTACTTTAAACTGAGCAAATAAATTTAATACAAGTAAAGACAGGAAGATCATCCCGATATGAGATAGTTAATATGATAAATATTAAATCTACATATCTTTAACTGCACCTCTCTTTTCGATTCTCTAACTATTAATATAAGAAATGTATCTATTTCAGAAATATCTAAAATGGACATTGTGTAGATAGTAATGTGCTCTTCTTCAGTAAGTTTCTGTGCAATATATCTTCAAATTTAATTAATTAATGGCAAGTGATAGATTAGCAAATGAGCCGATCTGGAAATACTACCTGGAAATACTACCTAGATCTGAAAAATACTTACCATCTGTTAATTACCACCAAAAGTGTTTTTCTTGTTGGTCTGGATCGGAAAATGTTCGTTTTGAGTTGCAGTTAGTAAGTTTATGCAAGGAAGAGCAGTTCAAACAGATTTGCGAGATTTATGAAAAGGAACTCCCAGTAAGACATATATACATGTCCCTTTCATCCCAGGCAAAAGTCTGACTTAAACTCCGATTCAAATCTTGGTGATATATGTTGCATTTGGCTTTATGCTGTATATCTTGCCTGTTTAATTTCAATACATGCCAGAGTTGAGAGAACCTTTCTCAAATCATATTCTCCAAAGGCGAATTAACCTTTCTCAAATCATATTCTCCAAAGGTGAATTAACCTTTCTCAAGTCATATTCTCCAAAGGTGAATTAACCTTTCTCAAATCATATTCTCCAAAGGTGAATTAAAAGCTATGTATGCAGGAAAAGAAGTCATATTCATTTACATTTTGAAAATTATCGATGCATAGTTAGCATCAAAACTTGCACATAAGACCACCGGGCATCGAAACTGGCGATTCGCTAACACAAATCAAGAGAAGTTTGTTTCATTAATATACCCCTTTATAAATATTGTATACATTTCTAAATCACCGTTTTAATTTAATTTTTGTTAAATATATTTTAGGACCTGTACACTAATTATTGAATTCAAGCGTTTTGATGAGCCCAAGACTCCGTCTCACCTATGAAATATTATTTTGGGAGCCATATTTCAATGTGTGATCGAAACTCGGTACCCATACTTCAATATGTGATTGAATTTGAACTCTTATTTTGGTAGCCATACTTCAAAGTGTGATTTAATTTGAACTTTTATTTCGATATCCATACTTTAATATGTGATTCACTGCAAGCTCTGATATCGGTAACCATACTTCAGTGTGTGATAGCTCTGATTTCGGTGGTCATGGGTCAATGTGTGATTCTCTACAAGCTCTGATTTCGGTAACCATGTTTCAATGCATGATTCACTATAAACTCTGATTTCGGTAGCCATATGTCAATGCGTGATTCACTGTAAGCTTTGATTTCGGTAGCCATGCTTCAATGCATGATTCAGTTGCGTAAACCTTATAATAACTACAAAAGGGCATCTTACTGCTTTAGCAAAATTAGCATCTGTAATATGAAACCATATTCTTTGTTTTGGTTTCGGTTTGTTTGTCTTTTGTGTTGTTGTGTTTTTTCTTGATTTTATATTCAAAGTTTCAATTCTACTCGTCGTCCAATTCTTTAAAATACAAATAGAAAAAATAGAAAAATATCCATACTGTTATCATTTCACAAAATGTTGTGTCATTATAGTCCCAGATGGTATCTTTGGAATAATCGATGTTGTGTCATTATAGTCCCAGCTGGTATCTTTGGAATAACTGCTGCGAGTCCTACTCACTTGGGAGTCTGTTCCAGAACAAAAGCTAGTTCATTCTAATCTCTCGTTGTAATTCGTTTGCAGTCATTGATACACATCAGTAATTGTGCTTTCACTGATTTCCCTGATGCTAGAATCAATCCTTCAATTAACACTTCATCCAGCGAAGAAGGGCTTTGACGGGATTATAATAAATTGGAAATAGCAGTCAATAATAACACTATCCATAAATTGTGTATTGAAATTTGAGACTTATTTCTTGGATACATGGTTAATAGCTATGTAATTGATTCTGTGATCATCAAGAATTGATAGTTCGTTAACAAACTCCTAATTCTATAAAACAAAATGGGGTTATAACCTCCTCAGTATCATCACTTCATTACCGTACATATCCACATATAACACCTTGCTAGATGAAGAAGCATTTATGTAGTTAACATTTCTGAACGTAATCAAAATACGACCTCGTTAACTTAGGTTTGTATCATGACGTGCGCATTTTCTTTACAACAATTAGATATTTTATTGTGTGACAAACTAATGTATCTACCCGTCAATCAATTTTGCATCTGAAGTTCAGTAAAAAATATTGACATCTTTTGTAAATGGTAAATACGTTCCGATGGAAACGTAAAACGCTGACCCCATCATAAATTTGATGGCCATCAGAGACGGTTAGTGAGTATCACCTTGTCTACATATTATGAAAACTGGGAAATCGTTTCATCTTCTTCTCACTCACAAGGAAACTATCTAATATTCAAACTAAATAAAGAAAATGAGTATACACATAAATACTGAAATTGCAAGGAGAAAAATATAATTATGAGTTATAAATATTAAAAATGGACTGCTAATGATAACTAGTTGCTGATTTTATATGAGAGATAGAGTGAGAGAGGTGAAAGCGAAGAGTAAAGAATTAAAACCTAGATATACATTATTTATCACTTTGAAAGTAGTTCAAAAACTTGACAACGTTTCTTAATTTAACTCCCACATGTTCGCAAATGGATTATGTTTTAGAAATTCACATTTATATTATGCTATAATCAATTTTATTTATTTATTTATTTATTTATTTATTTATTTATTTATTTATTTTATAAATTTATTGATTAATGAATTATTTAATCCTTCATGCCTATAAATTTTTAGCATTCTAAGGAATTAATGAAAATGATTACATTAATTAAAAACGATGTAATAGATTCAAAATTTATTTTAACCTATTTCAGTTTATATATATATATATATATATATATATATATATATATATATATATATATATATATATATATATATATATATATATAGTTATTCATATGAGGAGCATATTATTTCTCACATCCGGCTATTCACAAGGCAGTAATGTACTAAATGCTTGCAATATTGCCTGGTTCCAGATAAGAATACTTACGAATTGATTGTTGTTCCAAAAAAAAAAATTTTTTAAATCCGGATAATTACTCTTAAATTATGTTTCAGTGTATCATTGTACTTCAAACACAGAACATTTGCCGCTCAAACACATAAAGCTATCCGTATTTGTTTTCAGTCTTTTGAAATAGCAGTGCGAAAATCACTGACGAGTCTTTCACCTCTAGTATAAGTAATTCTTCAACAATAAAAATCATTAAAAAAAATTAAAATTGTGCAATAAGACTACATTAGTTCTAACGGACCAAGTATCGTCTTCTCCTCTTTTATATCTACGACCAGAAAATTGTTTCCGTTCTTTTATACTTTATTATATCAATTATGTCAAATAAAATCTGTGCAATTTCACCAAAAGATTACATAAACGCTCATATATGAGACAAAACTCATTCATCCCTCTTCCGTCTGTCTGTGATGTACTTATTTTTGGTATCGTTCGGTTGTCACATGGATCAGTTGTACCTGACTGAACTAGAAGAGGGTTCTTAATGTCAGGAATGGCTTAATACTATAAACTTTGTGTGCCATAGAATCAAAGCTAAGTATTTGTTATCGCATTCTTTATCTTTGCACACATTATATCACTGTCTTATCGAAATGTATTCAAATTGATTTATTTATGTTATAAAATATGGATTACCTTTGGCCGTTGAAGACCAAACAAACTTTACCTCGCACGTTAAAAGTTTTATCTGAAGATTCAGTTACGGAGTAGACGACTGTGCAATTAAGAGAATAATCCACAAGCATTCTTACTCCCTTTCCACGGATTACATAGCTCATCGATATTTTAAATATACAAACTGCATGCGCCACTTATTTGTCGGAATTCTTATAAATATATAGTAAACCTATCATTTATAGAGCTAAAAATTATAATCACCATGTATGTGTATCGTCATCATTAGTCCGATGAATCAACCTCCCAAACCTGAGTTGATACTGATTGATGATATGTGGATTTGGTGTCACCTGTTCATCAAAATGGGCAATTGTGCTGCATGCAAATCTTACCGGAACAAACCTGCCTTCAATTAGATACATACCGATAATTGGTAAGAGCCATATCAAGCGCGAAATTCAAAATGGCCACAAGACATATGGTTGTGTTATTCCACGTGAACTTACAAGTCACCAAACATTGGATTTCCTCTGGAAATATAACGTACATGCCATCAAAATGAACCCTTCAGCCGACGGTAGCTCCACAGCTGCGAGTTATACCAGTAAGTGTATAAAATGTACACAAGATCGGCTGCAGATTTTTGCATGTTTTAAGGAATAGTTTATATCACCCCATAAACCGCCAATCAATATCATAATGGGTGAGGGGCTGATGTATCAGCCTACGCCACCATATGAATTTATAAATCACATCAGCAGCAGCAATTCATCCCCACGTGACATATTTCACAATACATCCCCATGTGACAGCACGTGAATCTTGTGAAAGGTGCTGGTAGGCTTCCAAGTTAATCTCTTTTGAAGACTGGCATATCGTTAAGGGCTTGAAGATTCAAGTGCAGGGTTAAATTTCCTAAACTATATAATATGGGTTAATACATTGTGTGAATTATATAGTGTCGGTTAATAATTTCTCTGAAATATAGAGCTTGGGTTAATATTTTGTTTCAAATATATAGTATAAGTTTAAAAAATTCATCTGAAATGTTTATTTACGACACCTCAGCATAATTCTGACTACATGGTGCATATTAAAAGTTAAGTTCGAAAAAGTAAATAAAAAGAAATAAAAATTCTAAAAGAACTGAATCTTAAATATAAACATGAAACATTGGGAAAATAACATTTTAAATACGATTGCAATTGTTTTCGTTCTTCTCGTTTCAAAATCGTATTTATCTCCAATCGTCCAATAGTTTTAAGTAAACAAAGAGTTTCATTGATCATCGAATAGGTGATAGAAACAAAATTAGTTTAATATAACTTGGAGACTTTTAAGAATTTCTGAGGATATTTTGCTGTTATTTATTTTTCTTCTAGCATCTGTCGCGCTCAACATCATAAAAATTCTGAATTAAACAGCCGAACTCAGGTAGAGTAATATAATACTGAATCCAATCTACACTGGCTGATGCTCATTTCAGATTATTCTAACTACCACTTTAAGGTTACTACTAGGAATTCAGAAAGTCGTTTGCAAGTAGCAATACTCTCACGTTCTACAACAGAGGGGTTGTCAATGAATTAAATCCGAAGCAATATCACTTTGCGAAAGCTTCCTTGACTAATCTGAAAGCTCTCATTCAAGGTTAAATTGCAGATTGACTCTCTATTAAAATAATACCCTGGTATTGGTTAAGTTTTGTACAATTACTTTCAACTGTCAAGAACAATCTTGCCGGCGCTTAAGTTAATGAATTGGATTAATAAGAACAAATTCACTTCAATGTGCCCTCTTGTTTGCTTAATAATTATTAATTGCATCAACATTTCCACAGTTGCACTTAAGGGAACAGTTTTAACATTATCGAAGTAATAAAGCCACCATCACTCTATCCCTTTCCCGAATTTTTTTTTTCTTATGTTTTAATTTTTTAAAACAAATATTACTTACAGGACCCGATTCAGCCCTTTAGGTATAACTGACGGACAAGTATATCGATCGAACCTATTAATGCTACCTTAAAGGTAAAATTACCTGCGCAGCCTTTAAATTAGTACAGGTAAATAATGTGACGATTATAACTTAATTAGCTATTTGATTGCATTGTTACTTCGAAAACAACATTGACAAACTGGAATATACTATGTCATACGTATTTAAATTGCATTATCTCTTTGAAAACAACATTGACAGATTGGAATATACTATGCAATAAGTAGTTAGAATGTATTAGCTATTGGACGACAGCATTGACAAATTGGAATATACTATGCAATATGTAGTTAGACTGTATTAGTTATTGGAAGACAGCATTGACACATTGGAATATACTATGCAATATGTTGTTAGACTGTATTAGCTATTGGAAGACAACATTGACAGATTGGAATATACTATGCAATATGTAGTTAGACTGTATTAGCTATTGGAAGACAACATTGACAAATTGGAATAAATTTTCGTCTGACATTAAATTTGACATTATGACGTACATAAATTTGTGTATAGGAAAAATATATTTACATGTATGTGTTCAGGACATGAACAATCATGAGCGTTTGTCAAAATACACAGTGATAACTTTATGCAGTGAAACCTGGACCCCGCTAACAAACTCAATTTCTTTTTTGTACCAATACATATTCAGTGATTTTACTTTTTCATAGTGTCTGCAAACTGTACGTCATCTTCGCAAGCCAAGGTTCCGATAACCCTATCTACATCTTGGCGGATCGAACAGCTATAGTGGTAGCAACAGGGGAAGCCGCTAGAGGGCTCTGGCGATCAAGATTAACGTTTTCTCAAAATGTCAACCTCATTACACACGGTACTTTATCCGCTTTGATATGTAAAAAGCCGACATTATTACATCCGAATGTATTCATGATTGAAAGGTCAAATGTCTATATTTAGCGTATATGACACTGGGCCATTTCTACAACTTATTCAGCGGAAAAAAAAACGAAAACCAAATTTTTCAAAACGCTGAAAAACTAAATAAACGAACATATACGCTCACCTACGTCTACCTTTTAAATACTTTGGAGTTCTTTTTACAAGAATAATGGTAAAATGTGTGCGAATATTTGCGGAAAACCCATGCCAGCAAGAACGGTAACTCTTCCCGGCACATGGGTACGTACAAAATGTAAACAATGACAACAATACGACATAATTTGGGTTCAAAAACACACGAAAACTTGACTGTATGAAAAGGCAGACGTTTGTAGCACGGAATCGGATTATACACACGTACTGTCATTCATTATACCAAACTTATTACAAAATATTTGTACAACTTTTGTTGTGTAATATATTTTCGAGGTTAGAGACTCGACGGGAGTATCACTCACCGACTCAATGATACTAGACGTATTGATAATATGTATATGATTGTGATCACTGAGATATTATCAATGTCAGGTCACCTGTTCTACGTACGATATTATCTAGAGACACTGGTATTAAAATTAAAATGTTCATGGTTAGTAGGGACGGTAAATGTTCAACTATTTTTCAGAATTTTGAAGAATGAAAACAAATTCATTTAAAATTGTCATGCCATTTTTGGTGAATATCTATATGAATATTGTCATCATAAGCCAAGGAATAGAGAATCGATCTGTAGTATTTCTCCATTTAAACAAATACATAATCATAAATATTTCTTGAGAACCAACTATGTGCCAGTTTCTTCTCTATCTCTGATACCATAATTGTCTTTACTTCATGAACTATGGTGACATTGCTCAAAACAATGGTCAGAATTATTATGAAAATATCGCAAATTTAGGACATCCAAAATTTAATGTTGCACCATCCTAAGCTGACACTAAAGAAATCCTGACTTACTGTAATAAAAACTTAGTGGAAAACCTTTTGTCATTGATTTTATTGTAAAGATATGAAAACTGACCAAACATATCTTATGATAACTAAATTTTAAAATAGCAATTGTTATTTACTAAATTGTGATTTCAGATAAATGTATATATGTACAAGAACACTGTAATGAATATGCACTATTGGTTTTAAGAGTAACATACAATTTCAACTTGGTATGACTCATGATTATGCTATTTCATGCAAAAATGATAGGGGGCGTGTGATAAAAAGGCACAGAAAGTCTTCAGAAGTACCTGGAACATATAAAAAGTAAATTTATTCTTGAAGCTGAATGTTCACAACACATTTATATATAACCGCATGTAAAAAATATGCAACTTTCTGCATGAAGTAACATGAGGTAAAGAATTTTCAAAAAGTGACCAAAGACCAATATTAAAAATGGTGGACGGTACATGTGTTTGAATGCTTCCTGTGAATTTATTTGAAAAGATATCATAAAGATGGGTTCATTTTTGAAATCTGCACACTCAAATTAAGCAGAAAACATTTCATTTTAAAAGCAACATATAATTTCAACTTGTGTATGACTTAAAAATATAGTATTTCATGCCAAAAAGTTGGGGGGGGGATAAAAAGGCATATGGGGGCTTCTGAATTACCTGGAACATATAAAAAGTCAATTTATCCTTAAAGCTGAATATTCACAAAACATTTCTATATAAAATATATGTAAGAAATATGCAAATTTCAGCTTGAAATAACATGAGGTCAAGAATTTTCAAAAACTGCCAAAGACCAGTATTAAAAATGTTGAACGGTACATGTGTTTGAATGCTTCCTGTGAATTTATTTGAAAAGATATCATAAAGATGGTTCATTTTTGAAATCTGCACACTCAAATTATGCAGAAAACGTTCCATTTTTATATATTCTATAATTATGAAAAAATCATCCCCTGTTGCTAATATTGGTGCATTGTCCTAGCTACATCTATTGGATTTCAGGTGTTGCCTCTTTTAGTATGCAATGCCAACTAACCAATAACATGGTGCATTATACATCGGCTGAAGATGGTGGTGGCAATTGACCTAGAAAGGATACTTTGTAAGTGTAACATAGAATGACTATATTCCAGAGGGAAGCCATTACGAGTCTATTTGACTGAAAGGTATTTATGCAAACACGGACCGGCAGTGGACAATTGTTTATTTATCACTCCATTCAAGTTGTTTGCTCCTTTTGTTTCGATCATGTGGGAACAGTGTTGACATTTGAGCAACTTAATTTTGATTGGATGCGGTGGCTTTACGCTGCATCTAATGAAATTCACAGACCCGAAGCACAGCAATATCCGCTCGATACGCCAAGGAGTAGATAGGGTTATCGTCACCTTCGCTAGAGAAGATGACTGTACGTGTCAATTTCAACTTCATAATTTAAATGAATATAAAAACAACTTAATAAATACTATAGTTTGCGCCAATCGTACACAATTCTATATATTTTACAACATGATTAACACAGGCAAGATCTTGTTATTAGATATTCTTGGAAATGGCTGGAGCCAGAATACAGAAACCATCGACCTTAAATTAGCAGCCAGTTATGCTGCACGTACTAGAACCGGGGATCGAACCCAGGTCAGTAGGGAAGAGTAGTGCGTGCTTTTCCACTGCGACGTCATCAGAAGACTCCACTGCTCATGAAATCCACACTCATTTGAAATTTCTGATATTTAATTGGTCAATGCATAATAGTAGTCAATCAAAAAGTTGATGCGAGTCCGTGTCAGAGCAAGATAATTCTTCAGGCGAGGTTTCTTTTCTTCCGTGTCCAATCAGATAGAAAATGTATCCATATCATGGTGTTTAGAGCTCAGTGTTCCTAACAGTTTGACATCACTTTATTGGATATTGACATTCTTGGCAGAATGACGGTAAGTCCTATCCACATGGGGGCTCCGTCCCATGAAACGTCAAAGGAATATAATTGCTCGATGTGTTTCATTTGCACTCGTTCAATACATAGTTATGCCTAGACCGTCATTTCCTTAACGCTAACATCAGGAAATGAAATGAATTTTTTCCCCCTGTAAAATGAATTAGAGCGAGATTCTATGAAAGCAGAAATGACGGTCAATTATGATCAGGCTGACTAGCAATAAAATATGGAAATTTTTCAAAGTTATTTCTCGAATTTATTTAAAATATCTCGGTACAACTCCATGAAATTACTTAGAACCGATAGCTCATTATCAAAGACCCAATGTAATAAAATAGATTGAGGTCAAACCCTTATGTGATTGCGACATAGTATTATTTTAGTCATTGCCATAAAAAGTAACACATTAGCCGCTCACAAATACCACCCATTTCCAGCTATGCGTGCCAGTTTCTTTGAGTCTTATGTGTTTAGAACAATTCATAAACATTGGGTCTAATTAATTAATTAATTAATGAATAATACTTGATAAAAATATGTGAACAATTAAGGAGCTTCATAAATATATCCGAATTTTCTTTTAAAGCATAAACATTTCCGTTGTGTGTTTCCTTGTTTGAAAATATAAATAATAATTAAAAAATACATACATATAACAAAAATTATTCCTAGGATGCAAACGATCACAGTTAAAACAAGTAGTTATTTCCAAAAAGGTACCGCTCTGGTTGCCTATTGGTTAGAGTGTCCGCCTCGGATGCGGGTTCGAACCCCGGCAGAGTCATACCAAAGACTTATGCCCTGCTAGGCGCTCGGCATTAAGAGATTAGTGTTAGGACTGGTCGGCCTGGTGTCAGGAAAATGTGACTGGGCGGGACATCATGCTACATGTCTGCAGCATGATGCTCCCAGTGCTAGACATCACTTTAAACTGCCACACTGCAGTCATTGTAGCGTTATGACTGAAAAATTGTTAAAGATACGTTAAACATCCAAATCACACACACACACACACACACTTACTGATGCAGCATATGGCTTAAATAATGGTTAATATTTCTTTTAGGGCATTAGCAGTTTCTCGTAGAATGATTTCTTTGTCAGAACATACACCGAATTCTAACTGATTCATTTTTCTTTGTCAGTATGTACATATAGCAATAGTGTGTTTCCAGCGCGATGTTGTAGGATGTAGCGTTAAGTTTGACCGCCTCTTAATAAAAAATTTATACACTAAAATTAAATTCACCATGCATATTATAAAGAAAATGGCGCAGTAATATATGTGAAATAGAAATACTGAAAAGCTTTATTAAATAGTAGAAATCACGTTTTCTTGGATGCCATTATATGTTTGAATGAACCTGTGCGAAATTTAAATTTTATTATCCATGTCAGCATTTGTGTTGCCATTGGGTTTGGGATCAGTCCGTCTGGATAACAATTTTTTATTTGATGAATACAAATAGTCAGTGCTGAAAACATGTGGATCGATACGGAAATGGTGTATTAAAGAGACAATCTGCGCCCCCCCCCAAAAAAAATCATCACTTAATTCGGAAAATATGAAAGCTTTGTGTTTTTCATTTTAGCCATATATCGGACAACTTTGAATCTGAGGATCTGTTGTCTCCTAAAATATCTCATAAAGTATCTTGTAAAGTTTAAAGTAAAATGTTTGTTTAAATCACGTATTGTTCTTGTCTCATTATATATATATATATATATATATATATATATATATATATATATATATATATATATATATATATATATTCATGTCAAGAAGTTTAAGATTTCTTTACTTCAGTTTTGAGAGCCCAAGCGAGTAGTCCAAAGCGCTCGTCATTACCGATCTCTGCCATCGCACCTCTATTCGTGTGGGTTCAAGTCTCCGACTCGGCTAATGTGGGTATGTGAGAAAGCTTGCCAGGAGCTTCCCGTTGGTCTGTGGTTCTTACCCGGGTTTTCATGCTCAACTAGTTATACTGGCTGTCATGTATGTCTTATCATGTAATGAAAAATGACGCCAAACCCAAACTACATCTACTTTGATTTTAAGATAGAGTCCATAATTGCAAAACGGTCGATGTCTATCACCGCCAGCTTTATACATTATTTCGAGAAAGGAACAAAAAAGGGTCGTTTCATTTCAGCACGATAACAGAAAGACTCTTCGTCTTACTTTTCAACGAATTTCGTACCAGTTACATGTCTTTTCTTTCAAGCTGAATCAATGTAACTACTGAGCCGTCTGCGCAATAATTAAGAACATGTTCAGATTTCTCATTTCGGGACAAGCAATAGTGTTGTACATTCCGTGGTTACTGAAATGGGGCTGAGGTGGGGGACGGGATCGGGGAAAGAATCGGAATACCTCTCGGCTGTTTCGGTCGGGCCCAACATTAACCCTGGACAGTGCACGTTTCTTATACAGTACAATTTCTAGGAATATAGCTCTATTGTGCTTGCTACTATTGTGAACAAATAGGGACACTCCTTTTCCAGAAGTCACGCTTACCCTCTGCAAATATATTACATTGATTTGATGTAAATCGCTACAGAGAAGCACTCATGGAGTTTTTACCAAATTTACGGATAGGAAAAAGCAATCAAGGTCTAGAGTTGGTTAGTGTAGTAAACCCTACTACATAGACATTCGAATCCATCTGCTAAAACCGTTACACAGAATATCTTACCTTAGCATGGGACGTCTACGCTCTGCTAAAAACCGTTACACAGCATATCTTACCTTAGCATGGGACGTCTACGCTCTGCTAAAACCGTTACACAGCATATCTTACCTTAACATGGGACGTCTACGCTCTGCTAAAACCGTTACACAGAATATCTTACCTTAGCATGGGACGTCTACGCTCTGCTAAAACCGTTACACAGAATATCTTACCTTAGCATGGGACGTCTACGCTCTGCTAAAACCGTTACACAGAATATCTTACCTTAGCATGGGACGTCTACGCTCTGCTAAAACCGTTACACAGAATATCTTACCTTAGCATGGGACGTCTACGCTCTGCTAAAACCGTTACACAGCATATCTCACCTCAGCATACGTCTTCGCTCTGCTAAAACCATTACACAGAATATCTTACCTTAGCATGGGACGTCTACGCGCTCCCTACCTTCAGTATCAGAAGAATAAAAAAAATATACTGAGATATTTTGAATGTGCAAATAATTTTAGCAAGCCCGCCACCGTCATATCCAGTCCCTCCACGCCATGACCCTCGACACTTTTGGTAATGATTTTATACGTCTATTAATTCGCATCAGTTGCTCGAAGCACTTGATCAAAACAGACATGAACACAAGCCCAGATAAATATATACTAGTTCAGATGCCATCATCTTCAAAATCACATTTAATTAGAGGTAAGTTTATTACATCTTATTTAGTGAAAACAGTGCAGCGCACCATGGAGCAAACGTAGCTGATATTTATAGCAGCTGGTTTTCCTGTCTGAGTGACTCAGAGTTTTTTCAAACACTTCGACCAGTTGTCAACAGAGTCCTGATAAGAACACCCTAGATCATTTAAAGAAGGCACTCAAATCTTTACTAGACAATTTCAACAATTCGATAGTACCGCTCCGGTGGCCTAATGGTTAGAGCGTCCGCCTCGGATATGGGAGGTCGCGGATTAAAACTCATACCGAGTCATACCAAAGATTTCTAAAAATGGTATTAACAGATGCCTTGCTAGGAGCTCAGATTTAGAGGTTAGTGTTAGGACTGGTCGGCCTGGTGTCAGGATAATGTGAATGGGTGGGACATGAACCTATATGTCTGCGGCATGATGCCCCAGTGCTAGACATTACTATAAACTGCCGCACTGCAGACATCGTATCGATATGACTGGAAAATTGTTAAAGCTACGTTAAAAATCTAAATCAAACACACACACATACACACACACACACACACACACACACACACACACAATTTGATACAATCTTCTTATTTTCCAGGAGCATGCACAGAGGCTAATTTTGCTACTATTCATAAAAAGGGGGACAAAATGTTGTTTCAAATTAACTAAAACATTTACTACTAATCTGCATTGGAAAACTTTTGAAAAAATAGTGTCTACTATCTTACATCTTAAAACTATCTTACAGCCATCGACATAATCCTAGTCAGTCTAGGCTTTTTGAATTACACGGTTATTATGAATGTAATTTTTCATAAATAAGTGGGTCCAGCTTTAGGTGAAAGCTTATTTTGGCATATACATATATAGGGAAATACCTATGAAAGAATGGAAAAGGTTTGATATATAAAGAAGTTTGAAATTCACATTTGATACAAAATCTTTAGAACTTATTTTTCAGAAAGATAGAGCATTTGCTTTTGCACTGGAAAATTCATAAATAGATGCATGAAAGGCAGGACTAGACTTTCAGCAACACTGGGTCAGATGGATAAATGCAGCCGTGTATACCGTCATTCTGAATCAATTAGAGATCAAATGAGTTTAAAATCACAGTTTTTAAGTCACAATCTTGAGTTTGTTCTTTTGAAAGTTTACTGAAACCTAGTCACAACTATGAAGACCTAAAATATTAGTGCATGATATTGGAACTAAAGATAGGAAGAAAAAAAAAGTTCGTACTAGCGTGGCCACTGTACCAACTCAAATAAACTTGAGCGTGTGCATAATCAAAGTTTTATAAATCAATAAATTACACTGACTCTGAAACACAGTCACACCTTATGACTGATAGCATATAATATCTCACTAATATCAAGCTTCAATGACTGCTATCAGAATACTAATTAACTAATACAGTTATTTAAATCATGTACAAAATTTCCTGATCATTGCCACAACTAGGATGATCCACAGCAAATGTGACTGAAATGAAGCAAAACAAAAGTTAAAGTGCTAGTGGTGCGACCACCAAGTCAAAGGCCCCTAAATCTGTAAAATACAGCTGAAATATGATCATCATCAAAATTAAGTAACATCTTGCTGCAAAGAACCTTTAAGGAAAATCTGGATAAAATCAAACAAATAACATGACTGCTAGTGTTCACAGGCCAGTCAGTGGGATGCCTATTCTAAGTCAATCATGGGCCATAACTCTGTAAAAATTGATCAAAGTATGGTTGATATCAGATGACAAATATCAGATACCTATTTTAAATTGTCAGGAACCATAATTCTATAAATATATGTTTAACATTCACTCATCATCAACTTATCTGAACTCTTGTTGGGATGAAGTTCACAGCAAATAATTGAAAATAAACAAAAATTGTGAATACAAACACCATGGGATGACTATTTTCACTTGACAAAAGAGCCATAACTCTTACAAATATTAGCCTCACTGAATCATCACTTAACCCCTCTGAGATTTTCCTGAAATAAAAAAAATTCAAGTGTGTATAGAACTCTGCATCTCAACTGTATCTGTACAGTTGTATATCCACCCCACACACATATGAACATACAAATGTAAAGCTGATGACAATAACACCGCCACCAGTACCAAAAAGTATCATCTTATATATGACCATGATTATGGAAGTGAGCAATGGAAAGGAAGCATGCTTGTGTATTCAAAAGCTTGAGAGAGACAGAATGATGGATGCATGTATGCTTTCTATATATCCACTTGACTATGCTTCAGAAAGACAGAACAAAAATGTTACAAATTCACTTCCAACTTTCATTTTTATTTGCAAAAATTGCCAGATTACAATATACTATTAGAAGAACAATAAACAGCTTCTACAAACTTCATAAAAATCAAGTGTTTGCATTTTGCATATAATATTTTGACATTTTAGGTAAGGAATGATACTGAGTGCTGACATTCAATTATTTTATACCTTAATATCACTTGCAAACAATTTGTAAAATCCTTGAACATCCCTTTATCAAGACACACCAAACTCACATGACACCTTCCAACATAAGGATTGTTGTGTAAAAGGATCCCTTTCTGAAGTACTGAAACCCTGCTCTCTGACCTCAACCTAATGACCATAATCAATACCTTCAACCTACTGACCCCAAATCAATACTTTCTTCCTCTTGACCCCAAATCAATACACTACCCAATGAACCCAAATCAATATTTTCGATGCAATTACCCTAAATCAATACCTTCTACCAAAAATGACCCTAGATCAATACCTACCCAGGGTTAACGACTTCTATGTATTAAAGACTGACAGGAACACACATACATTGTTTTGTAATGTGTTGGTGTGACAAAGTAAGACTTGAAATTATAATTTATTTTTAGAAATGTGGCTACATAATTTCTAGGCAACAGTGACCTTGACTTTCCTGCTCCCTAGCAGCATTGACCTCGAATCTCCTGTTCCCCAAAAAGCAGCTGTCTTTTTATAGTTGAGAAAAAAACACTTAATTCCATTAATATCTATCTTTAACAATTTATCATGCAAAATAAATAAAAACAAATTGTTGTTGCAGCAATGACCTTAATATCTGCATTACTGATATTTAAATCAAGAGCCTTACTTCTTTGGTTGAGAAACATAAATACCTAATTCCAATGAAATCTGCCAATTAAATCCTAAAGTTAATGTGCAGAAACCAAACAACACAGAGTCCAGCCAACCAGCTCATCTATCTGCCTGGATGGACAGCAGCCAACCACATTCCTCTGCAACTTTTCTTACTGGGTATTGAAAAGGCTATGGAATGAGAAACCCAGTAAATGTGTGACTCCCCCAACCCCCCAAATAATATTCACAAAATATCTACTAGAAACTGCTTTAGTAAAAATATCTTTTTTTAAATACAGATTTCAGTTTAAATTAAGCTGTTTCTTTTTTCTTTTTTCAAAGCATTTTGTGCTAACAGAAAGTAAATGTAGTCTTAAGACTAACTACTGAAATTACAGTTTAAAATATAATTCTCAAACTCAGCTAAGACAACAATGGAGTTATAATTAATAAAATAACCAATAATATCCACTGCTTTATAGGGTGATTATATAGTTTGGCCACCATCTTTTATACTATAAACATAAATCAAGTCATTTTTGATAAAAACAAACGTAAAACAGACACATCCATAAAGCTGTATCACCCAATTAGAAGCATAAAGCACATAAGAAAGAACGTAAAAGCTTAGACATACAGTAATCAATGGTATGACTTCAGATTCAATAGAAATTTATATTTTATATAACTGATATTGGTGCATTCTCTGTAATGATTAAAACTGAGAAAAAAAACCAAAATAAGCATGCAGCGTAAACATAATTATATACTACAAAAATATCATGGACGGATCTGCTAATAATAAAATACACAGATGCTGTTCTTCAAAATAAGTATCACACAGAGTTTGCAAATCAAAATATCCAAACAAAACATCTCGCAAAATTGAATTCAGCAACAATATAAATTTCAGCACACCTTGCACAAACATTCACCCATTTAATTCCAAAAATGAGACCTGGGTCTGCACAATGAGCCCACAATCGAAGCATTGTCTAAAGAACTCGAAGCAAAAACCTCAACTTCTGAGACCAATAACACTGCCAGCACCACAGGAAAAGTGACTACTTGTCTCTCATTCATACTAATGTGGGCTCGTTATAAAATTAACCTTACACACAGTTGGTCACTTAAATATTGAAGCCATATACAATTTTATATATAGGTTAATGCAGATCTGATAATTCAATGTTTTTATGTACGAGCAAGTAAATACTTCTGTTCATGAGAGAATGGACAGCAGGGTAAACTAAAGATCAAGTTAAAAGGAAGTCACTCATCCTAAAATATTACAAAACTAATCTTGAAATAAATAAATGAAAGTGAGTATAATAATGTAGTACTTTCTCTGGCTCCAGTGCGATTAAATCTGGGTGCATATCAGTATGTGAATAAGCATCAGAATATGGAGTATGCTTGTGGATGAGCATGAAGAGCTGATGACCCTTTCTTTGGATGATCACACATGTTTATATTACGACAGAACTTGGCCCTATCATTTCAAAACCACTCATGTGAAAGCTAAAAAAATCCCCTCCAAATCAGATACAATACTTGTGGAACAACTATATCATTGGAATATGTCAGACTACTATAAGATAAGATAAACTAAAAGGCTTTGTGATTTTAAATTTATTTTAGAAACAAATATAGTTATCTGACCTCGAGTTTGTCGCTCAAACATTTTTGAAAATATGGGGTCTGGATTTGCAGTCAGGTATGTGTATATATCTCTGCAATATAAAAATATAGCTTAAGTTGAACATGTTCATATCATGGAATGCACAGTTGTTTAAATACTAAGAGTTTTAATGAAGCATTGTCGATTTTATTAAAACCATGCAAATGGTACGATTGGTATTTTAGAAATTTCCCATTGTTGTAAAACTTCATTAGTCTCAAAGCAGTATGAAATGCATTTAAAGCAAAGAATACGCAAGTCTTCATGCTTGTAACAAGATCTATTAAAAACACCTTTTTAAGAGTTGATTTTTTTAATACCAAAATCTGGAGAACAGCAAATTTTTACATGGACATGAGCAATTTAACTTATATGTACATCAATTTTTCTTAATTATCATATCTTTAATCCAAATCAACCACTGGATCAAATACAAATTGGCAAGATCAAAGGTGAAGTAAATCAATCTACATTGTGCATTTAGGTGTGCATAAGTTGTATTTATACAGTCAACTCTCACTATAATGATCAATTTTGTTTCCAGCCAGTCCTCGACCTATGATTCTCACAACATGTATCAATGATTGTTTACTTCATAATTCCTGTACTTGTTATTTAATCTTGTACATTTTCATATTAAGTGTCCACATATTACTCTATGACATATTCCCCGTCAAGTAAAATCCAAGGAACAATAGCTGTTTTGTTTAGTACATTGCATGATAAATTCTAAAGTTCTGTCTTGCTGCCTACAGAGATCTATATTTCCCTTTCACGATGATAAAATCTAAAGTTCCGACTTGCTGCCTACATAGATCTATATTTCCCTTTCACGACGATAAATTCTAAAGTTCCGACTTGCTGCCTACAGAGATCTATATTTCCCTTTCACGATGGGATGCTATAGTTGACAACGGGATTTCGGTTCCACTGGACACTACTGTTTTGTGCAAAATTATGTCACATGACTTCATACGATATACCAAATCTTTTACTGTCTTCTCCCCTGGTAACTTTCCTTCTAAACTGATGGAGTATTGTGCCTTCACCTTTGACTGGGGAACTATTACCCCACAAAGTAACTATAGGAGAACAATTCCCTTAGGAGAATCCAGTAGTTAATTAATTAATAAATAAATAAATAGATAAATAAATAAAAGGACAAATATGCATGTTACCAGTTAAAACTTAATATTTAAATATAAAAATAAGATTTAAAAAATTGAACATGTTTGTTCCCATTTTCTTCAGAACCAGAATTTTCTGATGCAAGGAATTTTATTGTAGCAAGAGATGACTGTACTTAACAGATCAATAATTGCATCAGTTCTTCATATAAGGGAACCATTTTGTCATGCAAGGATTAAAGGGAATCAGTTCTTCATGCAACAGCACATATTTTTCTAATGAGAGAAATATAGTTTATTAACAATACACTAGCAGTAACCTACTTTATGGTAGACTGCTTTTGTAAAATTTTACTACACATCACAGCACTATGAACTCTGGATAAGATTGGAGATAAAATAACATCCTTGAGATTTCTGTCTTATTAAATAATGAAAACAAAAAAATTATAATACACTTTTAATAATTATAATAAGTTCTGTAAAAAATAATAACTGATGAAACGAAAAGTATATGAGACTTTGGGAATCTTATGCCATTTACAACCTGCTGTCAATTGGTGATGCTGGATTTCTGTTGTGAAAAACTAATGTGATATGAATAGCTAATTCATACTAAAATGATTCTGTAATTGACATGTCCTTTTCCTTGTGTATTTGATATGGAGTATAAGTTCACCACAAATGGTGCAAATTTTGATGAATTTTTAATACCTTTACTCATGCTTTGTATATAATGATCCTTAAATGGGGATATATATATATATATATATATATATATATATATATATATATATATATATATATATAAAGAATAGCATAAGATCACACCAACCAAAATGTGTCTAACTGGTTTTGGGTTCAATGGACCCGAAGCAACATAAAAATATAAATTATTTAAAGTTAAAAACTACATTTCACAAATGATTTTCCCTAATTATGTGGTATGAAATCTTTTAATTCATTGGAGTCATACCATAAGAGGTATTCTAATACACCAAAATCATTAACAATTAAACCATAGATAACAAATAACTCTCAATAAAGTCTAAAACATATTTCATATTTACATTTCACATGTGACCTGACAACAAATATAGAAAGTTTTAGTATAAAATCAATGTGATATGTGCAAATCGGCTAGTAGTGGCATTTTTCTGTTTTAAAAAAAATTAAAAAACATAATTTTCATTCGAAAAAAAATTGTGCAAACTTTAACTGGAATATGTTTCAATGTAACCGGAACAAGGTCATTCTGTAGTTCAAACACTGGATGCATTCTGCCATCACTGTTTTTCTAAATACTATAAGAAACATGGTGTAGTCCTTGAAAAGCTATTTGTAAGGACCTAATCGGTCATTTATGCAAGGTAGCTAGCCTAAATCCGTAACACTGTATCAACGCAAAATGTCAAGACAGCTGTTTTTTTTTGCAGTCCACGAAACATGTTTTAGTTCATTCAGAAACAAGTAAACAACCACAATGTAAAGAGCCTCTTACGCGAGTGTACATGATTTGTTTACAGATCAAAAGTGCTGGCATCTGAGTCCATTGTTTATTTACAAAATAAAGTAGTTCCTTTATTCACGTGAATGCTATATGTGTATTGTCACGCGCGTTCAGTATCGGGGAATATTGAACAATTCTGTCAATGTAAAGTTAACGGGGAAAAAAATGAGCATATAATAATTGGCAAATATATAGTGCAGCTGATGTTATTGAGGTATGTTGTGTTTATTACTAAATAAAAAAGCTCACATGCATAATTGTCATTAAAAAATGTGAGTTTTAGCCTATTTATCTCCAACAGAAGCCATTACAGGGTCAAAAGTCATGTATTTACTTATGTATTATATGGACCAAACAATGTACAATGGAGGCCTAGACTTGTGTTTGCATAATATGCCTGTACATTAGGGGCATTCAATTCAGCAATAGGAAAAGGAGGCTTGCTGTTTACTTCAAGTCCTAAGTAGCACAAACATAATTACCCCATAAACAAAATTCTATGATAAGATTGGCAAAGTTGCACCAGAAAAAAATCTAATATTTCTGATAAAAATCATTCTAGAATTAATTAGAATTATGTTCAAAGTTTGGTGTATATAATAGGCAAATGTGTGAAACAAAAGTCCTTCAATGGGGACTTGTGATGTACTGGCTTAAAATAATTTCCTGAAATTTAAAATAAGACCACTTCTTTTTAACTGTCAAGTGCTAAAACCATTTCTGATATTTTTGAGTGGTAAGATTTTCAAATTATCCACTGCAGCAGGCCATATTCAAAGTAAGTTTGGCACCATTTTCATTATTATGACCAAAAGAGCTTAAGAAACCCTGGGAACACCAACATGAATTTTGCTGTTATTACAGTAAAAATGAGATCTGCAGTTTCCTGAAAGAGGATTCTTCTAATTTTCTACATCTTGCATTTTCTTTTAAAACAGTGTATAAGAGAGATGAAAAATAAATACGCCATCAAATGAAGATACCTCAGCTTTTGACAAAAGAAAAAAGTAAGGAAGAACTTAGTCACACAAAGCTCTATTTTTGAAGACCTATTGATTAATAGAAAGTTAATAAACAGTAATTATTTTTTTAAAAGTTGGATCTGTATAGTTATTGTTGAATATTCCAAATTCATAGATAATTCTATTTCGTATCTTGTAATCATTGTAAGTGATTCTAAAGCATTTACTGTAACATCAGGAATATCCAAATGTCCCATGCTTCTGATACAAAACAGTTAACGTATGATGAGCAAATAAATGCATAAAATGGACAGAAAACCCAAATTTTTTATATTAGTTTGCAAGGTTTTTTATGCTCTTTCAAATGTACATGCTGAAATATAGGACTTTACATTCACAACTGAACACTTATGTACAATTTATGGTTTTTTATCTGCATTACAGGCAAATGCCAATCAATCAAATTTATGGAATATTTTTCAACAACAGCACAAGGTTCTATAACACTACATTCCAATCTGCCATCTTATATCCTTCTCTAACAAAACACAGAGAAAAAGTATATTCCATAACAAGTTTTTTGATTCCATAAACCTCTTTGTCTTTAAAACATAATATAGTAGTTAAAAGTGTATGATAAAATAAATGTGAAATAGTGTACTCCTGTGCCTATTTTATTAAATACCATACATTTTCCAAACCTTGTTGATAGTAATTCAACAGGTTTACCCACTTTATACCAAATGGGGGTAGGGGTGATAATTCTAATGGAAATGAAAATATCTTGCCCTGCATCCAGTTTCTGTGATGAATGCCTGTGCTCTCCTGGACAGGGAAAAATTTATATTGATAATCTTGCAGTATACTATTTAAACAACTTGACATTTATATGAAGCAGAAATCTCTGAATCTAACACAGAGATATTGTCCTATAATAAATTGTATGGTTAATATATAAAAGCAACTCGCAAGTAAATTTGATATTGAAGAGTGATAAATCTCTCAAGATTTCAAAAAGGCTCTAAAATTTAACAAATAATGGACAAAAAACTTGTCATGCTTCTAGAAACTAGATTTACAGATATCAAGATTTTGCTATTGTCCTCAGCATTTTTTCTATTTTCTGATCATTTCGCAAAATATTAGATTTCACTGCAGCGATTAAATCCATCTGGTCTTTAATTTGTTGATCTACTTCTGTTAGCTGTGCTTTAAGTGGTTCAACTGCTCGCTCCGTGATCCTGTCAAAGAGGAAAACCATAAAGATCAGAAGAAAACCAAGAAGATCCTATGACTGATGGTAATCAAAAATGTTGTTCACTGTGCTATGATGTAGTCCAACTGTACGTGAATTGCAAAATGACAAGTACTAAAATGGCAAATGCCATCAGAATATACTCCTCTCCTATCAGTTTGTACCAAATAACTTCAACTCTCTACAAACGACTCGGATGTAATCATGGTAATACTTCTTAAATTGTTAAGCTTTCTGTTAAGAACAGATCCTGTTGGAAATAACACTGAACCATCCTATGAACATGAACGAAATATCTATGCTTTTAATTTTTAATGTTATTCCTGGAAGTATTTCCTGAAGAAGAAAAAATCAAGGAAGTCAGTTACTGTTAATAACATGTATTAGCCCAAATGTGGGTATGTGAGAAAGCTTGCCAGTAGCTTCTCGTGGGTCAGTGGTTCTTTCTGTGGTTTTCCTGGGTTTTTCCTCCGCCATTAATACTGGCCGCCATGTATAGCCTATCATGTGCAAAAAATGGCATTAAACCCTATAACAACAACAACAACAACATTTATTAGCCTTAACCTACTGCTTACAACATTATTAAAAATGACATGTCACTGAATCATTGTGATAGTTATGAAGTTATTATGATGCAAGAACTATTGTATTAGGGGCATTATTATTAAACAGAGGTAAAGAACCATCAGCTTCATTCAAGAAGAATAACAAACTTACGCAGTTTCTCTTTTCAAGGCCTGAGCATGCTCTTTGTTTTCAGTTTTCCATTTTTCCAGCTCCTTCTGCATAGAATCAAGATCTTCCTGCACATAGTCCATGATTTTACCAAGAGGATTTGCACTCCGCGTCAAAGTCTGTATACTTCCGCGAAGTTTATCAATTTCTTTCTGAATCTGTTCTCGTTGTTTTCTCCTTTGGGCATCTGACATAGTTGACCTGTCCTAAAAACAACGAAAAAACAGCTATTATTTGTCCTGGTCAAATTATTTTCATGACGTCAGAATGGTGCATTTACAAAAATTCTTAAGTGTTTTATGTCCATGCTGTTGCCAGACATTATTCACCAAATTTAAATTTTACAGTTTCTGCAATTTTCACAAAATATCTAAAACCTGACATTTGTATAGCTAGTTTTATGACTAGTTTTATGTCTAAAACTTCTATCGTATGCATAAACACCTGATCATCAAAAATCATTTTGTTTTCAAATTAGCATATACATGATGCAGTATTCTCTCATTATAATGCTATCCATGGCAGCCAGAGTATACAGCTTTATTGTGAGACTGCCTTGTAAATAAGTATCTGATACAACACTCACTCATTATAACACTATGTCTGGCATAGATACAGCTTTATAGTGAGACTGCCTTGTAATGAAGTACATGATACAACACTCACTCATTATAACACTGTCCATGGGTGGCATAGATACAGCTTTGTAGTGAGACTGCCTTGTAATGAAGTATATGATACAACACTCACTCATTATAACACTGTCTATGTGTGGCATTGATACAGTCTTATAGTGAAACCATCTTATTAAAAAACATCATAGGTATACTTGTACTACAACTTAATGAAATTGATCCATGACAATATCCACCTTATACCAGGGACCAATTTAACAAAGGACGTTATCATAATGTTCAGTATATTCTAATATTCAAGTTAAAAATACAAATATCTACCACATGACTATTGTATAATTTAGGTTCATATGTCCATATAACTGTTCTACATATAACACATAACACATATAATAACACATTTAATAACAACTCCTGATGTCAAAAATGCTGTAGTAACATTTTGTATGCCAAATGTGTAATGAATGGCCCAGACATCCAAATATACAGTACTCCAGTCATTTCACTACACTCTCCAGCAGCCACAATAAATAATGTAATACTTATTGTCATGTGATGAAAATGCTTTGACATTCACACTCATTCCAAATGAAATTTATCAAGCTGATCAAATAATTTCAGACTTTGTTTGCAAGACTAAAAAAGGATAGAAATAATTTCATTTTTTCTTGTAAAAAAAATATCTGAAACAAGCACTCGTAAAAGATTATCCACAGACTTTTACACAAGTTGGTGTATATTATCAGAGTTCATTTCTAAAACAACAGCTATCTATTTCTAACAGTCAATAATAACGCTTTTTAAAATCCACCAAAGGATGCTCAAAGGAAGTTTTAACATCTATGTTCTATGATACAAACAGATATTCTGAAGGTTTACAAACGTAGACAACAGCTTCCTTAAACCCATATTTAAAGCTGTAAACATACTTGACACTTTTGTACTGCTGAATGCAACACTAGTGCATCTGCTTAGTCACCATTTTGTCTAATTAGTCAGCATAAATTGTCTGAGTAGTCACCATTTTATCTGATTAGTCACTATTTTATTTAAGTCACTATTTTATCTGATTAGTCACCACTTTATCTGACTAGTCACCATTTTGTCTAATTAGTCAGCTAATTTATCTGAATAGTCACCATTTTATCTGCTTTGTCACCATTTTATCTGATTAGTCACCATTTTATCTGACTATTCAGCAAATTATTTGATTTGTCACCATTTTATCTAATTAGTGTTTTATCAGATTAGTCAACATATTATCTAATTAGTCAGCATAATTTATCTTACTAGTTACCATTTTATCAGACTAGTCAGCATTTTATTTGACTAGTCAGCATTTTATCTAACTAGTCATCACATTATTCAATTTGTCACCACTGTATCTAATTAGTTAGCATTTTATCTGATTAAATGAACAGTGAAATTTGCACAGGAAAATCCAAAATTAGTTTCTGCAACTGTAACATCAGAATGCTTCCATTAACAAGAAGCCACACACAAATCTTGAACAACACCTATGATAAGTCTCCAAAAGTAATGTTAGAACAATACATTAACAATCTCAAATGGTTACATAACAATTTCATAATTTAGGATTTGAAGCAATGGTATAACTATTGCATAAATCAGTATTAATGAGACATAATGCAAGAGGAAAACAACCAATCTGGTTTGCCATTCCTCAAAAGCAGGTCAATTAACCACAATTTTGGTCATACATGTGGGATGCAACTTACTTTCTGATTGGCTGAATATCACAATTTGAAGCCGCTGTGATGTTACACTGACTATCCCTAAAATTTGTTGTCACAGAAAATTATTTTTTCAGCTATTTTAGGAGACAATTTTCCAAACATTAGTACACATTAAGATAACTGTACCATGAATCACATCTGCTGATGTATATATTCAAGGCCATACTTTGCAATTAGTTATAGTTTAAAGATTCTACTCTCATGGTGCTAAATATGAAACAGTCTAAAATCTAAAAATAAGTATGTGCAAATAAATGAAAACATACAATAGCATTGTTAGCACTTAATTTACACTGTCTTACTCACTATATCAGTCTTTTTAGTTTGCTGTGCTTCATATTCCTTCTTGGTCTTCATAATATTCTTCACTAAAGCACCATGATCTTCATCTTCATCTACATCCATCTTTGTTGTCGTCTACAAATTATCAAATAAACACATTTATGACCTGACAAATTTGGGCATATACTCAGAAATGCTCAGTTTGGTCCAGTCTCATTTTCGTGCAGGTGTATTTAACGTTGGGTGTGGGCATCGCTAAACAAAATATCTCTCTTTTATGGTCTGTTATTATGTCTTCACTGAACATTGTCTTGTTGAGAAAAGGTGTACTGAATACACAACATAAAGGATGCACATTGTGCATCAGGTAATACACAATATGTTTGCCTCAGCTGCATATTATTCTAAAAATTGAAACTTGATAATTTGTTGGGTGTATAAGAAAGAACATGCTTATTTATGGTAAGATATCCGCAATGGCTATCTACGTATAAAATAGAAATTTTAATTCCTAATCATTACACTTTAAAGCTTTTCTCTATAAGCTCTTATCCTGTCCACCCCTAAAAGAGATAATGGAACCAAAAGCTACAAATATAAAAATTCATGCCTATGACATAGCATCAACACTACTATCTTACCAAAGACAGACAAGTTACATTTATAAGAATGGCACTTCCAGCTCAGTCAGTAAATATCATAATCAATGGGTTGAAGGTTCAATATTCACCAAGGCAAGGCTGGGTTGATGCATGTCATTGGGAAAGGTCCTTAGTTCCCTTTTCCATGGCATTAAATAGTAAATAATGTGTTAAAAGTGATGATAATCCACAAAAGCAACCAACCAAGTGGACATATATCATGGTACTGAAATATGTTCAAACTTGTTTTTTAAAGCCCACCTCTGGAACTGAGACAAAGTGGTCCAATGAGACAGGTGGCTGCTTAATTAATTATACTTTTCTTTGCTCTGAGATCTATTAGAAAAAACACCTGTGGACCCATGCAGACTAAAAACTTAAGTCCAAAAATAAAAATCCACCTGATATTGCTCACAAAACTCATATAAATGATATACAAAACTAATCAAATCATTTATATATGCACATAAATATTCATTGCACACGTCATCATCTTTGATTCAGTAGCTGCTATGCAACAGTACTAATAAGATTTCACCAAACAAGTCCAAGTTCTTAAATAAAAACATGTTAAAAACTGAACAAAAACTAAAACTTGTAACAAACAAATAAGAAATCACTTAAATGGCATGAAAATCTAATCAGATGTGCTACATATGTAATAGAAACATATCTAATTTCAACATGTCTTGCTTTCTGTACTGTCATGCACACAAGCCTTGAGACAAATATATGGACGGATGGGCCCAACACTATATCCCTCTGATTCTGGACCATAACAAGATACTTTCTGCTCATAAAAAATTATATGTTAAGCAAGTTTCTTTATTATCATCATCATTAGCAACAGCACTGGCACTGTCGTCATCATCATCATCAACAACAACTTAAAAACAATACCTTTTCTGGTTCTGGGGGTGGGGGTACAGATTCCTCCACTACAAATGTTTCATCTTCATCTGAACCTTGCGCATTATCTACTATTACATTTGTGGGCTTCCCATTGCCAAGTCTGAAAAAAAGAGAAGCTTTAATCAAACAAACCTCCTTTATTACAAGTGAATGTTTCTATTACTTAAGTGAAAGTAAAGATGAAAATATACAACAGATCCAAGATATTTATAAAGTTAAGAAACATCTTCTTGTAGAATATTTTTTATTTTCATCAGCTATTTTCAACTACTGAGTCAGACATACATTTCCTTGTATTACCTAGTATCAACTTTCCTACACGAAAGATTTTTTGAAAAGCTGAATAAAAATCGCTATCACGGCTGATGCTGAATCTTATATCATGAACAGAAGGTCATTTTATGCATCTCATATCCTGTTGAGTCACACCCACATGCTAAGTTTGGTCTAACCCAGAAGCCATGGTAGCTCATTTGGTAAAGTGTGTGTGTGTGTGATTTGAAATCTGGTCATAGCTTGAGAAAAAAAAATCACTCATATCACTACAATGTCTGCAGAGTGGCAGTTTATAGCAATGTCTAGCACTGGCGCATCATGGTGAAGACATGTAGCATCATGTCCCACCCAATCACTTTATCCTGACACCGGACCGTCCAGTCCTAACACTAACCTCTTCATGCTGAGTGCCTGGTGAAGCATCTGTAGGTACCATTTTTATAACTCTCTGGTTAGACTTTGCCGGGGTTCAAACCCACAACCTACCACATCCAAGGCAGACGCTCTAGCTCTATGTCCAACAATGTGGACATAAGTAAAGAATCAGACATGAATCGCAGGCTTGATACCCAATCATATTATCCTGACACCAGACCGTCAAGTCCTGAAACTAACCTCTTCATGCTGAGTGCCTGGTGAAGCATCTGTAGGTACCATTTTTAAAAGTCTCTGGTTAGACTTTGCTGGGGTTCGAACCCACAACCTACCACATCCAAGGAAGACGCTCTAACCCCATGTCCAACAAAGTGGACATACGTAAAGAATCAGATATGAATCGCAGGTTTGACACCTGTCCTGGTCGGCTACCTTAGTGTCCTTGGAAAAGGTCGTTAGCTCCCATTTCTCAACATGATATAACCAATAAAGTACACAAAGAGCCATTAGTCACCCCCACCCACACAAAATTAGTTTAAACCATAATAAATTTTTAAAAAAAAATCAAACCCTAAAACAATATTATTTAACTGACATTATTCAAGTTATTCATCAGATATTCATGTTCTTTTTGCTACACTGCTCACAAACCATCACATATGAAAACCCTGGGTCAAGACCTTTGACCTTGAAATCTATGTCCTATCTATCAATCTTGCTAAGTTAATGAAAAGTAACTAAATGCAAATAAAGTCTGGTCAATATTCATTTGTATATCCACATTAGTCACTGTTCTTATGCTAACTGAAGTACAAAATTGTAAGCATTAATATTAACTTGACCGGGGATCTGAGTGGCCGAGTGGTCTAGAGAGCTATCTGTTATGGATCATTGCCATCTCACCTCTGTCTGCGTTGGTTCGAGTCTAGGATTCGGCCACTGTGGGTATGTGAGAAAGCTTGCCAGTAGTTTCTCGTGGGTCGGTGGTTCTTTCTCGGGTTTTCTCAGGTTCTTCCTCCACCTTTAATACTGGCCACCATGCATAGCCTATCGTGTGCTGAAAAATGGAGTTAAACCCCACAAAAACAACAACAATTAACTTGACCCAAAGGTCAACCACACTGACATGTTGGTGGTCAGATCTATACCATTTTCAGTACCAATTACAAACTGCAAAAGGTGTTTGAGGGAAAACCCAATTTCAATACCAGTGTTCCTTCAAACAGAGTGATTAAAATGTTTTGTGGGGGTGCCCCTCCCATCTACCTCTAATACACTTCCCTCTGAGGCCAAAGTTTGATCTTCCTCAAAGGCTTGCTTTCTGTTTCTCAAAAGCACCTCATTAAATCTTCATTATTTTTTAATTCCTCAGCTTTCCAGTAATATTTGGTACATCATACAAGAGTGAAATATATATTTTAATGTCTGCTTACCACAGAAAAATACAATTCTCCATTATATAATAAAATGCAAGTTCTTTGGGTGCAAACAAATTCCCAACAAGTTTTTAAAAATTCAAAGACTTTTATTGGAACTTCTCTTTTGACCAAACCTCTGAAAAATATGTGTGTGTGAGAGTGATTTAGATTTTTAACAAAGCTTCAACAATTTTAGTCATATCGGTACCATGTTTGCATTGTGGTAGTTTATAGTGATGTCTAGCAATGGGGCATCATGCCGCAGACATGTTCCACCCGGTCACATTATCCTAACACTATACTCTTAATGACGAGTGGCAAGCAAGGCAGCTGCTAGTACCATTTTTATAAGTCTTTGGTATGACCTGGCCAGAGTTCAGACCTGCAACCTCATGCATATAAGGTGGATGCTCTAACCACTTAGGCTACCATTGTTTTAATTTTTTTAAAACTAAGCAGTTGTCCTAACAGAATGTTTTTTGTGCAAAAGTGTTCCTTCAAAACATGAGAAAAGATAAAAAGCACAGTACTCCCTCATTATCATGCTCATGATGGGAGCCATGGAATATACTATCTTACCATAAGCCCACCTTATATTAAAATACATTATACATTGCTCCCACATTGTAATGGTGTTCATGGGAGTCAAAGTATACTGCCTTACAGTCAGACTGCCTTGTAATTAACTACATTATATAGCAATCACTCCTTCTAACGTCATGTAATGGCAGCCTATAAGTATACTATCTTATGGTAAAACTGTTATATAATTTTACTACTATATAATAAAATGAAATTCATGACCAAACAACATTACAACAGAAATGTCTTATAATGATGGTTCTTATAGTATGGTGGTGCTGTATTAAAGAGAATTGTTCACCTCATGGATGGCTCACTCTGTATAGTATCTTCTTTTCGTCTTGGTGGGGCTGGTCTTGCGCTTGCTGGACGTGACATTTTTCTTCTACAATGAGAACAGTATGCACAAACTTAAATTGAATTGTTTGTTGTTTTTTTAAAAAAAAAGTAATACTGTAACAGACTTTACAAGTAATGGCCTTCTGAGTGATGTTACATCAGGCTTAAATGCTGCCACAAGAAAAGCTGGCCAGTACCATTTGGAAAAAATCTAATAAGCTTATAATTTACTTTGATACTGAGAATGCCACTATTATTTATTATAACATGCATTTATTATTACCAAAGATAAATTCAAGGACATTATAGCAAAATTAAAGTCCACTTGTTTCTTTGCAAATTCAAGGTTGTTAGTGACAGAAAACCAATTTCCTTCTAAATAAAGTTGTCAAAGCAAGAAGTATTTTTCAAGGTTATGCAAAACATAAATTTGAACTTCACCAATCAGCATAATCATGTTTATGTCCGAATCTTCTCATAATCAATATAAGATCTAAAATAATTTTATAAGTAGCTATTCAAACTTGTTTTATTTATGAGTAATATGAAAAATTTTTGAGCTGAAACTTCTCTTTATGGGACAATCATTTTTGAGCAATTCAAAAGTCTGAGACATGTACCATGAAGACAAAATTTTTAAATACTCTAGATGAAATAAGTCCCAAGAACTATCTCATAGATTGAATAATTTAAATACTCTAGATGAAAAAAGTCCCAAGAACTATCTCATAGATTAATAATTTAAACACTCTAGATGAAAAAAGTCCCAAGAACTATCTCATAGATTGAATAATTTAAAAACTCTAGATGAAAAAAGTCCCAAGAACTATCTCATAGATTGAATAATTTAAACACTCTAGATGAAAAAAGTCCCAAGAACTATATCATAGATTGAATAATTTAAAACTCTAGATGAAAAAAGTCCCAAGAACTATCTCATAGATTGAATAATTTAAAAACTCTAGATGAAAAAAGTCCCAAGAACTATATCATAGATTGAATAATTTAAAAACTCTAAATGAAAAAAGTCCCAAGAACTATCTCATAGATTGAATAATTTAAAAACTCTAGATGAAAAAAGTCCCAAGAACTATATCATAGATTGAATAATTTAAAAACTCTAGATGAAAAAAGTCCCAAGAACTATATCATAGATTGAATAATTTAAAAACTCTAGATGAAAAAAGTCCCAAGAACTATATCATAGATTGAATAATTTTGACAAATTAATCTCAACCACAGTAAAAAAAATTAGCGTACATGTGATTTGGATTTTTAATGTAGCTATACAATTTTTTCAGTAATATTGCAATGATGACTGCATTGTGGCAGTTTATAGTGATGTCTAGCACTGAGGCATCATGCCACAGACATGTAACATGATGTCCCACCCGGTCACGTTATCCTTACACCAGGTTGACCAGTCCTAACACTAGTCTCTTAACTCCAGGCACCTAGCGAGGCAGCTGTTAGTACCATTTTTTATGTCTTTGGTATGACTCAGCCGGGGTCAAACCCGCGACCTCCCACCTCCAAGGCGGATGCTCTAACCACTAGTCCACTGGAGCGGTCACATGCCAGGATCCTTTTTATGAAATTATGTCAACTTCTATTCATTCATTAATGAGATGAATTTAAATCATGTTTATTTTTTTCTTATTTTAGAAAATTGCCATACTCAAAAATGGAGTACCATCGTTTGTGCATAACTAAAAGGTCCATAAGCCAGTGTGCCATTTAATTTTAATTCCAATCAAAAAGTTTTAATACATTAGTTTAAGTTTTGTTTTTTACTTTTAATAATGTGGACCAGATTTAATGACTATTATCATGTTATTCTTGTAAGGATATTTTTTGAAAACTTTGGTCAAGTTCTTTTGAATAGTTCCTAAAAAGTTGTTTAAAGGCCTGTTTTTAACAATGGCAGCCACAATTAATAATGAGCTGGCATCATTTTCTACAAATTACTAAGGCTTTCTATGCCAGTATGCTTTTTGTTAAATTTGGCAAAATTCTGTTTAGTGGTTTGTGAGAAGTTGGCTTATTTACTGTTAGTAATTTCAGTCATATTTGATGACATATAAGCACCACAAATCTGAAAGGTCTGGTTGCATTCTATTAAAGTTTATTGAACTTTTGAAACGAAACAATTTAAAGGATTTTCTGTTCTTAATCAAGGCAACCATATATGTTGGCAGATTTGCATCATTTGTACAAACTTGAAAAGCCTTCATTCTGAACAGTGCCTTTAGGAAACAGCAGCTTGACAGTTTTATTTCCCTATTAATAGGTGTATATTTTTCATGATTCAAATATTATATCAATCAATAGCCCGTGTATTTGTAAATACTTCATTCAGGGTTCAGTCCCTTTAAACAGCATGATATCATAGGATATTAAAGTTATCTACAAAACTTGTTGGGATATTTTTCTCCTCTACAGTTCATAATGTACTCAGATATTGTAATTGAGTAATTTTTGCATGCGAATTATTTATGACCTAACAAAAACAATAACAACAGCATTAATAATAATAATAATAATAATAATAATAATAATAATAGTAATAATATTAATAGTAGCATATTAAGTTTCCCTGCAATGCCTGATTATTAATCTATGTACAAATTCTAGTATCCAGTATTAAAGTGCAATTGATAGAGGGAGACAACTCACGTTTCAGTAACCTGTGGTGGAACATCATCTTCCTTAACACTTGATTCTGCAGCCTGAGGTTTTCTTGTTGGCGAACCTCCATCTGAAATAAACAGACAGCTAGAAATATGTATAGATAAATAGACCAATGTAATTTGTTTGAAAATGATCAAAAGTTTTCAAGAGTTAAAAAATAAAAAACAAGCAGAAGAGACAGACAACTCTGTAGCACTGAGCAACCCAAAGATTGAGATACAATTAACATGTTTCATGAATAATAAAATGCTATGCATGATAGGAAAATATATATAATATTCAGGTGATATCAGAGAATATTTATTCAAATGCTGACACCCAAAATACTGTCAGTTATGAAAAGGATTGTTTATGATGATGAAAGAGAAATTATGAGGATATAATTGAACCAGTGCAACACTCTCAAAATATGCATCACGAAATACATACTTGATATGAATACAGAAGCAATCAATAAGAACTGAATATGGAACAAATTTTCGCTCATAATTAATAACTGTTCATTCATTTATTTTTGTGGGTATGAATTGTAAAATATGAGGTTTTGCACAAAAGTTTATTTTTGTTGGCATAAAAGTTCCAAATTTTTGTTTCTTTAAACCAGCCAATAAACCTAATGCTGATTGATAGTCAAAATAAACTTCTTCAACATAATATGCAGCTGCAGATGTGCCAGACATCTACTGATGTATGTGTCTGACGTAACACGGGTCACTGACACTGACCAAACAATGTCAGAGAAACAGAGTTCTGAGCTGATTCTCCATAGCATCAAATGTCAAAATTATGAAAGCATCTTTACACTGATGAGTCAATGCAGACCTAACTGTATCCACAGAAGGATAACTGTTACTAGGTCTTTAAATTCAAGGGCTGAGAGGACCATATAAAAAAAATTGGTTACCCATAAAAAGTGAATTCAGCTACTGTAAAATAAAAACATTACCATATACACTCACTTATAAGTTGATTCCAACTACAAACAACACAGACCCTGATGTGCTCTCACGTAACATGCTGGCAGATCAGGGTCTACGTTTGTTCTTTTAATTACCCAAAACAAGCTGTGTAGATTTAAATCTACTTGTGCATTATGCAATAGCAGATCAGGATCTGTGTAGATTGCAGTTGGACAGACGTGTAAGCAAATACATATGGTATTTTATCTCAAGCTGCTATGAAAACACATGCGCACTATACCCTAATCATGTAACATATGTTAGCATTATTATGTATCAGCAATGTTAACAGCATCATGTTACTATCAAGCACAAAAATTAAAGAAATACAATACCATCTTTATTACCAGTTAAATATTAGCTTCAACAAATGTACATAAAAGAGTAGGATGAGAGGCATAAACTATGCAGATTCTAATAAAAGTCCATGCATGCACAAATGACAATGTTTCTCATCAATATACAGACATAAACACTGACACCAATTCTACATGTTCTATGTACTAACATTTGGGCAAAAACAAATATAGATACTAAACATGTGGGCATACACAAATGATGATAATGTTTCTAATATAGATTTGGGCATACCCCTATGCAAGAATGATGATACTGTTTCTAATAAAGATTTGGGCATACCCCTGTGCAAGAATGCTGATACTGTTTCTGATAAAGATTCGGGTATATATGAATACTGATTATGTTTCTAATAAACACTTGCTCATGTAAAAAATGCTGCCACTGATTCTAAACAACACCTGGACATTGATGAATGCTTGAAGAATTGAATAGCCTTTATAAATATTTATTTCTATTTTGATGCTTTTTAAGTCAACAGTATTACACTTTCACAATTAAACATGATTTAATTTATTTGTTAATATGTATTACTAAAGCTAAACTAGAATCAGCTGGTGTGATATTTGAAAGGTATACATTTTTTTTAATAAAGGTTAAGGATATTTTCCAGTACAGGTACTCCCCATGATACAAATGGGTTACATTCCTTGGACCTCTATGTATTTATATAAGTTTGAGTTTTATTAGGCTACATGTGGCTTTGACATGATGGTGAAGGGTAACTGAACAAAATACAAAAAAATCCTTAAGATGGTAATGAAATGATTTACATAACAGGAGAAATAGAAACATATACTGTGGATGCACTTGATCCGAGATCAAACAACAATCTGTGCACATGTTTATGGTTCATTACCTATCTACGAGCTTATGTCACAGTTTACAGGTCTTATGAGTACCTGTGTAAAACTTTGTTGTAATGGTAATGTCCTTATTTTTTAAAATTTATTATACGGGATGACTCAAGATTATTTATGAACGTCTTAAATGCATAATCTATAGCAAATGAGTTCCCACAAGGAAAAGCTCAGTCATGCATAAAACAATATCATATATATTTCTTGATGTTAAAAAAACATATAATTTAGTATATTACAGTAACTAATGGCAGAATACTGTGTGTACTGAAACTCTAAATAACACATTAGTTTGGCGTGTTCCAGGAAGATAAAAGGAAGCCCTCCACTACTAGTCATTAAGGGATTTCACACAGTACATTTTAATACAGTCAACCTGATTATAATGTATTCACATGTAACATGGCCTTGCATGTTTAGAACAAGATTTCTGCTACCAGTCCAGCAGTATGGTTAGGCATGTAATTTGGTTAATGCATACACCTGCTTTAGATGAAAGTCTAACATGGTTGTCAGAAATTAAAATTTAACTAGGCGCTGACCGTACATACATATAGAACAAAACTCACTATATTTCCACCAATTCTACCTGAGAAAACCTAACCCCTATATATTTTTGAGAACAATTCTACCAAGCTATTCACTGATAAGTCTAAGTATACTTGCTGTTTTTTATCAAAGCAGTCTAATGGGAACCATGATCTATTAGCAGATTACTACTGTGTATATTGATGTGAAAAATGGTAAAACTTGCAAAATTCAAACACTTCTAAAATTTCACGAGAAAAAATTGATAATTGGAATTAGTAGCTCCTAACAGTGTCATGTAATGAACTAAACTTTCTTATCTTTCAAAATGTAAAGGATATAGCATGTTTGTTGCTTATTCAAAACATTTAAAGACCCACCAAATTCTGAATATATTAAGCTGGTATATAAAGAATATTGTTTTAACTGTTTGAATATTTAAATGTTTTACCATTTCTATCAGTCAAACATCATAGATTATGAAAAAGTACAGAAACTAATATTGGGAGGAAATATAAGTCTCCTAATACTAAGGAACTAGTTTGGTAATGGAAGCGTGCGTGACAAGTGCAGAGACTATGGTTATGGGTGCATGATAGTCTATGCACAGAGTGTTGCTAAGAAACAAATACAGCTATATAACACATTTTAAAGCCAACAGGTCTTGCAACAAAAAAGAGCTTGGATAGTCCCAACAACTGCTGTGTTTCTCATACACTCTGATTAGCATTTCATAGAACCATAAGAAAATATGACGATATTAAAACAATGTTAAAGAATTCAAAATGTATAATACAGTGGCAAATATTTACTGTCTTCAGTCATTGGGAAAGTGAGAGGGCTCTGTTATTTACCAGCTGGACCAAATTTCATGAAGTAATCTATGTAGTCCATACGTAACTACAAGCGTCAAATATTACAATTAGAAGAACATAAATTAAGGCTACTTTAATCTGAAATTAAACTGAAAACTGATTAAATATAACAAATTGGATGTATATTTTTTCTTCTATAAATACTGGACAATAATGAAAAAATATTATCGTTTTTTGCTATTAAAGAAAGTTAAAAAGGCTCAGTGCAGTACAAGTATATTTAGAAAGGAAAATTATTATTTAGAATAGATTGTCAGAGTGACAGAATGGTGAACAAAACACGATTGTAAGAGGCAACCTAGATCAAACATCTTTTGAATAAAGACAAAGTGTAAGTCCAATAAGTACAACATTACATGGTACTATGGACCCATGAACCCATAGCACCAGATTAACAATTTGCTAAACTGACATTTGGTAACAGTGACAGCTATTTCACATTTTGACTAGGACCATAACTGTGACAGCTATATCACATGTGACCAAGATGGTAAATGAGACAGCTATATCACACTGGACAAAGATCATAAATGTGACAGCTATATCAAAATGGACTAAAACAGTAACTGTGACAGCTATATCACATTGTACTAAATGGTAACTGACAGCTATATCACATTTTACTGAGATGGTAACTGATAGCTATATCACATTGGACTAAAATAGTAACAGTGACATCTATATCCAACTGGACTATGTCATTAACTGTGACAGCTATATCACATTCGCCTAAGATGGAAACTGTAACAGCTATATATCACATTTGTTTAAGCAGATTCATATTCTATGGAGCCGCAAGCTACTGGCATTTTACATGTTGTCAGTCAGTCTAATGCAATGGAAAGATAATCTTAAAATTAATGTTATGTAATTTGTTCATTTTATCAAATTTCTTATGCACAAATGACGACAGCCATGTTATTCATCATCTGCCTTACAACATTTGGCAAACTAAGATTTAGGTTAAAATTATTATTGTTTTTAATGCTAAAAAATTCAATTATTTTCAAAATCAATCTTGGACAGTCAATGTTTTTGAGCCTCAGTCACCATCAAGCCCTTTTATGTGCTACCTGTTTCCAAGGAGAACTTTCACCCATCTGACTGATAGGATGAAGAATGTAGGTCTAACTGTATTTTGCTGGGAAGACTAGTTTATCAGAGTGCAGTAATAAGATTTGCCTGATATGAAGGTGTGAAAGGGGAGTGTTTACAAGAAAATCAAATACAGTGTAAAGAATGTCCTTTTAGATTCCATGAGAAATATCTTGCTACAGACTAACAAACTGCTTTGCCATGGGCATGTCCATTTATATACACAGCAGTTGCTTCTACTATCTCTTTGTGGGGAAGTGTTTCAGAATAGAATTTCAACATACAATCTAAGGCCAAATGTTCAATATACACTGCCTCATGATCTCAGTTATCACTGGAAAGAGCATCAAGAGATTTTTCAAAAGAGTCCTCTATATTTAAAATTGTGCAAAGTCAGCATTCATGAGTACATGTGTAAAATTATGACAATGGAAATTTATTGGCTATATTATTAAAACTGTGTAATTAAATGACTTAGCAAAATTGTCTGGCTGATGTAAGTTTACTCTTTTGAAACTTTTGATTTTGCATCCATAAATATGTCAACGAAAAGGAAATTTATCGAGCTATGTTAGCAAAATTATGTAACAAATTGCTTACTTGGTAAAACCTGCTGGCCTGTCACAATTTGAGCGGAGTTTACTCTTGTACAATTTAGGACATAGCATGCATGTGCATATGCCCACAACAGCGGAAACTTGGCTGGCTAATCTGAGCAAAGTTTACTCTTAAAACGTTTTGCAAAAACACATCAAACAATTATTTCTAATATTACTTAACAAATCAACCTAAAAGATTTTCTTGTAATTAATCTCCAGGGCAGAAATGATAGCAGTACATGAAATCAGAAGATTACACAATGACAAGAGATATCAAAGTGTGGATTATACAGTGAAACAAGAAATCTACATGAAGATTACACAATTAAATGAGTCATCTATGTGTAGACTACACATTTAAATGAGTTATCTATGCTAGGATTACACAATGAAATGAGATATCCATGTGCAGAATACACAATGAAATGAGACATGTGTAGAACGTACAAAGAAATGAGTGGATCGTACAAAGAAATGAGGCATCTACGTTTATATTATACAAAGAAAATATTCTGATTATTAGTTTACAACACTGATGTTACCTTCATCATCACTCGAATCTTGGCCTAGAAATGGGGGGAAAAATTGGGGAACAAGCAATTAGAATGTGCAAGGTGAACAAAAACCATGGAGATTAGTTTTGACAAAGGAAATAAAACAAAAACATTTTCACTTACTGCTTTTTATAGGGCATTACTCTGTATATTGGTAAAGTGATATAATATCTTTACTGAAACCACGTTACATTTTGTTGTCACTTTCTACAGTAAATAATAACAATTCATCATAATAACATTTGAATAAAGTCAGTCAAGTCATACTCTTGTTCCCTTCCTATAAAGTATCTCAGATTAACATAGTATCATGCAATATATGCATGAATCAGGGGTTTGCTGCACAGTGTTCCCTTCCTAAAAAGTACCTCAGATTAACATGGTTTCTGTTATAACACAAGTAAAGCCATGGATTCCATTATACTGGTTGAATTATACTTGTCTATATATACTGTACCCCCAGTATAAAGCAGTATTACTTATAGAACCTAACGCATTTATCGCTCCCCATAACAACGTTATACTTAGGAATGAATCAATTTATGACATCATCATAAGTAACTGACAACCAATACTTGCATCACGTAATTTTTAGGACAAATATACCCGTTTCCTCACTGAATTCACTACAATTCTGAGATTGTTAAACCCATGTTATTTAAAGTATTATAATATATATTATTACCAAGTTTTTGTAACAGGCATTTGGATTGCATAAAACTGCATCATGTGATGCAGAAAACTAGAGGTTAGTAGTTCATAACACCAGAAAGGAACAACTTTTGTATTCATACACCCTTCCTGTGTGATCTAACAATATCTGTAAACAATTAAAAAATACACTTCTGCTATTTACTCATGTGATTCATGATTGTTTTTATTAACTGTTTGCAATTATAAGCACTGCACCTCCTGATCAAAAAATTGCAAAATTTCACACTATGTATGAACTGTCTTTGCTTCACTAAGGCTGTCCATGCAATGTGATCAATTTTCAAGCTTAATGAATCCTGTAAGATATAAGTTCAATTCTTATGAAATATAGTACCTTTCAAGATCATAATTTATGACCAAAGAATGTGAAAACCCAGGCAGAGACTTATGACAGTACTCCCTCAATATAAAATACCTCATTTTATGGCAGTACATTTTATAAGGCAATCCTGGTCATGGATCCCATTTCATTATTTTACAAAATACCTCAATATGACATTACCTCACTTATAAGTGATGAATCCATATGGATCCCATCCATGGTATTATATTGAGGGAGTAATCTATAGTGGTCTTCCTATTTTTGAGGCAAAGCCTTTAATAATTATGAGACACCATCTTAATAGTGTGCTGTGGTGTCTAATCTAAGGGATGGCATCCTTAAGTGTGAATCTTTGGACCAATGTACTGAGGTTTGCTTGCACTTCTTTCTTCATGGGAAAGACACAAGCCCCATTTTTCTTGATTTCCTTTGTCAAAATCAAACTATAAAATCAAAATGTGGTTTCGTTAATTCAATCCATGAAAAAGCTTGATTAGTCTGAATGTATGCATGATACTGTGAAAAAAAGGGTGGGGGACTGATGCGATTGCAAGATCATTAAATGTTGAACTAAATAGCGGCCATAAATTGCATTTTTATTGAGAGCATCTGTACAACTACACTAGTAAAACAATAGAAATCACAAATGCCAAGCCAGTGTAAACTGTATCAATGACCAGCTCCTGTTGCAACACATTAAAATTTCTTGTCATTGATTTTCTTATTTCTCTGGAAACTTCTATATAAATTTTGATACAATATGTACATACCCGTAATTGAAAACTCAACAACAAAAAAAATTCATGGCAAAATTTCACAAACAAAACTCAAAAAATCATAATTAATTAGCAATACAGAACAATCAAAATTACATATAATTTATTTTCAAGAGAAGTAATGAATAATGTGTCCACCAACTGTATAGTGCGCTAAAGCACTATGCAATATATGTAGAGACTTTTGCCTCCACATATTTGCTACAAGTCAAAGGAATGTTCAAACTATTTATGATTTAATAATCTTATATTTTTGTACTGGTTTTGCATACAGTCGTGAACATAAAGCTTTCAGGATGCTCAAACACTTCACCAGAAATATCAAAGGCAATTCTATGGATATGGGCATACCCTGTTCCTAAAAAGTTTACAAGTAATGTTTATGTACAGTTTTAAGTCCTTTGATAAAATGACCAAGGTCTTTACTCGTGTACACAAATCTCGTCCTCTCACCAGCACATTTGTAGTAGCCAACAATATTCCGACTGAATTGGAAAATTATTACCGAGAAAATGGAAGTTATCAGCTCTGCTTAAAGATATAACATCATAGGCATAGTACGACGGCCTGGAGAGGGTTCAAACCATTTACACACTGGTTGCAAATATATGCTAGAACTGAGCCAATTTGTGGAGAGAGGAAATAATACAGTGATACACATTCATTAGTTCACCCTAAATATCTCTACAAAAATTTGTAAATGAAAACCTAAAACGAGTCACATAAATACCTTGCAGAAAATTAACCACAATAACTTATAAAGATGGAGTAAATTTATACAAAACTTTCTTTTGTGTAGACAAATGTGTACCGGAAGTTCTGAATGAAGCTGGCATTCATTTAACTGCTTCAAATAACTTAGTTCCCATGCTGTCAAGGTGTGAAGTTATCATTCTAATTTGTATGTATTATTTTTCAGAAAATAGGGAGGCATAAACCACTGATCATGGTGAAATACAGTTTATTAGCAATAACCCAACTGCCAACCATAATGACCTATAACTGACATCAAATAATGTACTAGGAGATCCAGGTTTATGATGCATATTTATAATCCATCAAAACAGTGTAAAACTTAACCCTCCATCATAACATTTTTCTCAACAGTTTATGTAATAAACTTCATTCCAATCTTGGAGAACTTAATCCAAACTGGCAAATGCATTCTTTTGATTGGCTAAGATATGTTTTAGTAAGATTTAGAGCTATGTAAAGAATTAGGAATGGGTAGGTCCCTCAACAAAACTGTGCTCAACATTTCAGCTATAATCTCCTACTCTAGACTGGAAAATATTACTTTAAATATACAAAATTAATGCAACCCATTGATTGAACTGAATATTTTTGAGCATAAATTAAAGTCATGTCAAGTTATATGACGGAGGAATGAGATATGCAGGTACATTATGCACTGGCTTTTCTGAGTCCATGCTGCTTATAGCTTGCTGCACATCAAATATAGCTGGTGAAAACAATATCTGTAGCCAGGTGAATATGATACTTGAAAGATTCAAATATCATAAGTATTACATATATAATTCATTACTTCCACTCATATGGCCATGGCTACCATTCATTACATTTCAGTAAAATCACAAGTATCAAGTACTTCATCATAAGGTAGTCTCATTATAGGGCAGTATACTCTATGGCCCTTATGGATAGTTTAATAATGAGGGAGTACTGTATATTTGTGAATATCCAAAGACTGTGGTTGTATTGATCTTTCCATGATTAACAGTATCCTTATACGACTCCTCTTCATTTGCATATTTCACTGTACTTTAAGCATCAGATCTTCTTTACATTTTTCTCTCTTTTCAGATTTTTCAGAAAAGAGCCATTTCAAGACAGTAATCATGGTTTTGAAATAAAGAGTAAGAGGTAAAAGAAAAAAATGTTTGATGTTTCCTATCACGAGCTTTGAATAGAGGGAACTCCAGTAATACAAAGTTTGAAATTTATGAGGAAAAAAAACAGAGCCTTCCAAAATATTTTCTCTTGATGAGGATAAAGCTAAAAATTGCCACTGTCTTCATCCAAATAAAATTCCGTCAATGTTTTGGTAATTCATGGAATCTTCTAGCAAGCAGCTTCATAATAATGATATAGACTGGAGTGTATCAATAAATATAGTAATGTTTCAAAAGCATCCATAAGATAAAGATCAGTGGAATGTGTACGCAAAATCAGTATCATTTTTATTCAAAGGTAATAAACTGTAGGCAACATTCTCATGAGTGAATGATGAATAATATTGTCTATATCGAAATATGTCTAAAGTGGCAGAGGATTTAGATGATTTAGATAAAATATGATTTAGATAATAAGTTCTGCCACTTAGTAAGCCACTTGGCTACTGGATATAAAAGTAGGGAGTAATTTTTTTTACCTGCCACTTCATTTTCATTCTAATCATGTTAAGTTGCATGTCTATTCAGTGACAAAGGACATGTGAATAAAGTATTACGAATGATACAGATGACAATCTTTATATCATGGAGCTGTACAAACATAGCATATGAAAATACATGAAAACAACAACTTTGCGAAACTCAGTGTCTCACCCGCCAATAATACAAAATATGAAACGCTGCTTATGATGACATGGAGGATCAACATGATAAAAAAAGTGATACTTATGTTTCATTATATGATAATGAAAGTGAAACAATAATGAATATCCACTCCACTTTAGAGTGTGAATTCTGTAATGTTTGGAAAACAACAATGTTTGTATTTCTATGTTATCGTTCTTTTTTTTTTTCCTAAGGAGAAACATCAACCCCTTTTAAAACCAATTATTCTGAAACCTACAGCATGAAAATTTTTAGCCCAAGGAGAAATAATATTGACCTGTTTTGCAGAACTCTCCTTCTGACAGAAAGGTACATTGTAGCAAGGATAATATTATGCTAATACTAAAATTTGTAGTAATACCAATGCTACTGTATGAAATTCAAGCACACACATAGGCAAATCAAAAATCAATTGATTTCAAATTGGAAACACACTCTGCCTGGAAGATATTCAGTTTCAATTATTCCACTGTGCAAACGAAAACACATCAATCAAAAGAAAAATTGTGGTCAGTTTTGTTACTTTTATTTTAGCAAGGAAATTCGGTTACCTTGAGTTAGAGTAACAGGTGCTGGAACACAGTACATACAACTATAATAACTATGTATTCAAGAGTACTTTGCATTGTATAACATTCACATGTATGAGCACTAAAATGTCATATCATGTCATATATCACACTGTGATATAACACCATTATTCCTCCATCATGGGTTAGTGTATGGTACTGAGTACTGGCAGTCATTTGATAACCTGGACATCAAACTTCTGTCCATGATATACAAGTTTCATAGATTTCATATGACATGAGCAAAGGTTTTATATTCAGTTTCATAATATTTATCTCAAATGGACAGTCCAATAAAATCCACCATCCATGACAGTGATTTAAAAGTGTTAAATCTGGATGACTGAAGTTTCAGACAAAAATGTTTTCCTATAAACTATCTTAAAAGTTGGATCAAAATTTTTTCTTTTTTGAAAAGTTGTTTTTAACACTTTTAAAAATGTTCAAGAGTGTCTATGAAACAGACATGTCTTTTTTTATTATTTCAAGTATATCAAAAAATGCCAAAATATGTACAATTTTTCTGTCTTTATTCTATGTGAAAATATTTTTTTCAAGTTTCACTTTAACATTATTGAAACTCAAATCAGAGTACAGAACAAGTACACAACAGTAACAGTTTGTTAACATAATTTCAAGGTTTTCAACGATGAAGGTTCACACAGTAATCAGTTATGTTAATTTGGTTAATATGTTTAATTACCTGCATGTTTTGCATATTCAGCAGGCACTGTAAGAAAGGTAAGTATACCTCATACACCTGTGTATAACATACACCAAGATACAAACAGTATACACCCAGGCCTGCTGTAGCATTATGTAACAGCAGGTTTGAGATGAAGCTGTTTGCCTTCCTGCATTAAACATAATACCCATGCTGCACACCTAACAATAAAGTAACTATTATTTGTGTACATTTTGTGAGAACAGAGCTCATGATAATCAGCTTACAATGATGCTGTTGCAATGGCCCTATCACAAGAACATTCAATCTACCAGTTATCACCCTCTAGAAGCTCTCCACTTAGGAGGTATATTCTATTTCCCAACATGGTTATGGGGGCACTCACGAGTTATTATGTACTTTTGAGATTGTGACATATGTAAGGTGACGTCATTTGCATTTAAAACATGCACAGTGGAGAGAATGTTAGCATACCTCTATGCTACATTAATGTAATGTGGATGATATTTATTTGGATATTGTACTTTTGGAAACTGTACATGATTTAAACACACTGCTAACTAAAATGACTGCTTCCTTGTGCTAAAATATCAGCCTGAATTAGTCTAAAGTACACTACCCATAGCAGCTATTAAAACAGGGAAAATGAATATTTCCAGACTAGACAATACCAGCTTCTGAAAGTGCAATGAATGAATTACCAAATATATGAAATGTAAAAAAGTTATTGGCTCTTTTTTATACAATTTACCTCTGAAGTTCAGGAAGTGAAAATGACCAAGTGGAGGTAGCATTTTTTTGAAAGTGCACATCTGGAGTAAGGTCAAGCTGTATACTCTATAACCCATATTACACCCATCAATCATACACCAAAATAAAGGGAATTAAAGGTTCTTTGAATTATACCTAAGATATACAAGGTATTTTTTAAATAGCAAGTATAACCAGTGAAGAAAGCCGGGGAAATTCTTTTTCTTTTAAATCATAACCCTATGCAAAATATGAAACTATAGAGCGCCACCTATACTGCATTAGCCACAGGACATACACAGCAAAAACTTTAAATGAAGTTGTAAGAGTATAGTCATTAGTCAAATGAAGACCATACAAAGTCTCATGGTGATCCACTAAAAATGGTGATACTAGTTTGCTCACAAGATTCTTTATTAAACTAAATCCAGTTCCAAGTCAAACAGAGCAATGACACTAACAAAAACTGCAAAAGCACAAGCACTGGTCTCAATTACATACAATGATATGTACCAAGTTTGACAGTGATCCATCTGAAAGTGCAGGCCTAGTTGCATTCAAAAGATTCTGTCAAACACTGCATTCAGTTGCAAGACACAAATGATGACTGGTTTCTTCTTGGCATTAATGGTACAGCCACATATGCATTATTTAGTGACAATGCAATAATAGTAAAGTATCTTGCCCAGGAACGTACCAAGGTAGCTGACTCAGGATGACCCAGTGCTAGGCTTTGAACCTGCATCCTTTCAATGCGTCCAACGCTAACCAACAAGCCACAGTGGTTCCTACCTCTATTAGACACCTCTTACACCATGCAGGAGGTTGCATGGTGATCAAAATATTCCTCAAGTTTTATGCCAATCCATTAAAAAACTGGGGTGACCAGTTTGCACAAATATGATTGTGTGCTGGATAACAGGATGGGATGAAGATTCCTGCATATCTCCACCTCATTGTTCAGATAGAGACAGTGCTATAAAAATAATTTGTATGTGCATTCTTATTAATGCATCTATGGGTATTAAGTCAAATAAGATATGACTGCAAGCTAACAGCATCAAACATGATCTGTTGGTACACTATGGAAATGCAGATTTGGGTCTCTGTTGTTTGCAGCAGAGTGTGTGTTATATGCAGGTAACTGTGGTATCATGCTTAAATTTTAACTGCATCTGACAATATTTTCTTGTCATGTACATGCACTTTAGTTTTACTATGCAAGCACTGTTATCATATTACAAAAAATCATGCTTGTGGTCGTACATACCAAGGTCTGATTTGCTTATTAATGTCTGGATAAAGCCTGTCCTGATTTGAATCCAACATTGGATTCCAACATTAATTAAATAACACTAGAAAAAAGTAACTAAACATAACAAGCTTCAAAACATTTTGTGACTGTAACACTGTTCAGTTTGTATTTCTGAAAGAGATCTATTATGAGTTCAAAGAGTGAAAACAACACATCTTTTTTACTTATTCTCTAGACTCTGGACAGTCTTTTTCATGTAGATGCATTACATGATATCTCCCTGATCATTGAGACATCTCTGTGACTCAGACTAAATAAACTGATATTAACAATCATCTGAAAACTCATCTTATACTAATACAAAATTCATTAGCTATTGCACGTATTTTGCAAAATCTTCTGGTAATAAAGAAAAAATAAAGGAATTCTAAAGACCCTCTGGAAGTATTCCATGTCAGTGTAATTGCCAATTTGGAAAATTAATCATTTGTGCTACCTTGCTAAAGAATGCAACTTGTGTAGCAAATGATACAACCAAATTATAGCAAAAATCATTGATAACTAGAGGGCATCTGTACCATACTGAAAGCAGACAAGTCTATCTATTTCAAGATGTCACATCTGTAGACACAAGATCTCTAACCACTCCTACATGTCACTTGCCAGAAATACTCGTAATATTATATAAAGTACACCACGAAGTGAAGTTATTTATTTTCTAAGGAGAAGTAAATCTAACATTCTTCCAATCATTCACTTGTCTAAACTTGCCAGAGGCAGTTTCCAGTTTCAAATAAAAACTAAAGAAGGTCATGTTACCAAGCTAATAATATTTGAAGGACACGGTACAAGTAATATTTATTATGGTCATCTTCAAGCGGTAGTTAATGGACAAGCATTTTTGTTACTTGCATCATCCTCAGTAATAAGTAACTGTCTGGATCTCATCAAATGGTTGACAAATTATTTTCCTCACACAGACAGACACACAATGAAACGATTACAATGTTTTTCCATGGCTACATTTTGAGCAATAATGAAAGTTCAGCCATTTCAAGATATTTTTTAACTGACAGGGTTGACATTCACATAAAGGCATAGCTCCTTTGTATAAAACATTATTCTGAGCTAATGTTTGTTATAACTGTGAAAATTCTTAGATATAGCATTTGGCATAACACAGGACAGACTTCATCCAGATTACTTGGTTGGGTTAAATATCTCATAGATTGAAGTTAAATATGCACATTCATGCATGGAACATGCACAATTATGCTACGTTTTGATAACATACTGAACATATTACCTTAGAATTAATACTATACCTTTGGAAATGTGCAAATTTCAAGGTATAATTGCACTATATCTGAATGTACTTCCTTTCTCACTTAATATCCAATAACACTGTACCAATCAATTCAACAAAGTATAAAACAATTAAAATTTCCTGTCCAGTTCTCTTTGAATAAAATAAATAAATTACTAAATAACTAAATATTTATATCATGATTTTAGTGCATGATCATGCTACAGTTGGAAAAAATAAACAACAGAGTTGGCCGAGAAAGCATTTTTCCCTACATTTTCCAAACTGTGAGCTGGCTTATCTGCTGAATAATTAAAACTAAAGAGAAAAATGAGTGACACATTCAAACGCTGTCCAATCCTGATGATTTACCTTCTTGTCGTCTACGAGATCCTTTTGCTGAGGATGGTCTTTGCATCCTTGCTGGAGGGGGTTCCTGCAAAGAAACAGACAAATTTACATACAGAGGAAACATTCAGTTAGTGCACTGGATAGTACAATGGTAAATTGCTTTCGATATGCACCTAAGCAACCCTGGGTTTGATCCTCAGTTCTGAGATGTACAAAATAAAGTAGTGGTTCATTCAAGATCCTCAGTTCCCAGATGTACAAAATAAAGTAGTGGTTCATTCAAGATCCTCAGTTCCCAGATGTACAAAATAAAGTAGTGGTTCATTCAAGATCCTCAGTTCCCAGATGTACAAAATAAAGTAGTGGTTCATTCAAAATCCTGTTCCCAGATGTACAAAATAAAGTAGTGGGTCATTCAAGATCCTCAGTTCTGAGATGTACAAAATAAAGTAGTGGGTCATTCAAGATCCTCAGTTCTGAGATGTACAAAATAAAGTAGTGGGTCATTCAAGATCCTCAGTTCCCAGATGTACAAAATAAAGTAGTGGTTCATTCAAGATCCTCAGTTCCCAGATGTACAAAATAAAGTAGTGGTTCATTCAAAATCCTCAGTTCCCAGATGTACCAAATAAAGTAGTGGGTCATTCAAGATCCTCCGTTCCCAGATGTACAAAATAAAGTAGTGGGTCATTCAAGATCCTCAGTTCTGAGATGTACAAAATAAAGTAGTGGTTCATTCAAAATCCTCAGTTCCCAGATGTACCAAATAAAGTAGTGGGTCATTCAAGATCATCAGTTCTGAGATGTACAAAATAAAGTAGTGGTTCATTCAAAATCCTCAGTTCCCAGATGTACAAAATAAAGCAGTGGGTCATTCAAGATCCTCAGTTCCCAGATGTACAAAATAAAGTAGTGGGTCATTCAAGATCCTCAGTTCCCAGATGTACAAAATAAAGTAGTGGTTCATTCAAAATTCATTTTTTCCTCTTGGTTTACCAATGTCTTCTTAGTCTTCAGTGACATTTCTGAGTCATCAAGAGAGATGTGTTTAAACTTGTTTTCAATTCAATTAATTCTGACCCATTAAGATTTGAATTTGTTTAAAATGAATTATTTCTGAGCCATTAAGATGTTAGCTTGTTTTTACAATCAATTAATTCTTAGAGACACTGGGCTTTTTAATACCAATCAGTAAGAACAATAGCTTAAGTTTTGTAATAAGTTTGTGGCATAGTACGGTGGATGTGTCACAATTACAGAAAACACTCACAATGTACATCAACAGAATCAGCTGCTACCAGCTTCTTGAACTAAATGGATTAATAAACAATTAATTTCAGTTTATTTCGGCTGAAAAACATTGTCTTGGAAGCTGTACTTAACCAGTGAAGGATGATCAAGTGAGGGAGTGCATGGGACAGCTCATTATTATTCAAGCAGGGCAAGTGAACACTAATTACAGATGGCCAATCAAATATGGAGAGCAGAAATACAACTCCTCCCCATTCATTTGTCATGTGCTTCCATTTGTGCACAAACTATATAGCTTCTGATACAGTTAAGTATATGATCTTCACAAGGTAGAGAAACCTACAAATGGTGCCTCAGCTGGGGGCTGGATACTAAAACTTAACCGATGTCTTTCAAGAACATCAAAACGAAAATGCCACATTTCACTGGCATGTCCAAGGTTTCTTTTAAGCAAACTAGATAATAATTTTCTTTACAAGCCCAAGAGACAACTCAGATCATGGGTGGGACCTGATCTTAATTTAGCAGGGCTCCAGGCATGAAGTTATTGATTTTTTTTAAAATGCTGGGAATGACATTTTTGTTACGTGAATAATGTCAATGACTAACCAAAAAGCAGATGTTATAGTTACTGGCCTGTGATATTGGTTTACTACCTTTAACCACTATCAGCCAATCCCCTATAGGAATCAATGCTGCAGAGTCTAATTTAACCTGAGTAAACTTAAACATTTCCAAACGTTTCTATGGAAACGCATACATTGATGAAGAATCAATCTCAATGACTTTGCTAGAATTGAAGGTTATACATTTTAGGAATGTGAAACATCATGATTCCTAGTGGTTCAGTACATTTCCGGATCTGAAGTGTTTTTATGAACGTTTCATTCTTTTGAACTTTAACATACTTTTTTAGGGCTATTTTGAATTCAATTCATAATACTTAAGTCCCTCTTGAATTTTCATTTTATAACATTGATAATTAAATTGTAAGTTGAATTTAATGAAACATTTTGGTTCTGCTTCTTTCTTCTACTTAGTTTATGACCACAGATTTGTAAGAGTGACTTCATTTTGAATGGAATAAAATAATAAAATTGTGAAAATTATTATAATTCGTGTACAAGAGTCTGCTCATCTTGTTACCTTTTTCTTACTAATGACCTTAACCTCTGACCTGGGGATTTGACTATTGAACAATCAGGTATGGACCAGGGTCAAGTTTTAACATGTACCTGTAGGTGTTAAAGAGGTACAGCCTGGATGAGGAAACAAGCCAATGACTTGAAATAACCTGTGTTGTGACATTCACTTTGAAGCAGTGGGTACAACTGTGAATACAGTGGGCACTGTAAACACTGTAACTAAATTAAGGTCCACACAAGTAAATGTTAAAGGATGGACAGACAAGTAAATGTTAAAGGATGGACAGACAACACAAAAACTTAATAAATCCAACTTTAGATAGGCATATAAAAGTGAAATTTGTAAACATTTAAAGAATAATACAGTTTGAGGCATACACTATGTTGAAACTGAAATTTGCAAAACTGACTGGATTAAATGTAAGGCATGCAAATATATCCTATTACCTTTTCTCCATTGACCATGTCGGGTGTTTCATTTTCCTTCCCCTCATCATCTTCTCGCCTCTGAAACACAACGGTATGTGATGAATCATCGTTCAAATGGTAAGAGATCACATGTAATATCCTGTCAACATGGATGATAAGGTTCCAAATTAAAAAGCAAGAAGATTTAAAAATAACTATCTTGTCTGCCCTTCTCATACTGCAATCACTACAAATATTGATCATCGAAGGACAAAAGATAGATTTAATGCTGAAAGATATATCTTATTTCTTGTGAAGCTTCTTCCTCTATTATTCTGATATAGTACTCCTTCAATATGATGTTGTCCATGAGAACCATGGAGTATACAGCCTTATAGTGAGATTCCCTTTCATTACAATGCTGTCAATAACGTCCACAAACTGTATGGCCTTAAAGTGGGACTACCTTATAATCATGAACATGATAAAAGTACTCACTCATTATAATGCTGTACTCAACAGACATAGCAGACAACCTTATATTGAGTCTGCCTTATAATGAAGTACATGATACAGTACTCTTTCATGACAATGCTGTCCATGACATCCACATACTGTATGACCTTAAAGTGGGACTTCCTTATAATCACTAACATGATAAAGTATTCACTCATTATAATGCTGTACACAACATACATAGTATATAACCTTATAGTGAGTCTGCCTTATAATGAAGTACATGATACAATACTCTTTCATTACAAACAGCCAAATACTGTATGGCCTTAAAGCGGGACTGCCTTATTACCATGAAAATGAAAAAGTAATCACTCATTATAATGCTGTACACAACATACATAGTATATAACCTTATAGTGAGTCTGCCTTATAATGAAGTACATGATACAGTACTCTTTCATTATAATGATGTCCATGACAGCCATAGACTGTATGGCATTATGGTGAGACTGCCTTATAATCAAGTACATGATAAAGTACTCCCTCATTATAACACTGTCCATAAGAGCCATACACTATACAACCTTGTAGTGGGACTGCCTTATAATGAAGTACATGATACAATACTCCCTCATTATGTTTCCATGGTAGCCATATAGAACAGCCTTATAGTGAGACTGCCTGTATAATGAAATATATTATACAGTACACACTGATTATACTGTTGTTTGTGGCAGCCATGGTATATAGACTTATAGTGAAACTGCCTATATAATGAAGCACATTATACAGCAGTACTCCATCATTATAATGTTGTTTGTGACAGTCATAGTGTATATCCTTATAGTGAGACTGCCTGTATAATCAAATACATTATGTATATAGTTCTACTACTGAATAATGTATATACCTACATTACCACATGAACTGTGTTGTATTAAAAGACCTTGTAATAAGGGAATGCTGTATTTGTTTATGGAGGAAAGCTTGTTTTGAAAGGCTTCAGACCAAGGCATGATCCCCCTTTGGACAATCATGATATTTATTCCTGTCCTGTTGGACTAAGGGAATCAAATGACATTTTAGCATTTATGGTGTAGTACTCTTTAAAGTGGACAGCTATGCTACAACACAATTGTATCTCATGATAATATACTGCAGTATAACAAGGTCCTATGTATGAGGCAATAATGGTCAAGGAAGCTATTACATTAGTTACATGTCATTTACTGGGATGTGCAGAATGTTATGACCATCATGAACCCCACAGACCTTGAGCTGTATGGTTCAAAACATCAAAAATGTTTACACAACCTGGTAAACAAACACTTAACACATTTACTGACTCACAAAAAAGACTTTTTTGGGCTTAGAGTTTAATCTACAGTGTGCATTGTGAATCTCTAAGCTGTCACTACTGGTTTTGGAGATAACTATTAACAATGCACTAGTTGTAACAGTTACGATGAAAAATAAGCATCCAATCTGTTTAATTAAAATCTTGCCTGCTATGGAGGTTATAACTTCCACTGATAAATAAAATCATTTGAACATCTTGTTTTCTGAAATAATGAAATTTTACATCTTCATAACTAAAAAATTATATTCCTTTAAAAACAAAAAGGTATTATGCGATATTATGTGTAGTTTACTCCAACATAAGCCAACCTCACGTCACACAATACACATTTATGGCTCCCATGAACACTGTTACAATGAGTTATCACTGTATAATGTACCCTATATAACCTCATATATAACACAGTACACATTTATGACTCCCATGGACACTGTTACAGTAAGTTATCTCTGTATAATGTACCCCATATAAGGCAATCTCACATATAACACATACACATATATCGCTCCCATGAACACTGTTACGGAAAGTTATTACTGTATAATGTACCCAATATAAGTATCCTAACATATAACAGTACACACATTTATGTCTCCCAAGGGACAGTGTAATAGTGAAATATCACTTTATATATATATATATATATATATATATATATATATATATATATATATATATATATATATATATATATATATAGGATATTTTCTTTTCCTAAGTTAATACCAGATATATTTCATCATGTGGTACCAAAAACATGATATTTAATGAGTTGTGATTTCCCTAGTTAAAATATACTGTGTTTGGTACCACAAAGCAAAATATCTCCAGTATGAACATATGAAAAGAATTTTTTTGTTTATTATATACCGTTTTGTAAATTTACCTCACTTTTATTGGCTAATCATATGTGACTCAAGCAAGCTATAGGATTGAGTTGACCTGATCAGTTGAAGTAAATTACATTTTTTTGTCATTCTGTAAACTATCTGACCCTGTCTGAAAACAATTCCAGTGTGATTCAGCAATGCATCAAACCAGGTTTGTCATTGTTGTCAAGGAAGTAACGTGAAAAAACTGGCATCTCATCAAATTTCATTATCAAAAATTAATTTCCATGTCTGAAAGTTAAGACAATTTTTATCTATTTGTTGAAGCACACAAAGTACTTGTTTCTGTTGCTGCTAGTGCAACTTTTGTAGGCACAATGAAACATCACATGGAATGATGGGAAATCTTATATTTTAACATGTGAAAATATAAGAATATATCTTTTACATGTGAAAAAAAAAAATGAAAAAAGTAGGAAAATTATTTTGCCAATTGTCTCTATATTTCACACTTAAGTAAATAAAATACAAAATGTATTCATTTATAGATTCTATGAACAGTTTTATATTGAGTCATCACTTTATCATGTACCCCAGGCATTATAAGGTAACCTCACATATACCATGGCAATATATTTATGGCTCCCAAGGAACAGTGTCACAGTGAGTTTTCACAGTATTATGTGCCACAATATAGTGCACATATCAAACAGTACACATTTATAACTCCCAAAGAACAGTGTCATAAAGACTTATCTTCTGCAGTATGTGCCACAATATAAGGCAACCTCACATAGAACACAGCACACATTTATGGCTCCCAAGGGACAGTGTTATAGTGAGGTATCACTGTATAATGTACCCCATACAAGGCGACCTCACTTATACAAATGTACTTTTTACTGATTCCATGAAGAATAAAGAAGAATTGTATCTTGGTATGAGAGAAGGGATAAAGCAACAGTTGCATGGAATGGAGTGTCTCACCTGCATGCTGAACAATAATGCACCCCATTGTATTTATCTTATAAAGAAACTTAAATAGACAATTAACACTAGATCTTTGGATCATCACACTGAAGATACTGATGCTGTAAAAGTGACACCAATGCCTTCACTATGTGGTAAAAATGAAGACTGAAAGAGACAAATATCAAAAAGTAAATTGATGTTCAAAAAGATATGAATACCATAAAGTCATTTTTTGAGTTTTTACATAGCTGTCAATTAAGAAAATAATTATAGTAACAATTTATCATTCTACAGAAAATCAATAGAAGGTTAGCAAAATATTATAAACTGCATAAAACATGAATTGTCAGATAAACAGTAATTTCATGGCTCAATTTTTTCACTTTTTATGTACTACTTCTTTTCTTTTAAAATACTGGAATAAACAAGTATATCAAACAATATCTTTAGGCAGATGTTGAACAAAAAATAGTGGAAAAAAGTCCTTTAAAATCTTGAGAATAAAATAAAATTCTCATGGAAATTTTAATTTAGTCCGCACTATGACTGGAAAGAAAGGAACTTTAAACTATAAGTTAGACATAATAAAAAATATAACAAGAGCAAATAGGCAATGAGAAAAAAGAATGAACTTGAAATGGTAACCATCAAGGTAAAAATAAACTTAAAAATGGCACCAACTGCCCAAACACAAATGAAAAACAAAGAATTTGCAAAATTAACCAAAGAAATTTAAAAACTTTTAAAAGTTTTAAACAAATATTATTGAACCTTGTTCGCCAACATAGAAAAGCTGCTTTTTCTTCTCTTGTCTTCAACCTTTCTTTTCTTCTTTTTGTATACATTAAATGTAACATCTTCTTTCTTTGAACTACTTGTCTGTGTTTCTGAGGTCAAGTCAACATCTGGTGGCTTAACCTGAATAACATCTTTCTCAGCTTCAGATCTGCCTTTTGATATTGGTATTGTTTCAACAGTTAATTTGCCCTTTGACTTGCCCTTTGATAACGGTGTCTGTTTACTTCCCGGTCTAACTTTGATTTCTGATGTCTGTTCAACAGGAGCAATTGTACTTTCAACCTGACCCATACTTCGATCCCTTGACTTCCTCACATTTGCCTTTGTTTTATCTTCAGCTATTTTCTTTGAAGAGCTTTCTTTTGGTCTTGGTTTACCTATCACTGTTACTGAATCAGGTGAATCTATGGGTGTACTTGTTCTTGGTCCAACACTGTCTCTTCTCTGCTTTGTCTTTGAGGGAGTCTTCGTAACAGCCTGTGTTGTAGACTTGTTTTCTTTTGGTCTAGTTTTAACATGACTTTTTGAGCCACCTTGTTGTCTCTTTCCAACAATGATTGCTGCTTTCTTCCCAATGTTTTCTTTTGAATCCTTGTTTCTCAAATCATTCTGTGATTCTTTGTTTCCCACTTTCTCTTTTGATTTTGTTATTGCCACATCTTCTTTTGATTCTTTCTGAGCAATAACAATTGCTGCATCAGTTTCTAATCCTATGTTCTCCATGGCAATTTCTGCCACCTCTTTTTCTTTTGATTCCCTTGAATCACCTGATGACTTTTGGGACTCTGAATGTTCCTGAGAGTCTGTTTGATCAAGATTTGTCAATGAACTACGCTCACGTCTTGGTCGAGCACCTTTGGGTCTATTGGCTCGTGCTCTGGACCATTGCTGGCGTCGTTGCTCTTCTAATTCCTGAATTTCTTTCTCATCCAGGCCTTGAACTTCTGAGTTTTTATCAAAGGTCATGTTAAGAGGAATATCTGGTGAATTATTTGGCAGAGATGCCAATTCAGAGTCTGAAGTCATCAATTCATCGGAGATGATGTCAGATGTTTTCAGATCATTCATATCATCACTGAACGATTCATCGATACCAAATTCTGCCTGATCCATCTGTTTACCAGAAAATGTTGACATTTATGTTTATTGTGTGCACAGAGTGTATTGGCAATCTCTAACTTGTGCTGGTGCAGTTGTCACCTAAGTACACATCACTTCAAAGTGTAATAGGTGTATTGACCAAACTGAGTTTGTACTTAGAAATGTTTGAACTACACCAGTATATGTCACTGAACTATACTCTACATGACGCTTCAACAGCATGAGTGTGGCATGGTCAATCCACTTTGTGAGTAACATAGCACTGGAATGCTACACCAGCTTATTTCAATGAACTACACACTACATCACTCTTTGTCAGTGTGACTGTAGCATGCAAATTAGGCCCAAGGTGATATCTTATGTCTCAGTGCAACCTAATTGTTCTGATGAATTTATGAACATAGCAAATCTTGTATGATTCATATTCTTGAAACTTAAACATTATCAAATAAACTATTATTTTAAAAAATCCTAAAAAAAGAATAAGTGAAATAAATTAAACTTTACTTGGCCAAATGGCATATGCAATAAAAGAGTCCCTTCAAGGGAATGACATTATACCTGTCTACACTGAAATCAATTTCTAGGAATCCACAATAAGTCTGTTTATTCTGTATTAAATTCTTATTAACTGCTTAGTCTTTAAACCATCTATGATATAAGTGTAGTTTAGAAACTCCAACATACAAATATGATTTTTTAAAATATGTTCTTGTGTTTAAGTTAACATGTTTGCAAGATACACATAAGTGGTGAGCACATCTCTTTGTCTTGGCGTTTCACCTTGTACCCGATACAGTGGGGGTGAAAACCACTGAACATATCACACAAAATCAACTTCATGAAGGAACAACCATATAAAGTTTTACTGCAAACACCCAATGTCATTACAGCCATCCATTGGAGGCAAGAAGTGACAGCAAGATGGTCACTATGGCATCATTCCTTTTACATTAAGAACTGACTAGATATGGTTCCACTCCTGATATATATATATATATATATATATATATATATATATATATATATATATATATATATATATATATATATATACATTTGAGGAAATGAAAATCACTAGAATAATTTAAGATAAATAAATCAAATGTGGAATCCAGATCCAAATCAAACATTTGCAAAATATATCAGAGACTTTAGTTTTATCTTAAAAAACTTTGATGCAACCTGCACTGTATTCTTCTTTGTAATAACCTCAGTGTTTTCAGCATTCAAGTGTCTATCAAAAGAATGCTTCTAACCTTTACTGCCAATCATGGTGTTTTAGGATCATACAATTTTGTGCCAATTTGACAGATCTGATATATATGCATTTTTTTTGTAGAGAGTACTCTACTGATATCATGTGTATTTTATATATACTATTTTTCCTTCATGTACTTTTGCACACTTTCTCCATGTTAGTTTTGTTAGTAAATCTGTTAAAGTCTAACTTGCTAACATTTAGTGAATTATGCTATATAATGGTTACAAATGATGTGATATATATACAGTCCTCAATTTCCTGTTATGATCTCAAGTGCATGCAAGAACCTCATTTGCAAAACCAATTATAGATCCAATATTTAATATTCTGTATTCAGATCAGACAAAAGTAACTGTATTTTTTTGCACAGAATATTTAAATGTTCAAGTAAAACCATATTCATTAAAGTCTGACTGGCCAACATTCAGTGGCTGTCACTAAATAATGGATGCTAGCGATCAATGCTAATAACCTACCTTTCTTCCCGATTTCCTTTCAGCATCTCTATCTCTGTGTCTGTCATCTTTGTCTCGACTTCGATCACGCTCTCTATCACGAGACCCAGAATCTCTATCCCGACCACGTTCTTTCTCCTTATCTCGTTTGTCCTGAAATGCATACATTTTGAAAACAAGCATTGTAAATCTTGCTGCATAGTTTCAAAAGAAATGAACTAAAAACATAAAATATGAAAGCATGCTGTGTACTGAAATTTGTTAGACATCATATATATTGAGTAAATACATTGCAAAGCTCTCTGTACAATGCTGAAAATGAAACTATGGCATATGATTTCTCTGAGTCCTGGAGGTCTGTTTATATAAATCTGTTGCCTGAACCTTGACAATCGAAGGGGTCAAAAAATCTCTAAAAATTCACCCAGCATCATCAGGAAAGCAATACAACTTTAACTCACCCAGAATAGACTCTTATTTAACCAGTTGCTACTGAAACAGATAAGTGACATTATTCCTGATATAAAATCAATCATGTCAAATGTGTAAGTTACTTTAACTTTACCTCATACAACTTTGATGCAAACTGCATTGTTTTCTTCTTTGTAATAACCCCAGTGTTCTCAGCATTTAAATGGCTATCAAAAGAACTATTCTGTCCTTTAAGTAATTGTAAATATGAGACCAGTCTGCTCTCTCTTTCTCCCTCTCTGGAGGGTGTTTAATATTAGTGTGAGTGAAGTGCTTGATCAAAACATGGAAAACAAAGGTCTAGTACAAAGTATAAATTTTCAAATAAACAAGGTAACAAATATTCACAAAAGGACATTATTAAAGATAATAACTGGTCAGCCTGAAACTACACTCACTTGATCAGGCAAGTGTTCTGTATATCCATTCAACTTCCTAAAAGTTTCACTGCCATTTTAACTTGGGTAAGGTAAGTTTCAACCACAGAATGTAATGTCTTGAAACTGGAGGTCCTAGAAGTCCTCTATAACAAGATCTTCATATTGTGCAAGCATGTTAAACAAAATTCTACAAGTCCAGGCAGTACAATCTTACTGTTAGTACTATTAATAAATAACACAAGCTTTAAACTATGAACCACAGCTAAATAATGTTCCAGCTCAAAATATGTCATACTGGTAAGACAAGGTTGTGGCTCTCATACCACAGTAGCACTCTGATCTAATGGCCCTAACTACCTTTGAACTTCTGACCCCAACGTCATTTGAAACCTTTAAACATCCTCTGTAATAGATGAGAGGACAATTTTGGGAAAAATGACTTGTTTTTGCCCAGACTGGATTATCTCCCCTGAACAAAAAAGCACTCTTAATACATAAGAATGAGGAAGAAGTCACAAAAATATGATTTAACTATCAATAAAATGTCCACTACTGGTTTGACTACATCTTTACCATCTCTTTTAGCAACTTGATTACTAGGAAATAATAACCTCAAATTACCTGGACATAAGAAAATCTTCCAATTTAACCACGTTAATGAATTTAGCGGTATATGAAATGAAAGAGTAATGAAATTTCTAAAAATCTGCAAGGCTACAAGGCATTTATTTTCCTTCTAGCTTAACAATACTGTGACACTACTTTAGTTGTTGGAGACCAATTTTAAAGGATTTCATGGTTACAACACATCACAAATTATACAAAACCAATGATTAATGATCATCCGTGGACACAAGTTTTATAGAACCAATGATAAATAATCATTCATGGGCACATAGGTATCCCTTACCCAAATCCAAGAACTTAAATATCAAAATAATTTTCTTTTCCTTTTGCAAAATCACAAAAACTGATACCTACCAAAGTCAATGACTTCATTGCATGGGGTTCTTGTCTGCATTAAAGATGATTAAATAATCTGGGGGAGTTTTCATTTTGTTTTTACTTGTACCTTTTTTGTATTATTTAATAGCAAACACGGCACAATTTGCACTAAATGACGCAACAAAGCAGCTACACATTTTTGTAATGACAATAGTGTCGGTTTCACTACTCATTTATATCCACCAAGTCTGGACTTGTACCATTTGGCCTAAGAAGAGTCCATATACCGTGAATCGGACCATTCGGGCTAGTATTTGTACCCTGGTATGTGACCTATGATTCATGGATTTACCCTACAAATGGATTTAAAATGGCAGGCATTATGGATTTCTATGGATTTTATGACATGAAGGTGGACAAAAGGTATTTATGCCTTATTCTACACAATAATATAACTATCATACACTACTTCATTTCTCCTATCTATACATCTATGTATCTATCTATCCAGCTTGCCTTTGTTTATTTTTGCAAAGTGCAACTCTGATTCACCGACAAAAATTCAGCCCTTCAAATAGACCCGAGTTGCAAGATACACCCCGACTTATAGGAAGGTAAAGGAGAAATTAACCTCTGACAGTCCCAAAAAAAGGTTGTGTGTGGTGGGCCAACTTATAATTGAGTATATACAGTATCCTTTTTTGATTACTCTCCTATGACATTCATGTGCAAACAAAGCCAAGAAATGCTGAGACTTTTTATTACAAAATTATATCAGGACTTTCTGGACATAAGTTTTTCATACTGAATGGTATCAGTTTCATTCCTGGTGTCCACGTGAAACACTTGAACATGAAAATGCAACAAAAAAAAATTGTCATAGGTGAAGTAGAATGACATACATCATCTCTTTTTCTTCTGTCTTCACTTCTTTCTCTAGTCTTCTCTTTGTCTTTGTCTTTCTCTCTGTCCTTCTTTTCCTCTGCTTTAGATGGTTCAACTTTCCCCTTGCCTAATACCTTTGCCACATATTCATCATTATCCACCTGAAAAATATGCTGACCATTTGTTTATGCACACACAAGATTTTACAGTAATGTTCATTTGAAACGCAAATAATGAAATAAGTTATATCTTGTATTTATCTTGACATGGAAAAGTTTAAAGTTGTATCCAGACCATAAGTTTAATATCATCTGAAAAAAGTGTACAAAGATTGATTACAATCAATTAACTGGCAATACACAGTGTAGTGAAAGGACTCTAGGTATGGATTTCAGTGCCTGAAACATTATATCTTAGCTTTTACATGGCATCATGACATTATCTGTGATGTCATGAGATATTATGACATGATTATTTGTGAATATCTCCTACAAAACCGTTGAATGGAAATTCACCACACTTTGTACATGCTATATCCCTCTGAAAGAAGGCCACAGTTTATGGGTCTTTTCCCTCAAGCTCCCTGGCTGTTGTCAAAAGTTAAATGTATCAAAACTGCAATAACTGTGATACTTTTTATATTTTACAGTCACATCACAGGAAGCCAAATGTATATAATGGATCTCAGGATATGACACATGGATCAAGGTCAGCGTGTATATGTGTGTGTGTGTGTGGTGTGGTTAGGAATATATAATAAAAAGCAAGGAAATTGCCATGGCAAGCTGTGGATGTAATTCTAGTTTAACACTGAAAAACATGGCATGTCATTATTAATATTGATAAAATAGCAGTCATTAGATGTATTTACATCTCCTGTTAAAAACTCAGTATATCTAAACTCTGTTCATCTCAATCATCAGTTTATCTAAACAAGACATACTGCAACTGACTGTAACATCACTCAGCCCTTTCTATAAAAGTGAAAGAGACCCAGAAAGTGATCTGACACGTTTTACTGTGCAGAATTCATTTTCATTCTACCAGTCACTTTGATGACCTCTGACCCTGAAACCGATAAGATTCTTCCTTACCCAAGTGTAGATGGTGGAGAATTTGACTTATTGAGCAGAAACCTTTTTTCTTCTTTAATTTACAGTAGCCATGACCTTTGACCTATGGAGCCCCGAAATTGATATGGTGCTTCCTTATCCCAAGTGCAAGCTTTGTTACAAGTTTGGTAACTACAGACAGTGGACAACTCTAGTCATTGCGTTAAAAGTCATTTTCTTCTTTCAGTCTCAGTGACAATGACCTTTGAGAACTTTTCTGAACCATGATATCAGTAAGGTCCATCCTTTCACCAAGAGTAAGCCATCCACATAGATTGGTAATTATAAGTGACTGTGCAAAACTGGTAATGGAATGAAGGATAGGCACCAGATGTATTGACAAATAGACTAAAAAAACAACATAGATCATTTCTTGCCAATGCAACCATAAAAAAAATGGTTATGGATACCTTTCGAAACAGATAATACCAGCCCAAGGTCAGTAAACCAACCTTTCACCAGCATCTGGACAATCACTGCATAATGCACCAAGTCATTACTGGTATATCAATTTTACTTTTGCTATAATAGTTTGCAGAATAATATTATTCAGTGATTGGTTGATAATAAGTTCAGAGTTTGAAGAATCCAGGTGTCATTCTAGTAATGAATCTATTTTTTGAATAGTGACTGTAAAGGGATTCCTCTCCAAATTCCAACAATTATCCTTTTCTTTCCTTTATATTTTCAAATTAAGGACTCGTTTCTCCTCTCAATTTCTGTGCTATACAATAAAAAGATCTCATAACTATTTTAATAAGTATTTCCTGTAATGAAACAATATCACAGTCCAAATATTTGGGTTGTATTCCTTTATCACACTCCAATACATCTGGACAGGGATTCCATATCACACTCCAATATATTTGGGCAGAGCTTCCTTATCACACTCCAATACATTTGGGCAGGGTTTCCCTATCACACTCCAATACATTTGGGCAGGGATTCCCTATCACACTCCAATACATTTGGGCAGGGATTCCCTATCACACTCCAATACATTTGGGCAGGAATTCCCTGTCACACTCCAACACATTTAGGTGGCATATCCCTATCACACTCCAATACATTTGGGCAGGGTTTCCCTATCACACTCCAATACATCTGGACAGGGATTCCATATCACGCTCCAATATATTTGGGCAGATCTTCCCTATCACACTCCAATACATTTGGGCAGGGATTCCCTATCACACTCCAATACATCTGACTGTGGCCTCCCTGTCACATACCATTATATCTAATACAGTTTACTAGTCTTCACCCAGTGACATTTTTCTTATACTGTGGGGAAAATCAAAGGTTAAAATATGTTGGTATCAACAAATTTGCTGCTGTCAACAGTGATAAAAGCACAATGGCAGTCAAACATAGAGATCTCCATAACTATCCAACAGGATAGCAAATAAGTCACCTTTTTATTGATCGCTGTCGCTAGTGCTTGAAGAAATTCATTTGTTTTCTCTGGTTCATGTCCTGCAACAACCTTCTGTGGCTTTACTGATAGAGTCTTGCCATTGACTAGGGCTGAAAATTATAATAAGCCATTGAATTAAGTGCACATTTTAATTTTTTAGATTGCAGGTAATACAATTTTGGCATATCTAGATTTTTCAGCATATCCAGTACCCAAATAATTGACAAAATTTCATCTATCTAGCTGGGCTAAATCAATACATCATTGTTTTATATTTTCCCTGTTACTAATATATTTGCAAATTTATTTTCCTTAAAAAGAATGTTCAAAAATGTTATCATAGTAAATTAAATTGCATGATTTTTCGGTAAATGATGAACCAGTGATAAAGCAGTCTTATGTCAGTAGGCTTTATCAGACATGCACCACCACTCATAAAATACCCGTATCTGACTCACAAAGTTGTAAAATACAAAACTTTCAGTGCTTTTATTAATGCTGACAAAATCACCATCACTGGTAACAGAAAAGTCTTGCTAATTGTTAATGAAGGACAGATGAAAAATGATCAAGAAAACTTTCTGCATACATGCATGAACTAACGTTCTTTTATTTTGTCATTCTTGGGTTTCTGATACAAACCAGTTAAATGAAGAAATATTTCATGTTCTGAAACTGTTTGTGACCTAATGCATAGCATATAATATGACATGTAACCAGGTAACTAACTGTCTGCGACTTACTGCATGAGATACAACATGTCCCGGAACTGTTTGCATTTACAATTATGATAACATATCGTGCATCTGTTTATCTCCTGAAGGGGAAGTGACATCCATGAACCACAAGAACACCCATTACAAAACATGGGTTCCAATTACCAAAGCCCCCCCCCAAAAAAAACACAGCTAGCAAATCAAAACATACAATATTAACTAATGTACAAACAAATTCCATTCAAAGTCTAGGCACCACGATAAGCCATGTTACTTCAACTGAGCTGACAAAAATCCAGATGCAGTATACTTACAAATAAGATCTAATTATACAAAAATCTGTATCCTGTATACTTACAAACATATCCACCTGGACCAAAATCCATATCCTGTATACTTACAATAATATCTACCTGGACCAAAATCCATAAGCTGTATACTTACAAACAAGATCTACTTGGACAAAAATCCATATCCTGTATACTTACAAATAAGATCTACTTGGACAAAAATCTGTATCCTGTATATTTACAAACAAGATCTACTTGGATAAAAATCTGTATCCTGTATACTTACAAGATCTACTTGGACAAAAATCCATATCCTGTATACAGTACTTACAATAATATCTACCTGGGCAAAAATCCATATCCTGTATACTTACAAACAAGATCTACTTGGATAAAAATCTGTATCCTGTATACTTACAAGATCTACTTGGACAAAAATCCATATCCTGTATACAGTACTTACAATAATATCTACTTGGACAAAAATCCATATCTTGGATACTTACAAACAAGATTTACTTGTACAAAAATATGTATCACGTATACTTACAAACAAGATCTACTTGGACAAAATTCCATATACCGTATACTTACAAACAAGATCTATTGCTTTCTGTAGAAATGCAACCTTGCTATCCTTGTCCTAAAAGAAAAAAAATAAGAGATATGGAAAAGGTTTGTCAGATTTTACTATGTAACATTTTTTTCATCTTACTGTCGCTAATAACTTCTATATACATGTAGTACAGTGTTAATAAAAAGGCCGTGTGACCACCTCTAAATCAGATACAATATATGTGGTGTTGTTGTAATTATCAAATCTGTTAACAACTGCATATTTAATTATTGTAATTTGCAGTTTGCAAATTATTCTGTGGTTTTAACAGAAGCTCTCAGTCAGCAATATTTTTGCCATATATTTGTACAGGAATTACATCCTCCTGCCTTCAATTCCTTTACAAATGAATCTTTAATTTATTTACAGTTTGTAATCTTTTACATATATAAAAATATATATATATATATATATATATATATATATATATATATATATATATATATATATATGTATATATATATATATATATATATATAGGATATTTGCTTGAAACGAGTGAATAACAGATATATTTCATCGAGTGGATGAAAAACTAGTTTCAAGCAAATATTCTTTTTATTTTATGCTCACATACGTTGGCTACCTAAAGTTTGTGACATTGTGAATTAGCAGATTTCTTACGGTAATGTCAGCTGTTTACCGTACATGTTCTGATGTGCTATGTGTACCTACGCACAAAATTAGTTCCACATCAGATTGATAAAAATTAACTGATATTTCCAGAGTAACAAACTACAAGTTTCAAGGATAACAGACAGGGATTATTAATAAGAAAACATGTACATAAGGAAAAAGTAGTTCACTGACAGAAAATCAAAGGGAGGTATGTATGTTCTGACCCCAAAAGTAGTTCCTGTACTGTAGTGAAAAAATATTATTTTTTCACGACAGTGAAATATCAATATTATTTAATTAGAAAATCAAGTAATTCACTGCTTAGCATAATATATATATATATATATATATATATATATATATATATATATATATATATATATATATATATATATATATGTATATATATATATATATATATATATATATATATATATATATATATATATATATATATATATATATATATATATATATATATATATATATATCTATATGTATGTATGTATATATATACACACACACACACACACTGTAATATAAAGTAGGCCTACAGTCATATTCCACCCAGGGCTATGCCCACACCACAATACATCATCTTATTTGCTGATTATTTAATTGTTCGATTTTAGTTTGTGTATTGTTAAAAAAAATTCAATACTGCTTATTTCCCTTATTATTCTATCACTTGACAAACTGCATGCTTCTATTTTAACACTATTTAATAGATTTTTTAAAAACATTTTGTTATCATCTATATAATTAAGAAATATTAATTTATTTCAAATTAATATAAACATACTGCAGTGATTTTGATGTCAATGATGTATGTCAATATGACCCTCCATCTAGGATGAGTATTAACAATATTTTCAAGATGACCATCCTTTCAGCAGGAGCCTTAACATAATTTTCAAAATGGCCACTGCGCATCACAATGCGCCAACTCAGTGTCATTTCCACCAAAATGCATCAGCAGCTTCTATGCTGCACATGAATGACAAATATTTGCAGAGTAAATGAACTGAACATGTTTTCAAAGCAAGTTATTTGTTTGTCTTAAACGCTTCAATGGTTATCAGGTTTATTCCATACCAAAATAATATCCACCTAAAATTTGTTGAAAACATTTCACAGGGGTCTAGAATTTTTAGAACATTATAACAGTGAAATATTACATTCCAATTCATCTGGGATGGGGGTGGGGTGAAGTAGTTCTATTTGTTTTCAAAAAGTGTGTGTCCTTGTTCATACTGATGAGGTTTGGTCATACGTGTAGTAAACAATGAAACTGGTATAATTTCTGTTAGAACTTCAATGTAATGGCAATAAAGTTTTCAAGAAACATATAGTTGAATAAATACATATTATCATGAAAAAAACAAAAACTATGAAAAACCAGTAAGTGAAAATGTCAACATACATATATATGTTCCAGCCAGCGAATCATAAAAAATTCCATTTATGTGAAATGTCTTTATTCATGACACAGCTAATAGATTATTTAATTATTTGGATAGAAAGATATTGTCAGTTGTCATGTTTTTTTAATTAACAGGAGAAAACAAAAAATTGTGTTTCTCTGAAAATACTTACCCAATCACATTACATTAGGAATATTAGCCCGCTACCTCATGAAGTCAGCCCTACTAGAAGACAAAAATTTTTTTTTTCTTGTCTAGCTCATATTGACAAAGAGCATTGACTCTTTCCCATTACCTCCCCTTGCCACTGCCAGGTGTCACTAGTTTTTAGCTGAGTGATATACTAACAAGGATGCTTGCACGGTGGGGTCATTGGGAGGGTTTTTAAATAATGTGATTGGGTTAAGTATTCTCAGAGAAACATAATTTACTTAAAAATTTGCTTTCTCTTTTGAATCCCATTACTTAGGAAAATAAATAATAGAAGAAGGGGATGCTGAGCGTCTGACCTCTATTTCGGGTATCTTTCTAGGGAATAATGGTTGGCTACCCATATCAATAATAATCCATTCTCCTACTTACATAAGCAACACAGCCTGGGGTCACCTGACCTGTGATCCTAACATACGATTAAGAATATTTAAATTTTCTCACCGACGCATCCAGTGAAGCTAACAGGCTGTGTTTATTGATCTAATTGGGTCTGGTGGCAGTCTATGCCTGAGCAGAAAATTTGTGATAAGCTGTGTTGTAGCAAGAAGAACAGAGACATTTTCACGAGACAGAGGGTGGATATGTTCATGAAATATGCCTCTGTCAGACTGAGACTGAGAGCATAATCGTCCAATTTGAATGGAGAGGCAGTTTCATCTCACTGACTCCATCTTGAATACTGGAGGTGCAATAATTTGATTGAGATGACATGAGTCAATGATGGGTCTCAACCTACCATTGGCTTTCTGAATAAGAAACAGCCTTGAATAAAACCTGGGGGATTATGCTTTTCAGACAAGCTCCACCACCTTTTTTATTTTTTGATGAGTGACTGTCTCTCCTGTGGTAGCAAGGCATCCTTCTCCCGATCTGATGGTGCAACCATGAAGAGAGGAGAGCAGGAGAAGGGAGGGGTTGGTGATGAACGAGAGATCCAATGCGCTCAAAATTCGGTTTCTTACCACCACTGTATGATTGCTTCCTAGGGATTGATATTGGTGCACATGTGACTGCAGATCTCCTGTCCCGAGGCAGCTTAACATTCCTTCACACTGGCGAGGGCTCAGTGGTTCCAAGCATTCATGTGGGTTGAGTGGCAAATGAGAGGGGCAATTCCAAAGCTCTACTATTCCTCCAAAAGCAACAGTGACCCAGAGTCATCCGGACAGGGAGGGTATGATGAGGCTTGAGTGACGTGGATCCCAGACATGTCATCTTAAGCCATCAATGTACTGACCATGGTATGGTCAGCAGCCATGGTCAATGATCCTGGCAATCCTAGCCGTTGCCTCCAAAGCATGGCTATTACTGTGTGGCTGTCAAGACTGAAAAGTGCCAATGTGGCCAAATCCAACAGCTCTGATGTGGCATGGAGCATATTTTGTCCACCTTACATAACAGACAAGTGGACATATAAACAGCTGTGATATTCCTGACAAGTGCAGGGAGATCAGTACTTAAGGTGTCTGTCACCTTAAGTCTAGCTGTTAGAGGAAGGACCCAGAAGGATGGCATCTCTCCCTCTTCTTCACAATCTGCTGATTCTTTAGCATTATAGTTCTGAGAAGAGGTAGGGGGTGAACTATATGGAAATCAACATGAGTTAACTTTTGCATCTAAGAATAATTGAAACTAGTCTGGATGTATTCTAAACAGTCAAGATAAACATTAACAGCATTCCCTATGAAAACGTCACCAGCTCTCTCTTGTGGACAAGCAGTGGATATATGGAAGTCTGGCATGGCTGGGACTGCTTGCTGGTTTGCCTTGCAATTGGTCAGCCTGGAAGCTGGCAGTACAGAAAATGGTCCAGCTATCAACAATAATGACCAATCCAACGGCCTGGCTGGACAGACAGATTTCTCACTGAAATCTCCATAGTAGGGGTATATCACCAATGGTACATTTAGAGTGACAAACCTGTCACTAATGTCCCTGTAAATCCTAGTTGGCTTGACCTATTCAATGAAAAGGTACCCATGTTGGAACAGCCGGCCAGCCACATCTGGATGGCCCGTAACAGTGTTTTTATTATATGTATTGAATTCAATGAATCCGGTACAAACCCCATGCATCCTGACTTATGTACCCGAATACCATGTGTGGACATGATGGGGTGGGTGGGTAGATTTATGCCCACTGGGGTGCCTAAAATTGGCGAACACTTCCCCAATGAGTTGGAAATGCAAACATCGAATTAGGTAGCTGGGACATTTTCTCAAAAGATCTCCTGTGATGGACAGTCGTGATGGCTGGATGGCTGGTAACAGTGCAGCTGTATAAGGAGGCGGATCCAATGGATCCAGTATGAACCCCGTGGGCCCTGTCTTACTGACCTGAAGGCCATGCTGGGGGACTTATGCCCACTAGGCTACCTAAAATTTGGGAACATTACCCAATCATTGCAAACAATGAACTGTAGGTTGTCTTCATTGACTTATTCCATTTGTCCTTCTGTTTAATGCTTTGAACATATATTTCACGCATTTAGCAGTATGTGACTAATTAACTAATACTTTAGCCCATACTTCCTCTGACCACTTGTTACACATGCTGCATGCCATAGACGATGTACACTTAATATATACAAAACAAAAGCAATGGAAGACTTCCATCCTTTGAAACTGCATTTAATGCATTCATATGACATTCTGCTGAAACAACACAAGAAAAGAAAGCACAGCATAAATTAGTAATTTATCATGGTACTATCTCACTAATATAAATATATTCCCAGTCACAAATGAAGTGTTTGAGAAAATCAGTGTTGCATTCTAAACCTATAGACTTTGAACTTATGCACTGAAAATATTTAGTTGACCTTTCTACTAAAACGACACATAGAAGGGAAAACGAGAGACAAGTATGTATGCAGCATCAAATTAACTTACTAGAACCAACTCCTTTACAACAGAGCAAGCAAGAAAAGTCAAAGTCACTCTAACTTGTAATGACCTTGCAGAGGTCAACAATAGCATAGTGTGATGTGGTTTTAAAGGGACAAAGTATATAAAAGTGGCAGAAACTAAAAAGAGTGCATACAACCTGCAACAGAATGATAAATCCACACAATAAATCCAAAAGGAACATTGGCTGATTTAATTAAATTACAAAACTGGCCTAGATTTTTTGAGGATAAACTATGATTTTACCAGTACAGCAGCAAAGCTAAATCCTAGCAACACCTGGCAGCAGCAAGTGAAGGTAATGGAAAGGGTTATTGCCCTTTGTCTATATGAGATAAGCATTTAAAGATTTTCTTCTTCTAGTAAGGTTGGATTTGCAAGGTAGCAGGCTACATAATATGATTCGGGAACATATTCAAAGGAGAAATTAACAAGAGAATTGTTGTTGATATGTTAATGACAACAAATGCTCTTAAAGAATATCAGGTGTGTCACAAAGAGCTTTTAGGTTGAGTCTAATGTCCGACATGCTAACTAGAACTTTGCTGGCTCCAGATACAATGGCTGGAACTGAATCAATGACTCAGCTTTGTCACTTCCAGTAGCAGAAACATCATCTGCTTCCTAGTAATTACTAAGTTTACAAACAATATCTTCAAACCTTGGTATCACTGATGTGATAATATCATTATCTGAAATAATACAATCCAGGAAGTCAAATTCCTTGTTACCAGACCCAAGTAAGTGCAACACATCACACAGCATAGTAAGGGAACATACATGTATCATCATCAACATCACTGGTACAGTAAAACCTGTTATGAGAGACTGCCCATTCTGCCAACCAAAAGCAGTCACTCAAGACAGGTGGTCTCTCATAAAAGGTGTGTGAAAATGGACTGGTTTTCAGGGTCACTAGTTAGCATTGTTGAAAAATAAATAATATCCATACTCACTGTACATGTATCATATCCTTTATCCATAAATCTTGTTAAATATTGCATGCATTCCTCTCAAAATATCTTTACATAATAAAGATATACATCTATCAAACAGCGAGAAAAAAATTTATATTTCAACATCACATTAACATGTACAAAAAATGAACAGTTAGATATGATGTATATATCTTATTCTATACACTTATTCACTTGTTTTTTTTAAGAAATCCATTATACTTCTTTGTTGACATGTTTTACTCAGCTGTTTGGTCTGAACACGTATCTCCATTTCTGAGCAAAGAAGCAAAATTTGTTGTCTTTGATTACATTTTGAACTTGCATTTTACTGACGCTTAAGCTGACTGCTATTTGCGAGTGGTCTCCCCTTTTTCATTTCTTTCAATGACATTAATCCTTTCTTCCTGTGTTAAAAATTTTCTTTTTTTCAGCGGAGGTTCTACCATTGTTATTAGTGTTGACGTTATAAAGACTATCGGTTTTGATCAGGTTTTAGGGAAATGTGGAATAAATATATATTATGTACCAATGAATGAAACCAAAAGACATAATTAACTCATCAAGAAACAATACATTTATTCTGAGACGAAGTTTAAATCAACAGTGTTATAGCTCGATAAACAAAGGTTGCGACCATCTGCACCCAGGTAAACAGATGGTGGCTTGGTGAAACACTAACAAAAGAAATAAAAAATAATTTTAAAAAAATCTGGAAATGATTCTCACTTACTAGTATTAAAGACAATGAGCTCATTCACCCTCCAGGCATTATTGATTAACTGGAAAGACAAATGATGTACTCAAACCTACACTGAAGCCCTTTCAAACGATTTCTCACTGGGACATAAGGACTACCTGCGTTTTGTGAGTTTTCATAAAGATAAAGAAAAAATACAAACCTCTAAATTGACTGCGTATATCTATCATTACTCCCTTTGATGTTACTCTTACTCTTACTGGCTATTCACATGACTTCGGCACTACAATGGCGGTTAGTGACATGTACTTTAGTCTGGTTTACTGCAGTTTACAAATGACACCATATGCTGGAGTTGTAAATTTCACAAAACTGGTACTGTAGCAAGACAAATTCTTTTAAAATCCTTTATTAGAGCAATCTTTACTATTTATGCAGTCTTTGTTACAAAGGATTAAATGATGGTTAGAGGTGTTTATCTCAATATATGGTTGTTCAACTGTAGTGTTATTTAATGTGCACTTTGTTTGCATACTACATTTATTCCGAGCTCTAGTGTTTACAAAGAATTAAGTTAAGGTCAGTGGTCACAATCTGTTTTGTTTTTTTGGCGATGCGGTCATTCATAGCAGTGTCAAAATGCATATTTTGCCAAGAAATTGCGGTCGCTGGTCGCGTTCAGCAGGTGGTCATTCATAACAGAGCGTTTATATAGTAAAATCGATCCGTGCATTACGATTGTGGTCAGAAATGACAGGTGGTCGCTCATAGCACAGGTCGCTCATGACAGGTTTTACTGTAATAACATCACTGTCTGCCCACTGCTCCGGTGGCCTAGTGGTCAGAGCGTCCGCCTTGGAAACGAAAGGTCATGGGTTCAATCCTCAGCTGAGTCATACCAAAGACTTACAAAAGTGGTACTAACACAGCTGCTTCGCTTGGTGCTCAGCATTAAGAGGTTAGTGTTAGGACTGGTTGGCCTGGTGTCAGGATAATGTGACTGGGTGGGCCATCATGCTACATGTCTGCGGCATGATGCCCCAGTGCTAGACATCACTATAAACTGTCACACTGCAGACATCATGGCAATATGACTGAAAAATTGTTAAAGCTACGTTAAAAATCCAAATCACACACACACATACACTGTCTGCCCAATCAATCCTGCCTTAACAAAACAGTTTGCAACACAATCTGTGGAAACACCATGCCATGCATAATAAATCATATTCACTGGAAACAATACATTTATTTGTATGTATTACATTGCAAACATGAATTGGGAAAACCTTTTCTACAGAAATTTTCAAAGATATGGTACACTTACTACTTTCTCAGCACAGTAATAACCAAAAAAAACAACATATACCGATATTTTACTGCCTTACCTTGACATTTTCTGAATTCATTTCTGACTCTGCATATAGCCCTTTCATAAACCCTGTTGTCTTTATGACCTAAAACAGAAATGATGGACAAAATAATAATAACTAAAGCTCCACATGTCTGCTATGGCAAATCTCTATGCTTTTTTTTTTAAATGTTCACATTGGACCTTAAATGCACTCCCATTTGATGACTATGACCCAATAATTATAACCAGAAATCAGTAGCTTAAATTTAAGGCTACAACATACACCAAGATTTCTGAATGCATACATAGTTTACAATAAACAACCAATGCTGTATAATCAAACAAGTAGAAACTCACTCATTTCCCCTCTGTACCCATTAGACTTTTCTGAACAGATGACAGCTATTATAATGTCCATGCTGTACCTCGCTCAACTTGTGACTGTTTCATTTGCTGTTCGTCTTTTACCTCTCATTATGACTGCCTCTCCTTATCACAGGATTCAGATTGCTATTGACACTATCTGTGAATTTCAGTAAAATGGCCATAGGATTGTTGTGAATATTTTTTTCCAACTCCTACTTATATGTACATGATGAAAAATCGATAGTGTCCTGCCTGGACATACTGGCAGTAAACTAAAGAAAGCAGTTTTCATGTGTTAACATTGTAGCCTTACATATCTTGTGTGTCCCCCTGCTACAAATGCATGTTTACAGTCAGGTGAAAGCATTTGTTTTGGTTTTATTTTACCTCTGACCATTTATCTGCAAATGGTCCAAAAATGATACCCCATCTGCAGATGGTTATCACAAATGCTATCTGTATACCAGGTTTAGTGGATTTCCACTCAGCAGTTTATGAGGCATGTGATAAACAGATGAGGAAAGATGATTATCATAAAAGCTATACCAGACTTGGTAAATATCCATACAATAGTTTAGGAGGAATACATAAAGATGTGGCTAGGTAACTATGATAAAGGCTATCTATGTACCAATGTTGTTGTTGTTGTAGGGTTTAACGCCATTTTTCAGCACATGATAGGCTATACATGGCAGCCAGTATTAATGGTGGAGGAAGAACCCAGGAAATCCCCGGAAAGAACCACCGACCCTCGAGAAGCTACTGGCAAGCTTTCTCACATACCCCCATTGGCCGAATCTGAGACTCGAACCCATGCAGACAGAGGTGAGATGGCAGTGATCCGTAACGGAGAGAGCTTTAGACCACCCGGCCACTCGGGGCCCCCTCTATGTACCAAACTTGGTGAATATCAACTCAGTGGTTTAGGAGGCATACATAGAAGTGTGGACAGATTGTCATAGGGATGGACACATAGGCAAGCATAGCATTACTATCATTCCCCAATGCTTTTTAAAATACAATAAAAACTGTATTTATGTCCTACCAAGCAATCTCTTCCCCATTTCACTTTGTAAACAAAATTTATAGCTTTTGATACCAAGGCCAAAATAAATAAAATGTGTGTAGCTCCTGTAGTTTGACCTAGACTATTTTAATGACTCCAACCATGCAATTTTTATGAAATTGGAAACAAAAAATGGTATGCATCGTGCTCCATTTTTCATCCCTAAAGCATTTAGTTTTTTGCAAAGAAGAAGACAGTAGTACTGGATTTCATTTTTTATCTATGAAAATGTTTGAAAAACAATATTAATGTACATAAGCTGTTATTCAATTGCATTTCTGGATAAGATGTAGAAGCATTAGGGAAAGACCATTTATCTTATGGGGGGTGGAGGCGTGTCTTTCCACGAAATAGCTTGGAATATAATAGTCATGCTCAGATTTGATGAAGAAAGTACAAATGCTGATGCATTATATCAGATGGAAAGAAAGATATCGGTAGTTAAAAGAAAACAGCCAGAACATTAAATGATAAGTCCCTAACCAGTATTTATGTATTGTTAGTTTCATAGATTGCATCCAAGTTATATCAGTAATAAATCATTTGTAAAATTTTAATCATTTAATTTTGATTCTGAATAATACATGCAAAAACAAACCAATTCTTATTGTCTCATATGTCAGTGTTCAAAGAATTTGTTTTTTAGACACAGGCCCAAGGCTGCTGACTTAAATAAACTCACAAGCACAATTCCACAAGCCAGCACTACAATTTCCACATGCCCAAAATTTCCCCTATTTTAATATTCTCACACAACATTGGAATAACTACAATTCAGATATAAATTTAATAGGGTTCAAAGGTTGAAGGTTATGCAAGTGTCATTAATGTTCATCACTACACTCACTAGGACTGAATGGTCCTGGTATTCAAACTTCTCTGCAGGATTCTCTCAGTGAATCCTGCTCATAACCGAGTTGACGTATGTCAACGTTTTGTCTGCAGTATGTGTAAAGAATTAATAGCCATCATCTTCTTTTTTCTTTGCTGCTGTGCTTCACAAAGTAAAACTCCATCAACCAAGACTTCTGAAATTTATTTTTCTTGGGCTTTTGCTGTTGGGCTTATATTTGCTTCCTAAATCAGCAAAAAAATGAATTACACCTGAAAACTATTCAGACAACTGAAATTATCATGCTTTGCATTCTATATATGCAGTAAAATCCAACTTCAAAGAAATGTTGCCACTGTTCACAAACTTGTCAAAAATGTAATACATATGGCTTAACTCATTAATCCATGGTGCCATGCATCAGGAGGTATTACCCTACCTCTGAGCTCCGAAGAGTCAAGGTCATTTAAGATATACCTAAATGGGTGGTATTACAAAAAAAGCAGACAGACCTAGCTCTACAAGTATACAAAATAATCTGGACTTTCTACTTGCACTACAAAAACACGGACAGAAAAACATGCTTTTTGAGACCCGACTTTTAAAAAAAAAACTAAATGTCACCCGCCATTGGAATCAGACTTTTTTCTGGATTTTAGACGTTTTGGCCTCAGTTCTAAGGCATACAGATCTGAACTGCACACAGACAAGTGAACAAAAAGTAGAATATGCTGGGGATTTCAAGTAAAAGTGGCCAGGACACAAAAAGAACTCCATTTTTTACCCTTCTGCACATGTGTGACCATAACAGCCAATGAAAATAATGTTTATAACATAACTGGGCACCAGGCCAAATGGAAATCTCTTGGATGCATTCCGAAGCAGCCCCCAAGATGTGTTTCCTACTAGTATTTCAGGTGAAAATGACAAAAATCTCCAGGGGTGAATGAGTTAAACATTCTCACTCAAGGCAATGCTTAGTAATAATGTCTGTTTCTGTAAACACATTTAGAATCTCTTTGATTTATCTATAATGAGTTGTTCCACTTCCTGATCCTAGATATTCAAATTAGCACAATGGGCTCACCCACTGCAGCCATCAAACATATCTCACTAGCTGTTGTGAGCCAGTTAAGTAATATGTGAAATGGTGGTTTATACCTGACCTTGTAGGCTTTAATTGCCACTATTTAAACTGCCCAAGGGATAGTTTTACGCTAGCTCCAATTAAGACTGTTACCATTTATACATTCTACATGTCACGAGCATATACTGCAAGAATTGGGGATTTTTTTGCTGTTTTTCTTCTTTTTTTAAATATTACTGAAAATTGTGTTTTCTTGAAACACGACCACGTCAGGGGTTTGGGAGCACAAAATCATAGTTTTAGCATGATATGCCATGCTTTAACTTGAATAAAATCGTATCTCAGTTTCACGTAGGACTGTGTTAGAGTGTGCCATGTTATGGCAGGTATGTCAACATCTTCAAAGTTTCATCAGGCAAATTATACATTTTATTTACAAGCCCAATGGGAACATCACTTAAAATACAGGACAGGCCCGATCTAAATTTGAGGGGCCCTGGGCTTCGGGCTATCAGATTTGTTTAGCACTGTATGAGTAAACAGACAAGTTTTTCATACCCAGCCCTAAGTAGATGATTTTGATATTGGTATGAGGCATACATGGAGATAAATGTTAATAAAATGTTCTAGTCCTTCAACAACTTATAAAGGAAACTCCACATTCTGTCAGCATGATCAACGTTTTCTCAGGCAAATTAATTTTTTTTCTTCACCAAGCCTGATAGGCGCTTCACTTACAATACTTTAGAAGCTTAATCTGAAATTAGAGGCCTGGACATCGGGCTAATGGATTTATTTTTAGCACAGCTAACGGGTCACAAGCTATGATGCAAATATAGCATTAGTCAAAATCTGAGTACATGTACCGGTAAAGACAGAGTCATTCATTGCATCAAATAACTTTATGTTCCTAAGGGAGACAACAAAAAAAAATACCCGTGCTGAGCCTTGGCATACTTTTTAGAATCATGCCAGTTATATAAAAAATATAAGTTTATAAAAAGAATTTGAAAATATTTTCCCTAGATGTTGTAGAATGAGCGATAATAATTAAAAAATAACTTTTTATAATAATTAAATGTTATCATCTGCATGATTTCTGACACAGAACTTGTCAAGACCTCCAAAACATGTCGTTTAACTAAAACTGGATGAGCTACATGGACATCGATGAGTTAACTGTTGCGTCTAAGAATAAATGAAACTAGTCTGAATGTATTTTAAACAGTCAAGATAAACATTAACAGAATTCTGTAACATCTTGAACTCACCGAAGTCATAATATCGTGAAGAAACCGAAACGGTGGTTTTGCAAGTAGTTTGTCCGTTAGCGGTGGTTTCTTAATTATTTTTCCCAAGGTGTCTTGGGTTTTCTTAGCGATTTTGGGATCCATGTTTGAGGTTTCTCCGTCTATAATTTGTTCAAAGCCAAATTAAATTGTACAGCAAAGGAAACATCAAATAAATCAGCTTCGTACTATGTCAGACCGAAACGCCACATTTTGTGTGTACGGAATTCAATCCCAGAATGCAATATTTTCACAGTACCGCACTTAACAACTTCCGCATATGATGCGTCTGCTGTTGCCGTTAGATACTGAACAAGCGCACTTGATTCAGGATACTAATATTTCATTCTGAACTATCGCTGATAAATAAGCACCGGAACTTATGACATTTTCATATACTTAGTAACATGTTTCTGCAATTTTTCAAACTTGGCTGTCTTTAGTCTACAAATGCCATTCAAAACACCCGACACTTAATGGAGTCATGCATATGTACTGAGCAGTGTTGACTCATCGAATGCCCGGTCTATATTAATAAATATAAACGTGCAAACTCTCTCTCTCTCACACACACACACACACACACACACACACACACACACACATGAAATATATACATGAGGCTAACACCAATCATTCGTATGCAGCCATCTGTAGATGGGGTTATACAATGTATCTCATGTTACCCTTTCAGGTTTCAGACGCCAAATATATGTTTAAACTATTTTGTTCAATTTATTTTCTGTGTATAATGGATGATTAGGCAATAGTGAAAATAAGTGAATAAAATTGTGGCAAAATCAATGATCTGATAAAAGTTATTTTGTTCCCAATAAGCAGTGCTTCCCTTTACCCTTATTTGTGCATCAGAGATTTCCATATTTTTAATGTGAACCCCAGCTTCAAGACTAATGTTTGTTTTTCTGCTCAACCTGACTCCCAAATAGTGTACCCCTAGGGGATACACTGTAAAAAGGGATATATATCTCCCTACACAAAACCCATAAGAGTTTGCTTCCGTTAACTTCACTGTATAACTTAACTCTAACAAATCATCTTATCCATAGAAAAATATATTCCTAACTGTCGAAAGGACAAAGCACACCAACTTATTTCAGTGTCTTTACACATTTGTTCTTCTGGAAAATTGTTCCTCCTATCAAGAAAGCTTTATATGCATTTCAATGTAAACCAGAAACAGACGCAAAATCCTTGATTGTTCCGATGGTACGTTTGAAAGACTGAGAAAATTTAATAGACATATGACAGTGAACATTGATGGGGTGAGTATAAGGAAATAAAAAATGGTAGTATAATCCAAGGGATTTATACACAGTTATGATATGTAGATAATGAGGAATATAGGGAATATAAATCCCAAACCACAGACGTTTCAACTTTGTACGACAAGGAATATTTCCGTTGTAAATTTTATTACTGCTTCATTAAGTCACATGCCCAGTTATATATATATATATATATATATATATATATATATATATATATATATATATATATATATATATATATATATATATATATATATATATATATTTGATGTATAAAGTTTTCGTTAAAAGGAAACGAGGCTTGCCCTAGATTCCTTTTTAAGGAAACAATTATACAACGAGTGGTATATCATTGATGCAAATTACACACTATACATATATTTTATTTATATCACATACAAATGCACATATTTGCACTTTGAATGGAGTTACGATATGATCCTAGTAACTGTATTGACCGAGTGAATGAACTCCTCACATCCCTGCGTGTATCCTTTACAAAATGTAGTTCTACGACTTTTCTTCTTGTTCACAATCACATATGTAAATTGATAAGTTGATTGTTTTCTTTTTCAGTTTTTATTTTTTTTCCAATTTATTAAATCAGTATAAGAAACACTCCTGATTTAAACATGATAAATGGTTTTTATAAGTAAGTATTGCATTGCAAACACGGTTAGCCTCTTGTACACTGAACCTGTCAGACATTCACGTAGTGGCGTATGGAAATTAGCGTGGAATAGAAACTAAGTGAAACGACGAACCAGAAACAGGTAATTAAAACATTTTAATATATTGACAGTTCATCTAAGTCATTATTCTCTCTCTCTCTCTCTATCTCTCTCTCTCTCTCTCTCTCTCTCTCTCTCTCTCTCTCTCTCTCCTTTGGCCAGTTTGACTAACATTTAACATCACCATCATTCATAGGTCCAGAGATATAGTCGTAAGACTCAAGCGAAAATCCCCAATGCTCGTATTTACATGGAATTTCGACCGTAACTAGCTAGTTACGGTCCAGATACAGAGGGATAGAGAGGGGGTGGGGTGGAGCGGGGCGAGGATTTGGACATTTGTTTTAATTATATTTAATTATTGTTAATCGATTTTTAGAACATTTTAATAGGTAAGATGGCCAATATCGCTTAACCGGCTTGAAGCAGCTGTTCCGTTTTTTAGTACTGTTTTCATAATATTTGTGTTTGTTGCCTGTTTACATCTTCGTTATTGTGTTCATTATGTATTGGATGTTAAATTCGTATGTGTTTCTTCATCTCCTTGTTTTGGAAACGAGAACAATTAGACTTTTTCTCAGCTGTCTTGCTCCACTGTTTTTGAACAAACCGCCATCACGTGATACTCGCCAGACAACCCGTTTATGCTACGATGGACCCTCATTAATTGCTTTAAATGATCACTCCTTGGCTCTCCACTCTACATTGTGCTCTAGACTAAACGAACAGGGACTACATTCATCATTACCTAAATGTAAACAGAAGCAAAAAAAAAGAAACGTTGTTTCAAAGCTGGCCGGAGTAGAACAGGAAGAAGAATCACAGTTACCTTCCTTATTTCGGCTCAATAATTTAAAAGAAAATTTCGACCGTTAATTTAATAACCTAATTACAATCCCTATTAATTCGTCAACCGTTGTGTCAACTATCCAAGAAATACCTCTACGCATTGCATTATTCAATGCCCAGTCAGTAGGACCACCGGAAAAGCGCAAAGAAATAGTTAATTTTATCAACGACCAAAATGTTGACATATTTCTCCTGACAGAAACATGGCTAAAAACATCAGGCGATGAACACAAGTGTGCGGATCTAACACCCACTGGTTACTCCATCAAGTCGTTCCCCCGTAATTCTCTCGGAGGTGGAATTGCTGTCATCTCAAACAACTCCATGATAAAACGTCTTAACTACACCACAACATTCAATTTCGACCACACATCGTTTGAACGAGTCCAAACCACACTCACACTGGATCAAAGGTCAGTCCATTTTTTCTGTCTATACCGCCCTTCACCTAGTAGAAAAAACATGCTGGCTGACTCTCTCTCTTTTTGGAGCAGTTTCCGAATCTCCTGGACTATGGAAATTCGATAGGTGGCAACCTGATTATTCTTGGAAATTTCAACTTTCACTTTGACTGTCCCGGAAACTCAAATACATAAAAACTCATAGATTCCATTAATGTTTTCAACCTCAAACAGTCAGTTAAGCAACCCACCCATAAACATGGTCACATTTTAGACTGGATTCTTCATAGACCTGATGATAACATTATACGGTCCTCTCTGGTATCCCATGACCTTGCATCAGATCACCTCTGCATTATATGCCATCTGGACGTATCAGTCCCTAACACTCCACCTTTATCTGCTACAAAGAGAAACGTCCGTATGAGAAATAGAACCAAACTAATGCACGACATTCAAGCTGACCTAACAACTTGCTTACCTCCTACCGCAGAACAACTCGATAACTGTCGGCCTTCATTGCTTGACAAACATGCCCCAGCTACCAAGTGCAGATTATCAATTCATAAGTGTTCTCCATGGTATAGCAGTGCTATGGACCAGCTTCGCACTGCTAAAAGAGACCGCTGTAAAGCTGAGTGGCTCTGGCTTTCCACCAGACTCACTATTCATAAGCAAATCTATGAATTCGCTAAGAAGAATGTCACAAATATAGTCCATGCAGCGAAATCAGCCCACTACACTACTAAGATCATGGAAAGTTCCAGCTGCAAAGAGCTTTTCGGGATTACTAACAAGCTAAAGTCAAGGAACAAATCAACACCACTTCCAACTACCTTCTCTCCAGTCATCCTTCCGGACATGTTTGCAAATTTATTCCGTGACAAAGTACAAATCATCAGAGATAAGCTTGACAACACAATTTTAATTGACTCGTCGTCACCATACAGTTGGGATACAGAATTTGAGCGGCAAGCATTATCAGCATTTGAACCTGTCTCTATGGATTTTGTACGTATAATCGTGATGAAGAGTGCACCAAAGTCATGTGAACTTGATCCAATTCCAACATCACTGCTGCTTGAGTGCTTAGATCCAGTATTGCCTTCAATAACTGATGTTATTAATACCTCTCTCTCAACCGGGGAATTCCCAACATTTTTTCAAAACTGCCATTGTAAAGCGTCTGCTGAAGAAACCAACACTAGACCATAACGATTTAAAGAACTACCGCCCAGATTCTAATCTCCCATTCATATAACAAATCTTAGTAAAGGTTGTTCTATCCCAGCTTGTATCTCCTCTAAATTCAAACAGTCTTTCTAGCAATGTACAATCTGCATATCACCCTTGCCACAGTACTGAAACTACTCTTATAAAAGTAGTTAATGAAATTCTCTCTGCGTTGGATAGCGGAAATACTACAGTCCTCACCCTCCTTGATTTGTCTGCAGCATTTGACACAATAGACCATGATATATTACTTCACCGTCTCCAGCATGTATTTGGCATTCATGATACAGCCTTACTGTGGTTCAAGTCCTATTTGGTCACTAGAACACAAATTGTATCTGCAAATGGAATACACTCCAGCCCAGTTGATCTATGTTGTGGTGTTCCACATTGATCTGTTCTTGGACTTGCTCTCTTCATTCTGTACACTCAGCCGCTCTCACGTGTCATAGATCATCATCCAGTGTCTCACCAATTGTACGTTGATGACACCCAAATATACAAATCTAGCCACACAACTGAAGTTGATGCTACCATCCAAGGTGTAGAGAGGTGCATTTCTGATGTGAAATCATGGATGACATGGAACAAGCTGCAGATGAATGATGATAAAACTGAGGCCATTCTGATCACAACACAAAGACTTTCTCATTCACATCCTTTACCTCAAACAATAAATATCAGCAACGCCAACATTACATTCATACAATCAATACAAAACCTAGGTGTTACTCTGGACAGTACTTTCACATTGCACCAACATGTCATGAACATATGCAAGGCTGCATATCTTGAGCTGAGACGCATCAGTTCAATTCGCAAATATCTTTCAGTTGATGCCACTAAAACACTTGTGTGTTCATTAGTACTTTCGAGACTGGACTATTGTAACTCAATTATATCTAGTTCATCTCAATATCTACTCCAGAAACTTCAAAAGGTTCAAAATACAGCTGCTCGGATCATACTTAGAGTACCACGATCAGAGCACACCTCCCCGTTGCTCTGTACCCTACACTGGCTATCCATTCGATCCAGAATCAAACACAAAGTTTGTACGAAGGAAAAAATGTGAATATTTTAGTGTGTATGTGCTTTCTCTCTCTCTCTCTGTTGTTATTTATATATATATATAAATATGTTCCTACTTATCTTTGTATGAATGCCTCAATGTATCTTAGTTACTCAGCTAACTGTGTTACTCTTTTGAAATAATGTATGTATGTATGTATGTATGTATGTATGTATGTATGTATGTATGTATGTATGTATGTATGTATGTATTATGACGTTGTCTAGGCTGTTACAAAACGTAACAGAAAAGAGCGAAGACAACAAGCTTGGTAACATTTAACAAATAGGTTTTTTTCCCTAGAATACCAAATGAAAAATGAATAAACTTACGGTTTTACGAATCAAATCCAAAAATAATGCAAGAATTAAAAAAATAGAAGTTCTAGTATTAAAAAGTCCTAAATTAATCTGAGTTCGAATCCAGATGAAACCAAAACGGAAGGTGATGACGTCTGTCGCAACCTTCAGAGTGTAAATGTGTCAACAGTTCCTTGTGGAATTACATAACATATTAATCCAGTTTTGAAATCCGAATAAGTTTCAATGAACGTCTTTGTCCAAGAATTATGTATGAGCACTTATACATTTCCAGGGAAAAGAATCACGTGTATTCCATAAAATAAAATTTCAACTCAGGCTGGTCACAACAAAACACCTTTAAGTGTCAATGGTTCTGAGCCCTATTGAACTATCTTCTATCAAAACAACAGTTATACACTAATTTAAGACGCAAAACAGATTCCCGGATGAAGATCACATTGTCATCCTTCTAGAACAAAATAAAGCTTTTACATGACGGACATCACGTACTCCCAGTATGGCCTTAACTGTAATCAATGGTTTTTACTCTGGGAATGAATAATAAAAAAAAGTTGTTTATCAGAATACTTACTGGTTCTGAATCAAGGTCAGCAAATATATGCAGTGTTTCTATTACTGGTTGTTTATCAAAATTAACAATCAGGTCCAACAGAACTGAATTGAATTTCTGGACAATGTCAAATCCAGTAAATAAAGTTACATTACAATAGCATGTAATGGAGAAAATATTTAAAACTAGCAAACAAATAATTAATTTAAACATACCTATCTGTATGTATGTATGTATGTATGTATGTATGCATGTATGTATGTACGTACGTACGTATGTATGTAAGTAGTTTAACGGCTCGTCAGTACAATAATGGCAAACATGATGGCTATTAACAACTCCAATTATTTAGACTCTTACTGGCGTCGTTAAAGAGAAACTATCCTACTGATAACGAGCACACTGCACAGCAAAAAGTGGTCTACAGACTGACATAATTTATATAAAATACAGACTAACATAAGTCTTGTATATAATACAGACGACGTAATTGATGTATAAAGCAAATCAATGTAATTGATGTATACTACAGACTGACGTAACTGATGTATACTAGATAAATGTAATTCACGTATCATTCAGATTGACGTAATTGAAGTATAGTACAGACTGACATAATGTATGTAAAATGCAAACTGATGTAATTGATGTATAATACTGTTATGTATATTTAATTTAATTGTTTGTCTGTTAGTTTTAAAATTTCTTTTTTTATTCCATTACATGCTATTGTAATGTAACTTGACTTGACCTTGTCCAGAACTGAGTTCAGTTCTGTTTGAATTGATTGACATTTTTTTATTTCAATTTGGTAAACAATTTTTAAAATGTTGTTATATCTTTCTCAGTGTAAGAATCATTAGGTTGACTCAAGGCCATACATAAACTACGCGATATTTTATCATATGCCAATTGGTAACAAACTTCTATTTTCCCCCAGAAGAATGAACATTTGACCCTCATCCGGGAATCTGCTTTGCGTCTTAATTAGTCCTATAACCGATGTTTTGATGAAAGGTTTGTCAGTTGGGCATAAAACACTTGACACGTTAAGTTGTATTATACTGTGACCAGTTTAGGCTGAATTGTAATTTTTTAAAATTATTGAACTCGTGTGATTCTTTTCTCTGGAAATACAAAAGTGACCTGACGAAATTCTTGGATAAAGACATTCATTGGAATTTATCCAGAATTCAAAACAGGAATAATATTTTCTGTGATTCAACAAGAGACTGTTGACACATCTGCACTTCGTAGGATATTAAAGACGTCATCGCCTTCAATTTCGGGTTGTATTGGAACTAAAACTCGATATCATTCAGGAATTTTTATTACTAGGACTTCTATTTTTTCATTCTTGGATTGTTTTTGGATTTAATTCGTAAAACCGTAAGTTCTTTTTTCTCCTTTTTCACTTTGTATTTAAGGAAAATGATTTGTAAAATTTTACAAAGCTTGTTGTCTTCACTCTTTTCTGTTACTTATTTTAAGAGCATAGGCTCGTAATAATATAAACTGAAGTAATTAATCTGAAATACAGAATGATGTAGTTAACCTAAATTAAAGAGTGACGTAATTAATCTAAACTACAGATTGGCGTAAATGATGTAAAATAAAAAAATTAAATAATTAAACTAATAAACAGTTAATGTGAACAAAATACATAAAAACACATTTATTCTGGCATTTGGATTTCAGGTAGTCTGAGTTATCTTTGTGGGAGAGTGGACACAAGTTATTGTTATGAAAAGATGCTAAATATTAAGTTACTAACGAAAATGCCATGTTATATAAAGCAAACTGTTGTATTTATTTGGTCCGTTTCATGTTTATAAATTCAGTTTAGAGTGTATTGATATTTATCCAATAACACAAGATCAGTGTGAGAGAGAGAGAGAGAGAGAGAGAGAGAGAGAGATGAAATATAATTTGTTATAAAAGTAAGATGACGGTGTTCTAATTTTTTATCATAGGGTCTCACATGAACTCGCAGATTAATGCAGTTTTTAATTCGTATTTTGGTGATTTCCTCTGCGCAACCTCAGTTGGAGTCACGTTCTGTTATTAACACTAGAATATCGACCATGTACATTTCGATGCCTCATATCACAGAATGGTCTCCCGTGCGAGTTAGGTTGTATTTTTAAAACAAAGTAATTACTAGAAAGTTGGAATAATGAAATTTGTCTTTCTTCATTTCGGTTTCCAGCAAAATGATTGGCCAGGCCGTTTTGAACTTTTTGTGTTTATACTTATATGAACAGAAGGAAATTAATAATAATAATGTAGACGCGCAAACTGGCACTACTTTCTCCGATATTCACATATAATTTAAAAAAATATGTACAAGCTACATTGATGTTGCATGTGGTCATGTCATGTGTATGGTGTATAATTAAAAACAAATGATATGAATGGAGAAAAACATTCGGCTATACATAAATATATAATACTCTTGAGACTATAAAGCTGACAGATGGATTGATCAAAACGCAGATAATCCGTGGAGAGAGAGAGAGAGAGAGAGAGAGAGAGAGAGATCTGTAACATTACAGGATACAGTAAGTCAAGTATAGTATATTATTCGGGCGGAACTGAATAGCTTGATGCTTGATTTCGCCTCGCGAATCGGAAATCATTGGATCGTGGCCTATTTTCATGCTTTGAATCAAATTGGAAACTGGAAGAATAACTGAATGGGTTCAACATTCACTTCATCTGTGATTCCAAATAAAATAATTAACATGTAGATTTTAATAGTTAGGACTCAGCATATTCACCGAGGAAAACGGGTTTTCTTTGACTATCGGAAAAAAATTTCCTTGGGGAGGGGGAGTAGACGGGGTTGAGATCAGCTGAACGAAAGCTAGTGATGGAATTTATATAAGTTGTAAACGTGTTTCTCGAAGGAACCTTATAAGAATAAACGCTGACACAACAATCAACTTAAAAATAAAGTGGTTGAATCGAACTGATGCGTTTTAAAAAAGATATTTGAAAAAAGGAAGTCATTCTTTCTCTCTTTCTCTCTCTCTCTCTCTATGTCTCTCTCTCTCTCTCTCTCTCTCTCACACACACACACACACGGACACACACACACACACACACACACACACACACACACACACACACACAGAGGTTCCATACAAACAGAACGCATATTACATTAGTTGAACACACACACACACACACACACACACACACACACACACACAAAGAGAGGTTCCAAACAAACAGAACGCATATTACATTAGTTGAACACACACACACACACACACACACACACACACACAAAGAGAGGTTCCAAACAAACAGAACGCATATTACAGTAACTGTTGTCGAACAAAAATAAATATTGTAATGAGGCCCATGATCTTTCTCTGTCTCTCTCTCTCTCTGTCTGTCTGTCTCTCTGTGAAAAAGATCATGTTAAACATATCTGTAATATCCATGAAACTATAAACAATATTCCAACAGCTAAGGAATTAAAACCTCTTTTCTTTAATCATAAATGTTTTCACTAGCTAAGAGGAGTCGGCACTACACCTAAAGTTGGACATCGGGAGACAAAGGTAAAAGTAATTAAGGGCTATTGGTAATACGAATAGGCCTAATTGGGTGGGCGTGTGTGGCATTACCAAATATCACGTATAGTACGTAATAAGAGAAATGTAAAACATTATTAACTTTAGACTCAGTTGTTTAATTGTTCATGGACAATTCGTTTTACGGACAAAATGTATTTATATGCATTATACGCGCAATAGATCAACACATTTAAGTATTTACCTGTTGAATGGTTCTTATCTTGTGCATAAAGACTAAGCAAGATGCAATGAGCACAATATTTTTCATACACACCGGGCCTTGCGTAGGCCTACGCTGCACTTGGCAAACACCACGATGCCATGCGATGGGGGCTGCCAGTCAGCTCTGTCCCTTGACTGACAGGCATATTACACGAATATATGTAATCCGATGGCTATGGAACTTTCCATATTGAAAGTTCAGTTGTGGTCGGTACTAATAATAACTTTGAGAATTCCGGAAAATTCCTAATATATAAACTATAAAATAACTTTTTCCCTTGTTTACATTTGACTTCTTTTCATCTCTTCTTTCACAGGATGTAGTTCTCTTAATATTAATCCGCCAAAGTTTGTATTCTCGGGTATCATCAGTCCTTCGTTCTTAGTACCCATCTAATTATCATGAAATGTACTTGCCATTAGCTGTTTTTCCAAAATAAACATAATATGTATGTCTACATGGGGTATATATTTAATTTGCTTGTAAGTATGAAAACTATTGTAATTGTGGCACGCGTTTCCACTATTGTGTGAGAAGGCGCATTTTATAGTCTGTCGAATACACGCTTTTAATAAGAATTATAATTATTTGTCTTAAATAATTGTAATTTTTAATTGTGGGATTGTCCAGTTTATGTTGTTTTACACGTTTAATGAAGATTGAAACAAAGAAACGTTGTGCAAATTTAACAACGATTTACTTTTGTCGGTTCATTATTCAATTAAGGTAAAATATAAATGGTCTATTGTTAAACAAAGCTTTCAAATAAGCGCCAGTAACGTTAATTCTGTCTAAAAAGTATGCAACAAACTTCAGATCAAAACGCGATTTATGTATTTAACACTTGAAGCACATTAACTGAGAAAACAATTAATTGTAACAGTAAATCTGGATCATGGCTTGTGAAACATTAAGCCATACATAGAGTTGTTATTACTGTTGCATTGCTAAGGGAAAGTGAATTTTTGTCTTATTATAAGTTTTAAAAAAAATCTTTTTCTTTTGATTTAATTACTGAAATCACCTTTTACACGTTATTGTATTATTGTGGCAGGCGACGGTTGCCAAGTGAAGTTACTGTTGCTTATTTCCACTTCATCTGAAATGTCCGACTTCATTCGATACTGCTTTCCATTGCAATTCTTTATCAAATTCATTGTAAAGGAATCATCAATCAAGAATCAAAGATTCGTAAAATGCAACAGTCGTCTTTAATATTACGTTCAAAGGAGTCAGGTTAGTCCAGATAATTTTTGTTGATTGATGCAGAAACACATGAGAAATTAACCTCAATATTCCTTTTCTCTTTCGACTATCGAAATATTTTTGTCGCAATGAAAGTTCAAATGCTCATCACATAATATGTAATCTTCCTGTTCTTTCTATGGAATGCTATCGCTGTCTTAAAGCTATCATCGACAGTATTTGCAGTAAATGTGTTGGTTATATTATTATTACGTTGTTGTATTTACTTTATGTTTGGTGATACTGATATTATATGTTGTGGCGATTGCATTATATTTGACATTCATTTAATATATTTGTTGCTTATGGCGTGATATGTGTAGTATTTTCTTTGTGTTTGGTGGTATTTTCATTGTATGTTAAGGTTGATGCATTACGTGTAGTGGTATTTGTTTATATTTAGTGGTATTGACATTATATGTAGTGGTATTTTCATTACGTATACAAATAATCTGATTATCTGGTGGTTCTTTCGTTATGGATGGTACATGTGCTATTCAACATGGTGGTCTTTGCAGTCTTAGAATAAGATGTTGCTACCTTCGACATAAAATGGGTCGTGATTGTTTGATATTAAATATATGTTGTGGTATGTGGTATGTCCATCACCCAATCAATTTTATGATGTTGTAATTGTTGCTGTTCGTGTAACATTCCAAGTTGTTTACAAGATAAGATCTGCTACTAAACTAAAATTATAATAAAGACCGTGGTAAACATAATGTCCTAGACTCGGACCAAGATAATGATCATAATATTTAACCCACACTCTTGTAAAAAAATTAGCTATGTAATGTTTGTTTATCAAATTAAAATTTACTGGTCAGGTAGAAAATGAACTTGATTTTGGACAAGGTTAAATCCAAAACACAATTATATATAATATATAATCATGGAAAATAAACATAACAAGCATAAACTGAATATACATAACACATCCGATCATAAAAATGTAAACATTTATGCTATAACTTTCAGTCAAATATGCATGTAATTAAAACTTTCATAAGTTAAAGTTTTAGAACGACACGAAATATACATGAAACTATGACATACTTCTATGCACGTGAAGGTGCAGCTGCTGTTGCAGTATTTTTCCCTGCATATACCTGATGTCAATATTGTATTATTGCAACATCAAGCTCTACCTTAATAATCTCTGATGTTTGCTTTTCATCTTGTCAACTGAAGTAAGGGGGCTGTGATCACTGAATCGGAGAAGCTGAACTAATATACACTTCAAAGTCATGTAAATCCAGTTTCAAAGCCAAACGTTCCTTCTCGATTTTGGGATAATTTCTCTAGGCTTTTTTTAAAATACATTTTTAAAAAAAATTAGCGCACTGGATTATCTACACCATTTTTGTTGTTCTTGAATCAATACTCCATCAACCCCAACATCAACTGCATCAAAAGATATTTTAAATGATTGACTGAAATTTGGAGCTGAAACAACTGGTGCACTCTTACAAAATGGCCTTTAACTTAGCAAATGCATCATGGCAGGTTTCAGTCCAACGAAAGCTGGTTTTCTTAATGAAATTGTCAGCAGCTCAGCACTTATAGAAACATTGGAACACTGTTCAGTCTTCTATAATCGGTGCACACGCAGAAGGTATTATCTAGTTTGTACAATAACACATGACAAACTCCAGTCACCTTTACTCGGTTCTATGAAATCATTCTCTAGCAAATACTGAATTTGTTTTTTCAAACATTCCTGTTTGAGAGGGTTCATTATTGCACGGATGCTGTTTTAGTGGTGTAGAATCTGCAATTTCAGCGTCATGGTAGATTTTATTTACTTGTGCTGGAACATCTGAAAATAAGTGCTCGTATTAAAATAATAGTTGTTTTAGTTCACCCTTTTCTTGTGCTTGCAGATGTGAAAGTTACTGGTCCAGATTATTCATAATATCTGAATTCCAATGATTGGTTATTCCAATATCACAAAAATCTGATTGCATTCCGTCTATTAAATCCTCACTGTGTGGGACATATACAACTAAACTGCCTGCATGATTAACGCAGCTATCTCTATCAACATACCTTTTTGACACATATTTATATGGAAACCTTGTTTTTGTTTTTGCCTCCCAGGAGCATTAATGATATTTAAAATTAGAAACGCAGAAGATTAATTTCTGTATCTTCATTTGAAAAAGTTTCTCTTTTAATAATTTCAGTGGTCCACGACATTATGTCCAAAACCTGTTTCGAAGGGGCTAAATCGTAAAGATTCTTGAACTGATTCCCTAACAGCACACAACAGTAAATGAATACTTTCTTCCCAATCTTTTCCAGTATTAAATCAATATGACCGAATCATATTTTTGCAAACGAAGATTGAATAAATCTTTCTAAAGACCCTTGTTTTTCTGGATGATAGGCTGAAGACTTAAATTGCCGGATGCCTAATTCATAAATAACTTGCTAAAAACTTCTTGACAAAGAATGTGAGCCCTGGTCAGATTTGGGAAGTACAAATTGGTAGAAAACTTTATCAGAGCTTTAACTGTCATTTTAGTTTTAATATAGCTCAAAGAAATTGCCTGGACGCACACATTATGGTAAATATGTATTGGTTACCTGAATTGGTCTTAGGAATGGGTCCGACACAGTCTACCATTATTCTTCAAACTGGTTCGTCAAAAGCAGGAATAAGTTGCAAATGAGCATTAGGCATCTTCTGACTGGGTTTGCCTGCCATTTGACAAGTGTGACTAGATGAGTGCTATTAACATCATTATTATTTTTTGTTCAATAAAAATGATTCCAGTTCTGGTGATAACTCGTACTGACCCATAAATGACCCGCCACTTAGGCACAACATTTAGATTGATCACTGACCACTCGTTGCAATCAGGTACCTCAGGTGGTCTCACATCATTGTTAACATGCTAACAAACAAGTATGTATGTGGCTTCAGTTTGGCTAATAGCCCTCTGAAACAAACAGGAGATATCAGGATCTTGTTCCTGTTCGACAATGAGTGATTGTCGTTTGTCACCCTGATTGTAATAAAGACAGCTAGTAGCAAAAATATGATCATTGTGATTAATACCTTTTAACTAATCGATACCAGGAGCAAACGTGGCCTCATCAAAGACTCATAAAATACTCTCGTAATCTCATGTGCCCCTTAACTTATTAACACGGATGGGAGCGGCAGAATCACTAATAAGTAATATAGAAGCTTTCGATATACATGGTTCATAATTCTCCATAATATAGTCAAACTGTGGTTTGTTTGACACAATACTTGTGTTGCTTTCAATATATGACCATGACCTTGACCTCTTAGAAAAAAGAGCATTTTTGATAGGTCTGTCTTGATTCTGTTGCTTATTTTGCAATATGTTGCAATCAGATATAATGTTTCCTTTCTTCTTGCAATAAATACAATTAGGGAGAGATAAGTATTTCCTGTCAGTATTATCAGCAATATGAATCTTATAACTTGTGCCAGTTTGAGATCTGGAAGTGCTTGTTAAAGACTGAAACCTTTTTTCTTAACCTATAAACTGCTGAGATGAAGACTTACTGACAAAAAAAAAAAAAAAAACCGTTGAGGGTCAAGGAATAATCGCACGCTGTACGATCAGCATTTTCTAAATATTCGACCCTTTTATTTGCTCGTCAAAATAGTTCATAATGTTACTGTGGACGCATTTCTTTAGCTCTTCAACTAATACGAGTTGTCTGAGATCATCGTAATCTTGGACAACCTTCTTGGCTGAGTACAACCTATCAAATAATTGCTTTTTTTCATTTGCACACTTGACATTAATCTCTCCAGTTTCTCATCTGTAGTTCCTAAATCTTTGTTGATATGCCTCAGGTACCAGCTCATTACCCTTCACGATAGATTCGTTAACCACATCGTAATCAGCACTTTGCTGTTCGGATAGGGACATGTAGACTTCACGAGCTTTGCCAGTAAGTACACTTTATAACCATAGCGTACTGTGCTCTCTTGGGCGTTTCAAATTTTCAGCAAATTTTTTTTAAGATGAGGAAAATATTTATTTACTTCTTTTTCCTTAAAAGGCGGAACTAACCTAATGTTTCTAGTTACAACAAAAAACTGAACTGGTATGTAAAGGGGGTAGTGGCGGTGGAAAGTTTCCACTTGCCAGCTCTAAGTCTTTCAATCTAAATTGAAATTCTCTTTTTATATTTCTCTTTCCATCAGCATCTCTTCTCTATCACTCTATTTCGTCTTTCTACAACTGCCCCTTTCTTTCCTCTTTATGTAGCTACAATTCTTTTTCTTCTTTTATAGCTGCATTTGTCTCTCCTTTTCCACTTTCTCCGACTGAATTTGACTCCTTTTCCTCTTTCTCTGACCACATTTGTCTATCTTTCCTCTTTCTCCGTATGCATTTGTCTCTCCTTCCTCTTTCCCCGATTGCATTTGTTTCTCTCTTTCCTCCTTCTGCAACCCAAGATTTCTTAACTCTATTTCCATATTTTGTTTTAATTGCAATGCTGTTAATTTTATGTTACAACCCGATAAGACTTTCTAATCAAACTGAAATTACTTTACTACCAAATATTCGACCAAAATAATTTTATATCTTGCTTCGTTAAAGAAGACTTTGCATCAGAAAGATCATATTGTCTGGCAAGCTGGAGTACTACGTTCTTTTTCAATGACTTTAACCTTTCCTGTGTAGGATTTAAAATAAAGTTCACCACTTTATACGACATTGTGAAAACTTGCTGGATTCAGTAAAGATTTATCAAATATGTAAAACAATACCTGGGACTTCCGAAACAGAGTGAATTTAACTTCCAAAAACAAAGTTTTCTAAAATAGTTCAAAGAAATTCGTATCCCGTATACGAACCCCCAGTTTTCTATACGACTTCATCGTCTTAAATCAAGGAATATATAAGAGCAAAAACAAACACATTTTGTAAAATTCAGCAAAACATTTATTCAACCAGAACTGAAAGTGAAAAGTTTAAAAATGTACTGTATTGCAAATTAAATCCCCAATAGTCCAAAAAGTTTAATCAACAGTCCTAGTGAATAAAGTTCTAATTAAATTCCAGTTGTTTTCGAAATAAGATACAGCGCTAAAGGTGTTGATGTGCCTATAATTTTGAATATATTTATGTAACCATGGTCTGAAGAGTGGTGATGTGCTAACAGTCTTTTGAAATAATCACAGTAATATAGTACAAGATGTCCTTGCCTGAATTCACTACAATTCCATGTTAATGTTTCTGTCCGAGAATATGTTTAAGAGCACTCTGTATTTCCATGGAATAATAATTTGAGTAAACTATTCACCCAAATCAATGCTGAACATAACAATACAAATGATTCTGCTTCAAGATGTTACAGCAAGAATGAGTAATTTCTTGATAAACAAGAATATATAGCCCTCTACTTGATCCAGTTCACAATCAGCATTTTCTAGAAATACCATTACTTAATGGAATTTTGTTCATTATATAAACATTCTTAATTCTTTGCGAGATAAAACCTGTTACTAAATTTATAATAATGAACATGGTAAAATAATGACCTTGATATTGATATTGATCCTATTATTTAACCCACACTCTTTTATTAAAATATAAGCTATATATTATTTGTTATCAAAATAAAATTTACTGGTCAAATTTACAGAAACTTGATTCGGAACAAGGTCAAGTTCAAAATACAATTATATATAACGTATAATCATGGAGAAAAAGCTAACAAATACAAAGGAAATATTCATAACAGTATGAAATGGATAAACAGGCGACTTTGGCTTAATGAATCTAAATTTCTCTGAAGTCCATATGATGAAAGATTATGTGGAGATAATTGTTTCTTCCATTCGTGTAACACCACCGTCTTTAGATGCATTGATTGTATATGCTTTTCTCAGTTATCAAACTGCCTATACCCCTCGTTGATCCTATTTCAGAAATCACCCTCTGTAGTGGGCCATATTTTGCTGTGGCATACAACCAATCATCTTTCAGTGTAAATGCTTTCTTGTTGACTCGACAACATATAGAGCATTATCATTCAGCTAAATATATGAACCCATCTCGCACCCACGCCTACAAAGGCAACTCCCCAGCTAACAGACTTGTAATTTGCGTCGATGAGCCAAAGATGATTGGGCAAGTGAAATCATACAATCTCCTGTAAGTCCTCCCTTTTCTTCTCTCCTAAACGCACCTGAATACCTGAATACTGCCTCTAACACGCCGTTTCCGAATTTGAATACTTTTCTCAGCATGAATGTTCTTTAGACGTTTGATTTTTCCCCACGAAACGGAAGCTCTCTAAGTACAAAAGCTAAACTGAAGATCGAAGTTAACATCACCGATGTTTGGAAGGTAAGTTTTACGCAATCTATACAGCCGCATTCTGCAGAATATGACACTTTCAAACAATGACAAGAGTTTGGCAATTTAACAAATTTGGAAAACATAGTCAGCACGAGTGTTAGTTTCGAATGTTAAATTCATATTTGTCATATTCACCTTCAACTTTATTTGGTCCACAATCATCATAAGTGTGTTGTCCTGTTCGGTCAAATTTCAGGTAAATTATCCTGATGACAACATTAGCCGTAACTATGAGAACGAAGGCACCACCACCTTTTATCAAACCATCACCACAAAGAATGAAAATTCTGTTGCATATAATAAATATTCCAAGGCATATAATAAAATGGCTAACACAAATAGTGTCACGTATAATGAGAATAACGCATACATAATGACCGCTCCGGTGGCCTAGTGGTTAGAGCGTCCGCATCTGATGCGGGAGGTCGTGGGTTCGATCCCCGGCCGAGTCATACCAAAGACTTATAAAATAGGTAATAACATCTGCCTCGCTAGGCGCTCAGCATTAAGAGGTTAGTTTTAGGACTGGTCGGCTTGGTGTCAGGATAATGTGACTGGGTGGGACATGATGCTACATGTCTGCGTCATGATGCCCCAGTGCTAGACATCACTAAAAACTGCCACGCTGCAGATATCGTAGCAATATGACTAAAATTGTTTAAACTACGTTAAAAAAAAAGTCCAAATCACACACACACACACACACACACACACAATGAAAGCACTGATACATTTAGTCAACTTACCACCATGTATCATTGAAACATTATCGCACAAAATGGAATATATTGCGTATCGCGAATCTAAACTTTGTCCTATGGAGTGAAAGTTGATTATATGGTATTAACGTAATGTATTAGTCTAATTGTATTACTGTGACCGGTCCATATAAGATTTGGACTAGTCCATATTAACAAATTACGTCACATCGCGCACATAGATTTGAAGTACATACAGAGTGAATAGAGGAAGAGCTTGGTCAGTGAAATACGAGAGATAATTACTTACGAAGAGGGCACAGTTAGCATGGACTGTCATCGAGTGAGGATACATCGGATTGATATGGCCCTCGTCTTTCAGCTTGGGCAATACCAAACAGGATGTCCAGGCACGGTCCTGCTGATAGTCCAACACAATGATATTGCCCTCTTCCTAAGTAACAATTACTTATATTTACCACGCAAAATGATATGAGTACTTCGTATGACATTTTAACCATCACATATACTGATATAAACACCATACTCATTCGTTTAAAGCTGACTCATTTTGCGTACTTGCATTCTCTGTTACATCAGTAACAGTCTGAAGGTAAATGATGGGGGGGGGGGGGGGGGGCGGGTCGAGCCGTGGAAACTCACAGTAAAACATTCCTTTTTTATTTTCTTTCATATCTTTAGTCTCGCCTTCGATGCACGACCGTCATGTGCGGGTAGCGATATTAAATATCACCTCTCTCAGATTTCCACTTTGGCCAAGCACAAGACTCGAACCCACGACGTTAGAGTTGAGATGGCAGTGATCGGTAAAGGAGAGTGCTTTAGGCCGATAGTCCGTGAACGCTTTCCTTACCGATCAATACCATCTCGTATCTGTTCGTGTGGTTTCGAGTCTCGGGCTGGGCCAATGTGGGTATGTGAGAAAGTTTGCCAGCAGCTTTCCGTGGGTCAGTGATTCTTCCGGATTCTTCCTCCACCAGATATGCTGGCCGCCATGCACAGCTTATCATGTGCTGACGAATGGCGTTAAACCCAAACTAACAACGCTCTAAATACATTCGCACAAGGTTCGAATCTTGGATTCGGCCAATGTGGGTATGTGAGAAAGCTTGCCAGTAGCTTCTCGAGGGTCGGTGGTTCTTATCTGGGAATTCCTGGGTTCTTCCTCCACCATTAATACTGGCCGCCATGTATAGCCTATCTTGTGCTGAAAAATTGCGTTAAACTCTACAACAACAACAACAACAACAACAACATTCGCACAAGGGAAAATCCTTCGTTTTTACATGATTAAACTAGGAAGTAGTTAATAGTCAATTCGGTCTCTAGCCTGAACGTTAGGATACTGATATATTTTACCAACAAATATCAGATGTATATTATATTTAAGAGTAATATTATGTGTAATTAGTCGGTCACGTTTACATACAGTTCAAAGGCATGGAGGCAATTGTTAAAACGAGAATAGTGTTTAAAAAGAAGATCTATACAGAAAATCAATAAAGTGAAGGTGCGGCATCCTGTGCAAACCACCTTACCAAATCGCGCACTTCAAAAGATCCGCTAAAAAAAATCAAAATCCACAAGTTCCGTTTAAAAGCAAATTATTACAAATGCAGGATAATTTTTATAATTATTCAGTATCATGTGCCTGTATTTACCAATATCGAAAAAAGTAGTAGCGCCAACAACAATTTAGTCTAAAGCATTCGCTCCTAAACATTGTTACGTAAGTTTTAAACATGTATGGTTAATAAAAATTACTAAGGCTTATGCCTATTTCACAAAAACTCTCACACAATATACACATATATATATATATATATATATATATATATATATATATATATATATATATATATATATATATATATATATGCAAGTTTTTCATCTCCTGCTTTTGTGTCGGGCCCATGCACGATGTCGACGACATATCTATCTATCTATCTATCTATCTATCTATCTATCTATCTATCTATCTATCTATCTATCTATCTATCTATCTATCTATCTATATATATATTCAAGATGTGCAATATTGGTAAATTACAATGACTAGACATACATTTTGAAAGAAATAATCAATTAGACTAAACAGATGCATTTTGCATATTGAATCTTAGGGTTAGGGGAAACTGGGGTTATTTTCTAATCGGAATCTTGTTTTCTTAACATTTGGGCTTAGAATCATTTTATTTTCATCTAACGGGATTGATATAACTTATTATTTTAATCTTCCGGTCAGAGCAAGAGTATTTATTCAGACTATTTAGTGCTGGAGAGATTTTTTTTCCTGTCTTTTTGTCCAAATAATAGTACTAATAAATAAAAAATCCAATTTCAATCCCCTCATTGAGAATTAAATGGTCGGTCCCTTTACCCAGTTGATCTTTTACTCCTGCTATTTATTAAGGATTGTTGACAATGACATGCTTCTACCAAACAGACTCAGGGTTACTCTACGAATCATTTCAAAAGCTTCAGCTATCCACTCCCCACCATCTTTTCAATCAGCACTATTTCCACTTTGTAAAAGACCAGTCAGCAAAAATACTTAAATGTAAAGCATTTAAATATTATTTATTAAAATTGTAATTGTGACTTTAAAAAATCCCACATCATCGGGTACCGCTTTAAAAATTGACTCAGAGTGACCATGCCAAGTGTTGATTTTCAAACAATGCTAAAATGTATGTCTGCTTGTTAAAATGTTACTTGGAGGAGAATATTATGGAATGTCAGGACTCTCTCTCTCTCTCTCTCTCTCTCTCTCTCTCTCTCTCCACAATATTCACATTTTAGATCGATACATCTCCCTCGAAGTCGACGTTAGAAAATATTATCTTGCAATTTATTTTACCCATGAGTCTCTGCAGATGGTCTGAAAACCAGGACCTGTGGGCAGCTCCAAATGTTATAAAACTTGTTCGGTCGACTGTCCTTATTATATAAATGCAGACCGTGTCTAAAACAAATGTAATTTACTATACTTTTTTCTTCGTAAACATTACAAGTTAAAATCCAGCAAAGACTTCACTTTTGCTGAAAGTTTTCTCTTCTAATCTTTATTTATTGAATCACTAGAATGTTACTTTAGTCGCATCCTTTAAATCAATATTGACGTTAAAATGCAATAGATGCGTGGACTCTGTCATGTACATGTCCAGAGACATTGCATTGTTTACTTCAAAATGCATTGTGCTGTAGCAAGACCCGGGTAATGACATTCGGTGTAAAGGGAAATGCAGCGAAAATGGTTGAACAAAAATAGCTTTTCCTTTATGCTGGTAAATAAAATAAAATTTATTATTTTCGGTTTTAATTTTATTTTTTACTCACTTATTCTGTTCTCCTTTCTGTACTAAATGTTAAATGCAATTTAAATTAGTGAAAAGCTAAGTTTTCGGAATTGTAAAAATGTAATTGATTGTGAATATTACGTAAGAAAAATTAGTGTATTGATTGAATCAAGAAACAGATCTGGAATGGGGCAGAGATAGTTCGAGGTATTACTCTAGCTTCTGACTTTTTAGGTCACAGGTTCGCTCCATGGTTCCGACACCAATCGGGCTATGTAGTCGTCAGAGCATGTAGTCGTCCACCTAAGAACGTAGTCTTCACCGGGGTCTCCTGTTTCAGCTATCTCCAAGAACACATTACAGCAGCATGGAGAGCGACTTCAGTAGGTTGCCAGAACGTAAGTGTACAATAGTGTTCAAAATAACGATGCTTTCATTTTAAACGTCAGGCGCCGCTGCTACTCCAGCTGTTCTAGCTTCCCCAGCTGTTTAAAATTTAATTAAGATGACGACGATGACAGTGATGGCGATTATAATGACAATGAAGAAATGAAGACAAAAATTTAAATGTTTTTACTAATGACATATACACTTCTCATTTTCAGACCATAATAAAATGGAAAGAGTTAATACAATCGTGGTGAGTGTCATCCTATTAATGAGGATTTGCGGAACAACTGGAGAAAGTATTAGAAGTGCAGAATTGCAAGGGACGTAACTGTGGCAGGAATGTTTGATGTCTATAAGAGTTCTAACGGGAAATGAACAGACGTTCTTCCTTCATCGGTTATGACGCTTGAAGCTGTTAAGTGGGGTTTTAAAAATTTGAATCATGAGGGTATTTGCCAGTAAAAATAGGTAAGGGGCTGTCTAATAAAACATTGATCTTTTTTTTGTCAATGTATCATTTATTCTCCTGTGATACGTTTTCGACCATACAACTTAAAATACGAATATTCATGCATCCAAAGTTAATAGAAAATAATGTTTTGCCACACTGATTGTTGGTTTTAATCAATGCCATGGTTAATTGCACACTGATAAAAACTTATGTCATGTTACATATGTAAAATTTAGATTCTATATACATTGAAACGTACAATCATAAAAATCCATCATGTAAACTCCTAATCTATGTTTATATGTGTCTATGTGTTTGTGTGCATGTATGTCCATCAACCTTTCTATCTCACTTACTCATTTTATCAATATACATATCAGTCGAAAAATAGTAATTAAAGTACATTCATTAATCTTCTGCAGGTCTTCTGTCCTATCCTACATGTCGATCGTTGCAACAGACAGTGGAGAACACATATGATATACTTCGAAGAGTTGGGAACTCGGATGATCAAAATAGTAGAAAAATTGTAGTAAGATTCTGGTTATTCATTTAACGTTTTTTTCTTTTGTTATATCGGACGACATTTAAATGATTGTTAATTTTATCACAATCGTGCTCTGTGATTGAATCCATTCCTTGTCACTTGCGTACCTTATGTATAAATCAATAGACATAGAAGGTATCGCATATAACCTCACTTTTGCCATTTTGATCTAGTTAGCTCACAATGTCCGTGGTGGGGTGGGGATAGTGTTGCCGAGAGGTCTTCGGGTGGGGCTGAATTAATGTTTCAAAACTGTCGTCTCATCTGCTCATCCCTGAGAAATATCATATAAAATATAATATCACCCTTTCCAACAGCCTGACTTCATGTTACGAGTCCAAAAATTGACGGTTAAAAGGTGAAATTTAGCCTTCAACCTCTCCTCTTCCTTTTCTGGTGCCCGCATCCAGGACTCGAAATTAGCGTTCTCATATACGCTTTATCATGCTCAATCGCCAAACATAATCTCTCTCTCTGTCTCTCTGTCTGTCTCTCTGTCTGTCTGTCTCTCTCTCTCTCTCTCTCTCTAAAGATGGAGGTCAGGCTGCAATAAAAGTGACTTAAGAATGGATGGATTCATGTATGCACAAATACACCGAGGGACGGACGGACGGACATGACCAATTATGACATTCTAGTTAAAGTGCTGATATAACACATCAACATTGAGCTTATGATTTCCTTAACTTTTCGGACCATTTACCAAAGCTGAGTTAGCAGTCTCCCAGCAACATTCTGGTACAAATTAATTCCAACATCATTACAAGTAAACTTGACATGAAAGGGCACTGCATTTTAACAACTCCTGCCTTGAAACCTCAAATTTGTAATGCATCTATTACTTTGTGTTGCAGGATGAAGTCCAATAAGACAAAATCTGTCTTTAGAAAAACACTTTTATTCGGCACGGGATGACATTGTCTGACGACTCTTTGATGCCAGTATGGGCGGCCAATCAAGACAGATTTTCTCATGTCAAGTGTTTACGTCTAATGAGAGAACACCTGTCTTATGAGATTAATTTCTTCTGGCGGAAAAGTAGTTCTCTAAAAACAGCCTTTGCTGCATGATGTGATAACCGCTAAGAAGACTGCATGGGAGTCCACACTTTGTTGGCAGAAGGGGTTGTCTCCCATCACAGATTTGTATAATATTATGACCACTAAATATAAACTTTTATTTAAAGGGGAACCACTTTTTGCTGGATGAAGGAATGGTCTTTTAAAACAGTTGACACTGTATAATGATATGTTCTTTAAAGAGATGCTACCTCTCTTGTTAAACCGTTTTTTTTTGTCGCCCTAATGGGTGGTCTCTCGAGACATGTGTCACTGTAACAGCGAAACCATCTGCCATATGAAGCCATATTTTGTTGCCAGAACGGTTGGTCACTGACTACCGTTTTCAGTGAAGGCAATGACTTCTAACAAGAGAGCATTTGAACTGACCATAATTGTGTCCAAACGTCTTGGTAGGCCACATTCTGCAGGCAGAACGGGCGGACTCAAGAGACAGTTTTCACTGTACTATGTTTCTTGTCATTATCTAGGTATAATAGGTCCAGAGTACAGCTCTGAAGCTGAGGTAGTATCGACAATTACTGGAACATCAAAACCAGAAAACAGAATCCTTCAAGTCGGGTTCTCCACCACTTCTGCCTCCCTCAGCGATTTCAAGAAATACCCAAATTTCTTCAGAGTCGTTCCAAATGACAACCTGCAGGTTCAGGTAGGATGTAACACCTATTATTGTTGATATCTTTAATCTGACGATTGACTCAGAGAACTCGACTCATATTGGAGTAAATCACACAGACATGTGGAAGCTTAGTTGGACAAGTCTAATACAATTATGGAATAAGTGCGTTGTTTATGTTCAAAACACCACTTTAGAACTGTAACTAGCTGCTAGATTGTTCTCTCCACGATCCTTGAACACGTGCTGGTACTTTTAATGTCAAAATTGCAGTAAAATCGTGAAATGAAGCATACACTTTGATTCTTCTTTCCTTCATTGACAATGGACACTCTTTGACAGGTAGGAACTTTTTTTTTAAAGAAATCCAGATAAAAAGACACTTATTAATTGGTATGATGGCAAGTATCAATGTTTGGTATCGTCACATTTATCAACTGGTATCGTGACATTTGTCAGTTGGTAGCATGACATTTATCAATTGGTACCATGACATTTATCAATTACTATCATGACATTTTCCAGTTGCTATAATGACAGTTATAAATTGGTATCATGACATTTATCAGTTGGTATCGTGACATTTGTCAATTGGTATTAAACATTTTCAAGTTGGTATCGTGACATTTATCAATTGTTATCGTGACATTAATCTATTAGCATGATGACATTTATCAATTGGTATCGTGACATTGATCGATTGGTATCGCGATATTTATCAATTGGTATCGTGACATTTAACAATGATATCGTGACATTTATCAGTTGTATCGTGACATTTATCAATTGGTATCGTGACATTTATCAATTGGTACCATGACATTTTCCAGCTGGCATTATGACATTTATCAATTGGTATCGTGACATTTATCAATTGGTATCGTAACATTTATCAATTGGTATAGGACATTTATCAATTGGTATCGCGACATTTATCAGTTGGTATCTATCAACTGGTATCGTGACATTTATTAATTGGTATCGTGATATTTATCAATTGGTATCGTGACATTTATTAATTGGTATCAATACGTTTTCCAGTTGGTATAATGACATTTATCAGTTGTTATCATGACATTTATCAATTGGTGTTGTGACATTTATCAATTGGTATCGTGATATTTATCAATCGGTATCAAGACATTTTCCAGTAGTATCATTGCATTTAACAATTGGTATCGTGATATTTATCAATTGGTATCGTGACATTTATCAATTGGTATCAAGACATTTTCCAGTTGATATACTGTCATTATCAGTTGGTATCATGACATTTTACAGTTGGTATCGTATATTTATCAATTGGTATCTAGACATTTTCCAGTAGGTATGATGACATTTATCAGCTTGTATCGTGACATTTATTAATTGGTATTATGACATATTCCAGTTGGTATCATGACATTTATCGATTGGAATCGTGACCTTTATTAATTCGTAACAAGACATTTATCAATTGGTATAGTGACATTTATCAATTGTATCGTGACATTTATCAATTTGTATAAAGACATTTTCCAGTTGGTATCATGACATTTATCAATTGGTATCATGACATTTATCAATTGCTATAGTGACTTTTATCAATTGTATCGTGACATTTATCAAGACATTTTCCAGTTGGTATCATGATATTTTCCAGCTGGCATCAAGACATTTATCAATTGTCATCGTGACATTTATCATTTGGTATCGTGACATTTACCGATTGGTGTCAAGAAATTTTTCAGCTGGCATCATGACATTTGTCAATTGGTATCGTGACATTTATCAGTTGGTATCGTGATATTTATCAGTTGGTATTCGTGACATTTATCAGTTGGTATCAAGACATTTTCCAGTTGGTATAATGACATTTATCAGTTGGTATCATGACATTTATCAATTGGTATTGTGACATTTATCAGTTGGTATTGTGATATTTATCAATTGGTATCGTGACATTTATCAATTGGTATCAAGACATTTTCCAGTTGATATAATGACATTTATCAGTTGGTATCGTGACATTTATGAATTGGTATCATGACATTTTTCAGTTGTTATAATGACTTTTATCAGTTGGTATCATGACATTTTCGTCTTGGTATCGTGACATTTATCTATTAGCATGATGGCATTTATCATTTGGTATTGTGTAATTTATCAATTGGTATCGTGACATTTATAAACTGGTATCGTGACATTTATCAGTTGGTCTCGTGATATTTATCAACTGGCATATGGCATTCATTAATTGGAATCGTGACATTTATCAATTGATCTCGTTACATTTATCAGTTTGTATCATGCTATTTAAAACAAAAGATCTGACATATCAATGCTAAAGTCAGGCGCTTTTATGCTATTACGCAAGTGTATTGAACTAAAGACGTATATACACCACATTTATACATAGGTGAAGAAACTAGTTAATTTGTTTATAAAACGTACAAACTTTACTATATTCTTAGAGTAATCAATTTAAGCGAATTTATCGAACAATTCAAATTTTTAACCTTTACATAAATCATGTAAACATTGATCTTTAACTATGGCTGCCTCCCTCTCTCAAACATATACACATAAAGTATTATTGTTTTGTTTCAGTATTTTCATTACCAATTTTCTTCTTTAAACGTGCACTTTTCAGGTAATACTCTCGTTGGTAACAAAACTGGAATGGAACCGAATTGCCATCATTTATGAGAATGATACTAACGGCATCGAAGCAGGCTTATCTTTAAAAAAGCTAGCAGAAGAAAAAGGAATATGTATTCCGGTTTTCCATTCTGTGACAGTCGACTCTCCGCAAGCAAGTGGTCCCAATCAGATCAACGGCATTCTCAACTCTATGTTCTTGACAATTTCCCCGTCTGTTGGTGGACTAGTCTTCATTGGATCTGGGGAGGTGGCGAATAATTTACTAATAGCGGCTTCAGAACGATTTTTAAATAGTCGGCTTTCTTTTATATTTTCTGAAGGCATCCAAATCCAAGAGAGTGTGATGAAAAACTCACGGATGGTGCTTGATAAGTCCCGCGGGGCATTTGCAGTTGGAAGTCCACGAGTTATTATAACTGAGTTTGAGCAATACTGGCACAAACTGTTTCAAAATACGACATTGTTGCTGGAAGAGTCATTCTCGAACCCTTGGCTTTTGGATGTTTTTCAAAAGAAAACCTCTTGCAGACCTGATGTCGCGAGTTGTATTGGTTTAAACGGCTCGCAGCTGAAAACGACCTTCCTAGAGCAGCCTTTGTACATCCACTATGCAATATTATCCGCATTAGTCATCGCAAGGACATTCAGAGAAGTACACGATGAAAGATGTACAAATTCCAGCTATTGCCTTAACGATATGCAACCGGGTCAAATGATAGAAAAAATAAAGTCCTTGACCATAAATTTTGATAAAGATTTTAAATGGAAGATTCATTCACTAAGTGAAAGGAATCTGAGGTTCATAGACAACGATGGTATAAGCGCTGGATCGGATTCCTCGTTGTAAGGTGTGTTGCAGTGCGAACCTAGTTATTGAAAAAATTATTTCACCTAAATGCATATATAATTGATATAGCGTATAATATAGACTTCAATTAAAGGTATTTTATAATTTATTATAAGATAATTTCTATTCGTACGATATAAATGTGAAATATGCATATTTGCCGCAATATGTTCTCCGTATAATTGTGCTATATATAATATTGTGTATCACCTTATTGATCTTGAATTATTATTATTATTATTATTATTATCCTCATGAAGAGGTTTCAGAGTAGAACTCAATCATTTATTTAAAATGAATGGTTTCCATACAAAGAGACACCTGATGCATTGGCAAGAATAAACAAATATAAAACGCATGTATGATTTCTGGGTCATGAGTCATGACATCCCGTTAAGTTAAAAGGTTAGACAGGAAGCAGAGTCATTGAATCCCGAGGTTGTCAGTTCAATCTCACTGTGATTATTTAATTATTCTCATATTTAAAAAAAGAAGAAAATTAGTACCAATATTCACAACAAAAATAGAAATAATCATTGCCCCTCAAGGTCCATTGATGGCAGATAATAAAAACATAACAAAAGTCACTAGCTCTCGTAGACTCATTGACGATAGATAGTATTAAAAATACCCAAAACAAACATCGACTCTAACAAACGCACTTAATGACACGTACTACAAAATCAAAGTATCTTATATTATACAAGGCTAATTGATTTTATACACCATCTGATTAATATTTTAGCGAAGGGCTCTGATGTTAGAATAAATGTTTGCTATAGGTATACACTAGTATTTATGATGTTGTTTTTTTATATAGGTTGGTGACTACCTGAAAGATGGCATACACTTAAATATCACTGAAGTGAGAGATTACGACGTTTCAGGAAATGAAAACACTTGGCCTAATCTAAACAAAGCGACCTGTGTCGCACCACACAAATGTAAAGAATGTTTCTCGAAATCTAACCCAGACAGATTTGTTTACATGCCAGGAGACATATATGTAGTTGGTATAGTGCCAATATACGACAGAGGTGACCCTTTCGGATGTGGAGCCATTAGGAATATAAATGGATACCAGATAGTTGAGGCTATGTGGTATGCTGTGAAGAAGATTAATAATAACACTAATGTTTTCCCTAATCATACAGTAGGACTGGTAATTCTTAACAGCTGCAACAATCTCTTTGTTATAACGGATAAAATTATAAATATGTATAAAAATGGGCTAAATCTTACGATGGGTGATAATTTGGATCCATCTGATACATCAATGAACAATACAGAAGTGCTCCGCTTGGATAACCAGATATTGGGTTTCGTTGGAGGACTTGCAAGTAGTATAAGTATAAAGGTGTCTGAAGTGTTGCAGCAATTAAAATTTGTCCAAATAAGCTATGCATCCACCAGTCCAGTATTAAGTGACAGAACATTACACCCCTACTTCATGAGGGTGACAACTTCAGACGACAAACTAGCACATGCGATGATGAGAATTATCAAGGAGTTAAAATCAGAGTATATTCAAGTTATATACAGTGAAGGCAGTTATGGTGAAGGTGGAATGAATTCCATAAGAATTGCTGCCAGTGCCAATGAGATCTGCATAGCGCAAGAATTATTAGTAAAAGAATCGGCAGAGGGACTTTATTACAAAATTCTTCAAGAGTTAAGAACAAAGCCATTTGCCAAAATTGTGATCGTGTTTCTACAGTCCCATATTGCTCAACCTGTAATGGACGTTGTTGGTAAGGACGCTAGAAAAGGAGAATTCATGTTTATTGGATCAGAATCATGGGGAAAGAACATGGATATTTTGAAAGGAGAAGCTAAAAATATCCTTGAGACATCACTGGTGTTAAGTCTTGAAATGTATGAAGATTTTGATCTGGTATACTATGTTCGAGGCATGAACCCAGAATCAAAAAGGAATGTTGTGTGGCTAAATGAATACGTGGAGGCAAAGCTTTTATCCATGGAGCCTTGACAAAAGCAGGAATCACAAATGTACATCTACTGATTTGTCTGTGAACAAGGAAGATTTCCAAATGAGCATGTGGAATATATCTGCATACAATTCTGTTCTGTCTTTGCTAAATAGAGCTTACAATTCTTTCAAATCTCACTGTGGACCCAGTCTTCCCAGAGTATGTCCAGCGTATGCTGAATATCCAGAGAAGGTCATAAAGGAGATAAAGACAGTAAAACTTAGACTTAATGGGAACGAATCGATGGAAGTCTTCGATGAAAACGGCGATGGAAGGATTGGTTACACAATATATTATATCCAAACAAATCCGGAGAATTTGCAAGAACTGCAGTATTTAAAGGTAAGAAAAAGCATCATTTGACCAAAAGAATATATAGGCGTTTAAATATATAGTGGGAAAACAAATAATTTAGTACATAGCATACAAAAAAAGTAAAACAAATTTTAATTAGCACCAAGATGTGTTTCATAACATGACATCAGACTGAAACCATGCCATTATTGAGATTAATTCTATTGACATGACATCAAATTAAAACCGTACCATTTTTAAGATAGATCATATTCACATGACATCGACCTGAAGTCATACCATGATTTAGATGGATTATATTGACATGTCATTAAATTGAAACCATACCATTATTAAGATGGATCATATTGACATGACATCGACCTGAAGTCATACCATGATTTAGATGGATTATATTTACACGACATCAAATTGAAACCATAACATTATTAAGATAGTTCATATTGACACGACATCAACCCGAAACCATAACATTATTAAGATGGCTTCTATTGACATGACATCAAATCTGTGCCCAAGCCATTATTAAGATGAAATCTTTTGATATGACATCAATATGAAATAATGCCAATATTAAGATGTATTCTGTATATATACATACACACACACACACAGATATATATATATATATATATATATATATATATATATATATATATATATATATATATATATATATATATATATATATATATATATATATATATATATGCCATATCCACATGGTGGTAAGTACTAGATGGTAGACTATGAAATTGAAGTTATTCATATTATGGCATATTTTACAAAAAAGTACCTAAGCTGTCTGAAACTAAAATCATCGCCATTGTAAGTTCTGTGTAGTTTCGTGATACATTAATATAATGCGTCTACTTTTCCTCAATCTAGATTGGAGAATATAAACCAGGGATAATATTAGAATTCAACCATGAAGATCACGAGTTTCCGATCATACCATCCACGTGTCCGAATCCGATGGCCTGCAGTCATTGCAATCATATTGTTCCAGTTACTACAAGTGTTCCGATTGTCAGGTAAATATGCAAAGTGAATGAAAATGAGAGACGGTTATGTGTCAAAGAATTAACATTATAAGATATTAAACACCTGCCACAATATCGATTTCTCTATGTCATTGCAAAATGTTTCATAAACATATTTCACAATTAATATTAGAAATGTTTAATTTTGTACCTTGACTTTAAAGATCATATGCTGGCATACTTCTGAGGGGATGCATAATGTCAGAAGCCTCCGAATAAACTTTTATTTCAGTTTTCTAACATAATATGCAACTTATTAAGGTGATCGGTATTTTTTTCATTTGACGGTGATCGTCAGTTTTATATTTGTGTCTAAGCGTAAAGAAATGTGAACATTTTTCTTGATCATTTTGTTCACATAGATTCTAAAAGTCAAAAGATCGTTAAAAAAATTAATACCAAATGATCTCGTACATGATGGTGTCTTATATGTCTCTGGAACTGCTGATATGTATTCATCGAGGGTCAGAGCACATTTAATCTTAACTTTTCATGTCTTTGATTAGTACGATACTAGATTGCTGTATAAGATGTTTGATTTATTGTGTACAGTATAATCGTAAAAAAAGAATGATTGGAAATAGAAAGAATAATTAGCAGTTATTTGTTTTGATGGATACCGTTGCTTTTACTACTGAGTATCCGGTACACTCACAAATTTACGAAACATCCCATGAGTCCTTCCAAAAAATCAGTTCATTAAAAGCACAAAAATCATTAAACAACGGGAAATCAAGATATAATAAGGGAATATGATGGACATTCATGTTAGGATGTTCGTCCTTTTGATTCACCAATCAGATCACATCTTTTATATTTCTGAAAATAAAACAGTCATTTGGAACATACTGTTACTAGCTATAATACTCTTTAAAAGGAAATGTAACGCACTACCTGATAGGCTAATACAAGCCGTAAACAGAGACATTTCAGAAATCAGCAATTGTTACCATTATACTGAAGTTCGCATACACGTTTATTCAATACAAATCGCATTATTATAAGAGAAATTGTTATATGTACTACATGTCCATATAGGATCCAAACTACTTCTTGGTTGATACAGCAGAAAGTTTCAAAGGGAAACGTTGATTCCTGTGTTGAATAGGTCATCAGTTTAGCATTTCAGAAAGCCCTCTGACTGAAATAAATTCATCGGTATTTTCAAAAACGGTAATTGCGAGACAATTATGCTTTGTTGTTGTTGTGGCGTTTAACGCCATTTTTAAGCACACGATAGACTATGCATGGCGGCAAGTATTATTGGTGGAGGAAGAACCCGGGAAAATCCCCGGGAAGAACCACCGACCCGCGAGAAGCAACTATGCTTTACAGAAGGTTTCAAGGAAAGTGCTGCTCCATGAATACTTATTATGACATTCACATTTGATTTACGGTGAGGCAATTAATTCTTTACGAGTTTCAGAACCAGTCTATGCGTATTGATATATCAAATACCATAGATACAAAATGAAGGTCACTGATTGGTTGAAACTAATTACGGGTAACAATTAAAATAATTTGTCAGAAAATGTCTCAATAGTAATAAATTGTATGCATTAGTGGGCAAATGTAATGCTCGATATCAACCGTAAAATCTCACTGGAATAAATATATCTGGCAGCTCCAAAATAGTTTTGTCAAACACCAGGATCTCAGCATAATATTATCATAGTGTTGAAAGTCTCCTCTTGGATACATTATTCATAAGACGCATGTGTATTGCAGGTGTTATCAAATAAAAATAAAATCCCAGAGTACCGTAATTTGGTCAGATGTTAATGTTATGGTCAATGGGAGCTGTGTTAGTTGTCTGTGCCCAACTGATAGCTCTTTATGGCATTTAAAAGTTTGTTTTCACATATACATATTTAAACAGTTATTCTCTGTCTGAGATTTCAAAACCGTTTACGAAATAGGCTGCTGCTCATCAAGCTTTTTAAAAGACTTTCTCTTTCATTTTTTTTTTTTTTTTGCATTTTTGTCTCAGATATGTATAGCCAGTTAACTACTCAGGGTATTTTCCAGCAGGTATTTGGTTGACGCGTCCGATATGGCATCTATTTCTGTATTAATTCTTCGCACAGTTGTGCGTGCAATATTGCCCAAGGTGTCTTAAAACACTTGAATACAATACGCGCTTTGAAATCTACTGGGTTATATCACTTATGTGAATATAATGAAGCATAAACAAAACTCTTTTGTTGTAGTTGATCGTGTTTCTCGTACACGTGCATGGCATAAGTACACATTTATGTTGGACGCTCTTTCTGATGCTTCCAACGTTCAGTGCTATAATGTATTCAAAATATCAATAATCCACACTGCAACATAATCTTTAATTTCTGGAGATGTTTCTGGTATATTGCAAAAATGCAAGTACTTATTAAGTATTATCATTATTATTACATTTACGTTTAGTTGATAACAAGTTTTGAAAAGAGATTTCTTATTCCAGCATTAAAGTAATCTCAGTCTTCATAGTCATTAGATTTGCAATATTGAAATGTAATTGACATGTTTGCAATATTGAAATATAATTGACATGTTTGCAATATTGAAATGTAATTGACATGTTTGCAATATTGAAATGTAATTGACATGTTTGCAATATTGAAATGTAATTGACATGTTTGCAATATTGAAATGTAATTGACATGTTTGCAATATTGAAATACAATTGACATGTTTGCAATATTGAAATATAATTGACATGTTTGCTATATTGAAATGTAATTGACATGTTTGCAATATTGAAATATAATTGACATGTTTGATATATTGAAATGTAATTGACATGTTAATGTGAGTGTTTGCCAGTTTGTCTCTCTATTAATGTAACATATTCAATACAAGGTATTTCCATATTCTCTGGAGCAACTCTTCAGTCTTCCCTTTCTAATATCTCATACACATTTAAATATATATCATTCATTCCCAGTGTCTCCATCTAAATTGAATTTTGTGGCCTCTTAAGATCGTTCTTGCAGTATTTGACATTGACTCAACAGCGTCTAAAACATATGCCATATTAATTTTTAACTCTGGCAAACTTTTTTTCCTTTTAAACTTACGTAGAATATCAAATCAACATTCAGTGGAATTGTCAATTATACCTCTAATTAATATGTACAAAGTCTTTTTGCTCTTTGGTAAAAAAAAAAAAAAAACTCTATTCAGCCTGGTATCCCTCTAACGTAAATGATGTAAAGGGTATACATTTTGTTGGATAAATTCTTTTTGTATTGATTTATCTGATTTAACTTAAATTATAAATATACAACATAAAACCAACATAAAAATATAAGAAGTAGCAGATATATAAACACCTGACGAATATGTGTTACCATCTCTAAAATAATGGCGTAATCAAACGGCTTAAGATTAACTTGCACAAAAACTGTAACATTTAAACATTTAGCTGACGTTTTCAGGAAGTAGAACATTAATATCGCTATGACTGGCACTTTTCTACGATATATATATATATCACATACATTAAAAATAACATAGCATTTAAAGTGTTGGTATAAAGCAAATTTGATTTACTAAACACTGTTGCTATATCAAATTGTGATCCGCCCGTGCGCAATAATACGCATATATAAACATTCTCGCAACCGTGTGCAATTTATTCTAGATCAATGATACATTTCCACACATCAGTCAATATTGACATTTGAAATAACGATAAAAAGTGTTAGTAATCCCCGTTTTCAAAATGAATTTAGTACAGTACACAATTTCATCGCAGTCCTTTCTGCTTTCTCTTTCCCCCCTCCATTCTCATGCATAACGGAAAAAATTCATTTTTGAAGGCGAAATTGACAGTACGTCCGCATTATGTTAATTACTCTGAAGTAATCGTCCATTTTGAAAGTTATGTTTATTCTGCACGTATTTATTTATATAAAGAGATAGAACTTAATGCTATCTTTTGTTTACCACAAGTGCCTCATTATTTCCAGTTCAAATGACGGAGCCGTAATAGGTCTAGGAGTTGCAGTCAGCATACTTATTCTAGCTTTAGTGATTGCCATCGTCATCATAATAATTCTTAGGAGTAATACACTTATAGGAGAAATTAAGCAAGGTAAGCTTGAATCCGATTAAACATGGGATTGCACATTGAAAAGCTAAAGTGTGTATGCGTGTGTGCATGTCTATCTGTCAAACTATCTGTATGTATGTATGTATTATAAGAAATTCCTCATTACTGAAATTGTGTTGGACGTTAAATAATTAAATACACTGATACTTATCATATCAAACAATCAGGATTTTTGAAACATGTAAAATTATACCATTGTGCACCTTCAGACGTGAGGTCATGAATGTCATATCAGTTAATTCTTTCCCTATTACTCATCTGTTATGAATAATAATAAAGAGCTTACAGTTTTGTGTATGAGTGAGTCTAAAAAAGCATTCGTGCATGATAGCCCTGAGCCTCTCGGCCATTACATCATCCCTTGAAAAGATGGCTGATTTAACACTCAGTATTACGCGCAGATCCACTATGAAATGCAAGGTATATACATACTATTATAATTAGAAAGTGATACCTACATAACCAAAGCAGACAAGGAGGCACCTTGTCTTGAATCCTGTTATTACATGCTGGCTACATATTCATAAGATTTTTTTTATATATGGAGTGATACCTATATAATCAAACAGGTTGGAGAGCTTTAGTTTGTTTCAAGCAGGAATCCAACCCGTACAACTAATAATGCAACCTATCGCCGATCTCTCACGAACTAGCGTACGAACCGACCAGCCATGCGCTATTCCCTTAATACAGTGTAGAACAAGATCAAAGCAAAGGACTCGTGCACGAGTACTCACTTGCAGTGTAAACGCAATTTAAACCTTAGCTATATACGCACAAACTCACTGTTTATTTTTATTATAGGGCCGTTTCCACGTAACTATGAACAAAGGTTTAATGATGGATCGGAACACACAAGGAGTAAAATTATAACTAAACAGCGAGATCTTAGAAGTGGTAACAAGAATAGTCTCTTAAAAGTTCGTGGCAATAGCAACATCATTTCACAGTCAGGAATTGTAATTACGACTCTTCAGTGTGAAGCAGCTGTATACAACACCCTAAACGACGGAGTTAACATAAGCCTTGTTCCACGGGCCTTTCCAAGACAATTCAATACTAATGGTGCCACCATGCAAGCGCCACGACGCCCGCCAAAGTCGGTGCCGAAGCCTATATTGCAGGCTATTAATAGCACGTTTCACACCATTGTTGAAGGTGATACGCAAACCAATAAGATGGAAATAGGGCAGACAATAAATGCTGAAAGTGAAAAGAGTTATGTTCCAAGGGAGGTACTTGATAACGATCATGGAGCAGAGGACGGTAAAAACCAGATAGTTTCTGACCCATATATACATCCAATCCCGTAGAATGGGACTTGTGCCAATGCAATATCAATATATCATTGATTTTAACTGAGTATTGTGGCAGCTACCTTTCATCAACATTACTTTTACGAATCCCTTGCCGCGCATGTTTCAAGTAGATCACATTTGAAAGAGAGGAGTCTCAAAATCCTCGGCTGATCACTGCTCCATTGCCTAAATAATGGATAATCTGAATACATTATATATTTTGGCAGTTATTGCTAATCGATCACTGAATGAGAATATAGCAGCAAAGCAATCCATTGATTCCTTTTTTGACAATATAAACAGTCAAACCGTTCTTTAAAAAACATATGAATACGGTAAGCTGAAACAATATGACAGCTTTATAGGAAAGTAAACAGCGATTTAGCGTGGTGTGATGCAACAATGTTACTGTGTGCATTGCTTTGTTCAACAACGACCTCTCTCTCTCTGTATCATTAATAATTTGCACAAAATATGTATCTCTTTATAACAATAACACTGTAAATAATATGATCGCTCTTTTTATATCTCGCTGTCTGTAGCAATAATATGATAAATTATTAGAATACAGCGAAATGATTCTTTCTCATAAAGCTGATACTATGATGCAGTTGCGTTCCTGGAAAAAGGTTTACTTTCTTACCCGTCAATAACATAATTGAGTTTCTACGGTATTTTCCGAGATCTAAATTTCTTCCCATAACATAGAATTATACCTCATTTTCCAACGTTTTCCCAGTTATGAAAATGGCGATTTAATCTGTCATTAGGTGTATTTATCTGCCTCTCCATCATGTTACACACCCATTTATGACAATAAATGCCCATCACATTCAACTTTACATATAATCCTATAGTGACATCTGTAATGTTAAGTTGCTATTATATTCCACACTCACCTAGGCTTAATGTTGAATTGCCACTGACTTCATAACTGTTAAAATATAATGTCACATACCAACTAGACTTCATGTTAACCAAAAGATACGGCTAAATTACTGTAGAATCCATTGTAGCCCATCCACGTTAAATTTCCACAAGGTTCCTGTAATGCATCGACTCCCTCTGGCTCCTTATACTACTAAATTGTCCACTTGTCTAGTGAGTGGTGAATTTTGTTTGTTATCCACCGACTATGGACATATCGAATTATATTTATGATAAACGTAAATAAAAAGTGTCTTTTATATCTTACACTCTTCTGTTATGTTTATTTCTGTATCTATCATTTTATCAACACTTACGTGTACCTTTTATATTACGCCGTACGAACTATATCAATTCATGCGTGTTTTTTATGGGCCTCATCTAATTTCCAGGACCATATAGTATAACATATTTTTTTAATGTGCATGTGTACCGTTACCATGACAGCAAATTAAACTCAAAGACCTCATTTCAAAATGAATATTCCGTCGCCGTTTGTGAACACTGTAACGTGCGCATCCAAAGGAAATCCAAATGGCATTTTTCGATGAGTTGGACTGCAAAGTTTATGTGTACTCAGACCTAGACAACATAAAAAAAGCATTGTAAAATTTTAAGATGAGTATACCGTCAAAGTGTGGGTACTCTTCAGTAGTATAGATAGAACCACAAATATATACAGAAACTAATGGTATGATTTTAATCTGTTTTCATCACCGTTTAGGTGTAATTTAAGAATTTATTTCTATATTTGTTTTATAAATGTATGTCGTCTTATGGCATTACAATTTAAAAGCAAAGTTATTCTTTTTAAATCATGTGGGCGGAATTAGTGTCTTTAAATATATATTGTTAACACGCGATACATTTACATATAATCTTTTTCACCCTTTCTATTTATTATTTTAAGGTTCATGATTAATTTCTTAATCAAAAGTCAAATTTAGTGTTTCTTAAGTTTAAAATTTTTCGAGACGATTATATAGAAATCCCTGATACCTTTAATTCTGGATAACCTATCGCCATTAGTGTCTATTCATTACATTGATATATTGAAAGGCCAATAAGTATTTCATGTCTTATTAATCTGAAGAAGATTCCAAATATTCATTAGAGTCAAATAAAAAAAATCCGGTTGTGTACCTACATTGTTAACGACTTTAATATTAAATTAATCCATTTTTCAATATTATTATCATTGAAAGTTTTCTGCATTTCTCCGTATTTGTTTCTGAGATGGAAGATTATCGCATTCTATGTTACCCATAATTTGACATCATCTAAATTAGAGGGTTGATAAACATAACCTTCGGGAATAAACATTGCTGCTTTGCAATATATGTCGGTAAAACCCGACCGATCAATTCAGTAAATTCTTTAGACTTCGTTACAACTAAATCTACTTTAAAGTTGAATAAAATTTTAAAAATTAAATTATTGGAAACAAGTTGAACAAGCTATAAGGAAAATAAAATGCAGTGGACTGAAATAATGATTAACCGAACAATCAACACGCACATTACAGAAACATCCAAGCGAACGATACCAATGCAACAAAATATGTCAATGGGACTGATTATTAGTGGCATGCAGTAAAGATTATTTGCAAACACATAAGAGAGATAACATTAGATATCATTACATGTATATTTTCTCCAACAAATGCATGGATTGAAGTAGTGAAGTCGAAAATTGTATATGATACATGATGCACTATAAAATTGCTTCAATGAACAAAACGCATGAGAGGTGCAGTCTGATGAAGGTAAATAATTTTATACCTGAAAGGCTAAGAGTTGTGTGGGAAAAGAAAACTGGTTACTTTGCATGCAATCTGATAAGAAAGGAAAATCTGTGAAAAAGGGTCTAACAAAGCTTAGAAAACAAGAGGGTAGAAAATGAAACCGTAAAATGGGCATATGTATAGCTAAGCCTAACCATGGAATCATCATACAGGCAAAATAGTTATGATGGTCCATACACACGGTCGCGGTCAACAGTAGCATTGATATAACAATAAAGACAAAGAAAAACTAGATCTATGTACTGGATCTGGAATACCTAAATTTAAAATTGAGGAAACATTCTTTCAAAATATTAATGTATCTTTATAATGGGGCACCAACCTACTTTCACAGTGGAAATTAGTAAGTTAGAAAGGCTGTATTAGGCAATCAAGTTGAAAACAAATTGGGGAGTCTTAAATGAGAGCATATTTATCTATGTTTGAGGTAGCGTTGTCGCTCAACGACAAAATAGATGACTTATATAAAGTTCAAACGAAATTCAAACATAAAACAATGAACGGAGAAAAATATGAAATTGTGAAATCTAAAGGCTATGATAAATCTGTTTTAAGAGGTGGATACCATATATATACATATTTGGGATGGTTCCCCGACCCAGTGGTCAACCGATTACGGGTTTAATACAAAAAAAAGAAATACAAAAAAGAACAAGACATATATATATATATATATATATATATATATATATATATATATATATATATATATATATATATATATATATATATATATATATATATATATATATATATATATATATATATATATATATATATATATATATATATATATATATATATATATATGGTCTCGTTAAAAGAAAACGGAACACTGAGAGCAAATTTGTTTCACTCCAAAGTCTGGGTGTCCAACGTTTGCACGAAGTATAATCAATCATAATGAATCAGTTTTGCAGGAAGAATGCAGAGGAGAATAATAAAACTGATATCAGCGCCAATAACGAAAGCAATGAGCATTTTTCCTAAGTCATATGTAAATAGATGATAATATGTGATGGTACAAATATCGTACATATTGTTGAAGAAAATAGAAAATGGATGTAGATTTTACTTTTCTTCGCTTGTCTGAAGAGAAAGGAATAAGTGACATTATTAGGGACATTATTAGGGACATTTCAGAACTGAAATGATGTTTATGGTACAATGATCTTAGAATATATTTATCATTTAATTTATAAAATTACGGAACATCAATGAATTATATCAGATGCGATAGGTGAAACATTGACAATGGTACTGGTCAAAAGTAGACCCCCTCCGTAGAATATCAGTCAAGTAAAAGGTGTATAAACATGACGAGGTGCATCTAGTATTGTACTGGAGAAAATATTTTCATAAAATTAAAGATTATCTATAACACTGCATGTGAGAATGAAGGACAATAGCTAATGATTCCGTGTATGATGATACTACATACATCTCATAAAAATAAATATATAACCGTCAACAATGAGAGTATAATAAACAAAGCTATAACTGATGAAGCAATATCAAGATGAATTAAAAGAAACTTTAATGAAACTTGAGTACATACATTCTGCAACTGTCAAAACAATGATAATAATGAATAAAAAGGTAAAGAAAGAATAATCGCAACTGAATATATATATATATATATATATATATATATATATATATATATATATATATATATATATATATATATATATATATATATATATCCTTTAACTGGAAAGTAAATGTGATAGGTTTTACGGAGGAAACGATATAGGTTTGTATTACTGTTGTTCATGAAATTGAACCCTACTTAAAGAAGATGACAGTTATTAAACTGAGAGAATTTAGATTCTTAATAATACAACTGATTTGTCTTGATGAGTTAAATATTTAAACAAAATACAAATGGTACTTGATATGTTATTTAAAATGATGCACGCAAACATCGGAGTGCACACTAATGTAGATATCCCCTGCCTAGTTTTAAAACGGTTTACTTAACATTGTATGCGAACAAATAAACAACAATTTCATCTCAGTAACCAAAGAAGCAGATAATTGGGTGATAAAGATTTTTTATGAAAGCAGTGAGGTAATGCTGTTTTTTCTGTAGATTTATGGTTTTAAGAATATCTATATTTTTTTTATCTTAACACGTACTTTATGTTTCATGGTTTCTATGTTCCCTGTCTCTGGTAGTAAGTACGATGTTCTCAGATATATCATAATAAAAATGTTACGAAGAGCAAAGGCTTTGAAAAAGTTATTGACATTTTGGCCTGAGCTTCTGTATTAATCAGTTACGCTGTGTTTGCTTTTGCGCTTGCATTTACCTGGTTAAATGCATATATTTGTTTGCATTTCAAACCTTTGCATGAAGAGATGGTAAATTACAACGTACGTCTATATCGTGTTTACTTTTAACAGCATACACTATTTTAGAATAAAGTTTGTGAGATATAAAATCGGTCGAATACGATCAATGTTAAATTGAGTCATCACTCATGTTATATGCATTCATCTCGAATGGTACTACTTACCACAAGCCTCTGAAGATCACGGCAATCTATTTAAGATCTCCAGCAACGACACTGAATTTTTTCAGTTTCCTCAGTTACTCTGACATCGTTGTTTTACAGTCATTAAATGTGATACTGTATTCACATCGATAACATTATGCTTAAACAGTTTGCTTCTTTGAAATGACATATTTAAATGTTTGGTTACGCAAGCTGAAGGAGGTATTCATCTTAAATGGGTCCTTCTGGGAATGATTTTTATATTACTGAGTTGTAAACAATTTTTGAATCACTGGTGTCACTTATTTTGTACAGTGTCAAATTATAATTTATACCTGTCATGGGAGAACTAATCTTGAACATAGCTTAATTTGTATTGGCTTCCATGTAGACGATTCTCTCCATTATGATGTAATCTTAGAAGAAGGAAACTTCATTTTTGTAATTAAGATTGATACATATGTAATCGCGATCATGACACCAACAAATTTCTTGATGTCTGCACTCAGTCACTTCAGCTTATATTGCGTCTGAAATCCTGATGAAGATCAATGGTCACAGCGGACAATGTCATGCTAGAGTTTCAAAGTCAGAAGTCATTTTCTTCGACATACCACAAACCTACAGCCTCAATGCCAGTGTTGTCTGCTTTATCTACACCTGATCTAATTATATGCACTTTATCATTAATGATTACTTGTTAATATAGCAGAAATGGATAATCACATAGAGTTGTAGGTCATGAACATGTTGTACTCATTTAACATGAAAAGAATGCAGATAGCAGGCAATACGGTATTGTCTTTCACAAGCAGCCTACACAGCTGTGTCTACCATCTCTTTTCTCCTTCATATCCAACGACAAGATGCAGCCACTAGACACACTTAATATATTTGGAGTTAGTGTTGACATTGATATATGTTACGTTAATTGGGTTTAATGCAGCTCTGTGTGCCAGTGACATAGTGATGTGCTGGATAAATGTATTCAACTCCTAGATACATCTTGTCCAGCTTCGCAAGACTTGTGCATCTACATTAAGCTGCCATTTATAGGGTTGAATAAAAAAATAATAATATGTACTACACCGGTATGCTTCGGTATTTATTGTATATAAAAATAAACATGATCTTTCTTTTGTATCAGACATATAAGTTAATACCAATCACAAGTCTAATGAATATATACTCGTATTTTCATTGGATCTCAAAAGGCTGGAAGAAAAATGTCAATTTTGGTTGTCGTGGTCTTGAAGTATGATGCTGATGCTGCGCAATTATTGTGGGCAGTAGATGCCTATGGTGAAAGGAATTGTACGTGTTGTTTAAGTACTGAGTCAGGAAGCCTAGTTCTCTCAGCCGTTCATTGTAGTATTCAAGAGTCAATCATAATACCTTAGGAAAGCTACTATTACATCGCAAATCCAGCCCTCCCAGGATAAAAACGTTTGGCTTGGGGGCTGAAAGTTATCTGTACACGCAGATGGAGGCCAGGGCGAGCGATCTCAACTTCGCTTGTGCCAAGTAGAACGCTTTCGTCAAGAGGGACCTCGCAAAGCCCTCTACCAAATTTATGCAAGCTACACACCTACACTTTGGATGAGTCTTCACTATACAACAAGAGGATGTATACTCCATCTATATTTCGAATTTTTCTTTCTTCCTATGAGTCAAAGTTCTGCCTTTACTAGTATCAGTTTGCCGTCACTTAATAGTACTTGCACGGTTAGTTATGCGACTTCACAATTATATTGGCCATTGTTTTAATGTATATGCATGTAGTTGGTGTTAGAAAACTCTTTAAGATGTGTACGATTTCCTCTATGAGAGGATACATACAGCTATATTTTCTTTAACAAGGCAAACGTAGCGTTTGTACGCCAGACTTTACTGAATTTTCTTGCACATGCCCTCATTGAATTTTCTTAGGGGTAGTAATTCGGATTGATACTATATGTTGACGCTTCATTTCCTTCATTACGCCGTCTGCTAGCATTATTTCATAGTCGTATGCGCGACACTTTATTGATTTTAACTGTACATAATAAAACTGGTAATTTGTCTTATTAGTACAGTTGCCTCATAATGGATATTGTAACATCTTCTTCGTACATATCAATATTGGTGCTTCAGTTCCTTTTTATTTTGCATCCGCGTTCTAAATATTAATACAGAGTCTATCAATGTCTACCTCTACAAGCATTTATTATAGTGGATAACCCTGCACGGATTCTTACAAGTTCAAAATGCAGGACACTCACTTCATCGAAGTTATGTTGGATCTGCACTATTTTGTCTTGCTGATTTAGACCACAGGCAAGACCAGTCTGACAACCAATCAACATGTGTAGCTTTCTCCGGTTGTCATTCCTGGAATATATATTATTATTATTATCAGCAGTCAATGACACCTTGAGGGACGAAAACCTTTATGGGCAGTGATATAGAGATCAGCAAGAAGCATCAAGTACAGTTTCGCATATCAGAATTATCGACCTTATACGTGGATAAATATTCCGTACCCCGTCCCAACCTCAAGAACTAGACTGCGTCATGTCAGCCATGATGGACATGTTCCGACACCGATTGATTTAGCCATTTAATAATGATTGCAATGGACCACGGCTACAATCGATCATACATGTAAACCACCAGAAACGAACGTGTAAATATCTACGACTCGCATACTGCTAACAAGATCGTCCACCGTATGCTGACCAATTTTGTGCTGTAATAACCAAGAACCCACTTTTTATGGATCAATCTAACCCGCATAGCTAATTGACATTTCCTCCGGAAGACGCCCAATCTATACCGGCATGCTCAATGATCACTCCAACCGCATGGTGCTCCAAAGCATTTCCTGTGGAAGGTGTACTGCTAACATAGGCACCCTCACTGATTGATCTTAAAAGCAATCTCCCTGAAAACAATTCCGTATGCACATACTGGGGAGCAGCAGGGTGGGTTATCAGACCAAAATATTCGGTCACAATAAGATTTAAAACAAAGTTGGAAATACCAGGCGACGGTGGATGTTGAGGAGAGGGAGGCTGAAAAGGCCAAACAGTAGAGATCATATTTGGTAAAAATAACAACAAAATGCTTAGAATTTCTGCGTTTGGATGGAATTGGAAAGAAAATATGTAAAACCTGATTTGTCAGAAGTATACAAGTCCGTGCTGATTGGCGTAATAATGTGTATCGAATAATTTCCGATGCTACGCAAGTCAGAGATGAAGATGATGATTTTAAAGTCTTTAGCCAAGCTGTAGATTTGTAAAGTACAACAAGAAAGGGAGTGAAGGCAAGAATATATGAAGCGTCAACTTGAAAAAGCAAAGGAAGAAATGAGAAATTGATCTGAAACAAGGAAGGAAAAAGCAGGAACTGCGTCAAAGGTACTCCTTGACAAAACAACTGGAAGTGGTATTCCAAGCTACATGGTAATATTTGTCTAAATAAGGTCTTCGCTGATGTTGATCAGCTAGAAATTCTGATTGGTGGAAGACGAGCCGGCAATTATAAGATTTATCAGCGATTATCCATAGGTGGTGTCGTTGACATCAACGCTTAAAAGGGACTTATCGATGAAGTTACCGACGATAACAACAGCGATTGGGTATGCAGTTAGATCAGCGACAACAAAATAATATGACCATACACACTGCTCAACGTATATCTACACTAACTGCTTACGACCAGTGTGAAGAATATATAATTAAAAGTGTCCTCATACCTGTGAAAAGAAATACTAAGGAAGAAGATCGATATAAAACAATAAACACTAAAATAAATCAAGATAATACGAGCTTCTGAAAAATTGAATCAGTTTACATCTTCATTATATCGAAAATGTATTTATTTTTTGTTTAGTATATCAATTGTATGTTTACATCTTTGTAATTAATTTGCAGGTGTAATGGAATACAAAAAATGTAGGGTTCAACATACACCTCCTCTTGGAAGGATAACTTATGTAGAAAGTTTATGAACTCCGACGAGCATGTAGGTGATATCACGGTGCCAATTGCTTTGATTCTTACTTCATAGATCTCCTTGCTAACGCTTTGTGAAATAAATGTTTTTATCCTACATTAGCATTCGTGGAGCACACTGACATAGCTAGTTTGTCAATTTGACAAGAACAGCGTATCACGATGCACCGGGTTGGGGTCAAATCATAAGACACTAAAACTGCTAACAAAAATACGATGTTTATCTATAGATGATGTTATGTATATTTGATTTAATGTATATTTAATTTAATTTGTGTTTGTTTGTTAGTTTTTATTTCTTTAATTCTATGACATGCTATTGTAGTGTAATTTTATTTACTAGATCTGACATTTTCCAGAAATTCATTTTCCAGAAATTCAGTAGTGTGACCTGACTGTTTTTCGTAAACACTAATAATATAAACTGTGTATCTAATGCTGACCTAGTTCCTGACCTTGGTTCAGAAATCAGTAAGAGTAGAAGTAAACAACACGTTTTATATGTTTCTATTCATTCTCTCAGTATAATTCATAAAGTGAATTCGAGGCCATACTTGGAGTACGTGAGAAATAACCTGAAGCAGTTATTTAAAAATCTACTTTTCACAGTGGACTGAACCACACCCGAGCATCTGCTTTGCGCCGGAGATATATTTATTATTGATGTATTGAGGAAGAATAGTCATTCTGTGCCCTAACAACTTCTGCAAGGACGTTGCTGGAACCGAGTCTATCAAGGCTACCGTTGGACAAACCACTTCCAGTTGTTTATTTTACTTTTATCCTACATGGTGAATAACGTAATTCCCTCCTTTGTCTAATTTCTTCAGATATTAAATCTTCTTTTTCTTTCCATTCTCGCTCAATCTCTTTAAGTCATTTCTTTTTCTTAATGTTTTCTTCCTGTTTTTGTTTTTTTTTTCAAGTTTCTGCTCCATTTCTTCGTATCTTTGTTTCCTTTCCTGAATTCCTTGTATAATAAACTCATCTACTTCCTGGTTAAAATGTCAGACCGATTAGCATCTCTTTTAGGTCTGATTTGCGGAATATCATTAGCTATGCGATACACACCCCTAATCCAATCGACTGAACTCTTCGTTTTAATATATTTGGGTTTTAAATATTTTCCTCGTTCATAATATCCAAAAGCTGCAATATCAGTTATTTGGTCTCGATCCTTCATAGTGGCAGTACCTTCAGACGTGAATTTATCTATGACGTTAATTCCGGCTCTTGGCAGAGATTATGGTTGAACTTCTGGGTGAGGTGGTTGCTGTGGTCGTGGTTGAGCTGCTCGAAGACGGCCAGCAATATCAACAGGCAATGTTTTAAGAGCTTTTTGAGTCGCCTCAGTTGCAGTAACAATTTCCTTTGTTGGTTCGAGAACTGGTTTAAATAATTGTTCTGTAACTTCCTCAAATTCTACCTGAGATTCTTTGCGAGCTTGTAATTTTTTTTTGACATAATCAAAGACTGGAATATAGTTATTAATTGTCTTTAATCACTCTCGAGCTAATCTGGTGCGTAAGATTCCATTATCGATATAATAATGGTTTAATTACTCACACACATTTCAGCAGCAAGGAGGTTGAGACCAATAATGAGTGTCCGACGGGTAAACAAACACACAAACAAACTTGAAAACACAAGCGACAAAGATAAACAAAATGACCTTGTATTTTTATTTTCTTCCTATGAAGTTTTATTTTCAAAGAAGATTTGCTCCAAAACTGGTCTCCCTGCTGATATTTGAGCTCTAAATTAATTCTTGGTCAAGGACAGTTTTCGAAATTTACACAGAATTCAAACATTGGAATATTATTTTCTGTGATTCAATAAAGAACTGTTGACACATCAGTACGACACTGATCATAGCATACGTCATCGCCTTCCATTTTGGATTTCGTCGGGATTCGAACTCAGTTTCATTTGGACATTTTAGTACTAGGGCTGCTACTTTTTTAATTCTTGGATTATTGTTGGATTATTTTTTGGATTTCATTCGTAAAACTGTAATTTCATTTTCTCATTTTCTAGGGAAATAAATTATTTGTTAATTTTTACAAAGCTTGATGTCTTCACTCTTTTTTTGTTACTGTTTTAAAGAGGCTAAAACGTAACAATGATTTAAAGGTAGAAAAAGCCACACTCGTGCGCAACAAATCCCAATATTTGATATTAATCACAATGACGAGTACCGGGTTAAATAAATGATATAAATATTAACTGGAACGAATTGCAATTTAAACGACAAAATGATCTGATATTGAACACATATTAAATGCAAAAAAGAAACATTAATGACTGTTCAAATAAAGGAATTTCCTCTAATAATGTAAAAATGATTCACATAAACAATGACAAAATTATTCACATAAACGATGGCGAAATTTCCATTCCAATAGTGATAAATGACAAGTTTGCAATCAAAAACTGTTAAACGACAGTAACATATTGGGACATGTATCTTGCTGCGTCTAATTCTTCATCACAAGGAATTTCAGGCCCAGTGCTCTGCCGGACGGTCAAGGAGCCACCAAGAATGGTCCGCCCCTCCCTATTCTGCCTAAGGATCCGTATAACCTCTTGTTCCCTGCAGACTCGTTTTTTCCGTAGCTTGGTCCCTCACCACGATATAATCATTATCTTCTCCCGGGACAACTTCATCACCCCAAAATAGCACAACGGCTGAAACAACACGTTTAGTACGGTGCACACACGATACGGCACAGCTATATCATTCCGTCACTCCTTCACGCCCCTTACCCCTTGTCACAGCTGAAAATACAACATCCAACCCGTGTAATATCTGACACGGTCATGTATAGCATGTGATGATGTACGTGATGCAAATGGAGTTGATTAGTTTAGAAAAATGATATCGGGACCACTGTACAAGGCTATCATAATCAGGTTCATAAGTCAACCTGTATCTGACGAGAATCTTACAGAACAAAAACAACATTCTCTCACCCCTTTAATAAATGCAACGACATGCAATCGTTCTGTCCAGTTACATGCTGGTAAACTAGAAAACATAATTTAATAAACCTAATAACATTTCATTATATGACAAGTCGGACCTACCTAAAAATACAGAATAAATATTAGAATGAAACAATTCTTTCCTATAATACATATGGGAAAATAATTTCATAATTTACATACCTCTAAAGCTGGAAATATCGTGTCGTAAAGTGGACCGCTCACTGACAATACTTTCTGTAATGCAATGTATTACACTACAATGAGCCAATACGTACACAGCCTATGTTGCAATGCACGGTCTGTGCGCTCAAGGTATATCGGTTTTTCCATCGTAAGCAATTGGCTCTAGCATCATAGAGGGAACCGAACTCACTACATCGAAATACTGTACAATATAATACATATGTTAGGCTATGAGATTCTGGTACTGCGTCAGGTGCGGTCACTGTGAGCAGATTTATGTCGCTCATATATTTATATGATAAGGCTTTTAAAATAATCCTTGGTTCATGTTTCATGCTAAAATAGCCAGGTATGTCAGATTATTGTCTGGGTTGCTTACTGATATTCCCCGTCCAGGTAATAAAGTGAACGTTGGTTGCAATACTGGAAAAGAACTTTGGATGCATGACTTAATTTAATTTGTCTTTGTATGGTAGCTACGAAACCGATACAACTTCCCGTAAATTTAAAACTAGCCACGATTAGTGAATCACGTACAAAGATAGCGATCACCGAATCCTGCTTCTTGTATGTATCCCATAGGAGCTTAAAAGTTTTAGGAGAAATAATGTGCATTGTAATGAACTTGATTTCGGAAAGTGCTTAGGACTTTCCATCAGTGATTAAAACAGCACGTCGGAAATATTACTGAAGCCGGCATTGCATATACACCTACTTTTGATATACTAAATGACATCGTATGAACACCACACACGTCACTATATCTTTCATTACATTATCATTGGCCTGGCTGAAATATTCTATTCTCAAGCATGAATTTCCTAGTGTTTGCTTTACTGAATTTGTGAAGATTATTCCATAAGGAATTGTAATACCTTTGACACGGTTCTTTTAGTGAAATCTTTCAATTCAATTTGAGATTTTACATTTAATCAAATCAGGTCTCAGTTGCGAACTTCAATATCTTAACCCAAAGTACAATACGCACATAATGAAAACATCCGTAGTCCTTTTTGACTAGTGTCTGATTAAATCCTTATATATATATATATATATATATATATATATATATATATATATATATATATATATATATATATATATATATATATATATATATATCTATACATACATACATACATACATACATACATACATATATATACACACATAACTTTATAACACTTTTACCGTCTTTTGGAGGATCCAGGGAGGTTTTTAGATAAGCAACAGTTTTTGTTAAGTATTCGCATTGCCCATTCTAATTGAAGCTGGTTAACAAGTAATGTATAATTACCTAAATTTAAATATTTTCTACAGGATTCTCTTACAAAGCATTAGATTTTAGATCTCAGGAGGAAACTAATATTTTGCAAAATGTAATTTTAGCCAGCTAATAACCCATGTGTATGGCTGTTAGAACCACAAGTGTAGGTAATGGTATAATTAGTTAAAATTGGCTATCCACATCATTGTCTCTTTCTATAAGGAGTATGTTTGCTAATCCAAATAGTGACCCTTGTCCGCAGTGTCTTTTTGTTTAGCCCACATGATGGCTGTTAGAATCCGAATTCTATCTAAGCGTATGAATAGCCAAATTTGGCTATCCACCTCATTGTCTATGTTCGTGATGTACAAGTATGGCTTATAGGCAGAAGCCAAATTTTGGTCAACTATTTGCTTAGCCCAAATTTGTCCATTTGTTGAAACGCCTCTTTAGTATAATCTATAGGTATGACTCTTAGAAACCCAGATACACGTTTAACCTAATTTGACTAGCATTGTTAGGTCCACTTTCATAAAGTACATGTATGGCTCGTAGAGAAGAAATTAATTTTGTCTAAATATATGTTTGGTCAAAAATGTATAATATGATTGCAGGGTCTATTCTCATAATCACAGGGCATGACTCCAAATATGAAATCAAATGATTGTATGGTAGCTAACATTTAGCTATTAACTGTTTTGCTTTACTTACACATGTAGCGCTTACACGTTTATCCCCTAGACAAGATTACAAATTTGTATAAATGCTTACATTACAAAAGTTTTAGCCATCGACTACTGGGTGTCTCTTAATAACTTCATATGAGATTATTAGACTAAATAAATTCGGTTTTGATCAGACTAAAAACTTGTATTCATAAATTGCTGCATTTGAATTAGTGATAAATCTTCCTCTGGGTATCTCAATATAGACAGTGGCTGCACAAGTAGGTCGGTTGTTCCCCCTACTGTCAAACAATGGGGGACCTGTCAAGAGGTTCTTTTTGCAGCTGAAATACTTTTTCATCTACACCTCCCTAACGGAGACTTTTCATCGCAAAGAAAAGACTGACATTGGTGGGGTGGTGTCGAGAAGGAGGCTGTCAACTGACATAAAATAACTCTCTGTAGCAATGAATCTTTTAAAGTCTTGGAGAGTTTTGCTAATCATGAAACAGTGGTGGTAATAAAATTATGCGATATACCGACTTTGAATTAATTTACGGTTTTATGCAGACGTATTTCCTTAAATGGATAAGCAAATGCATTCATCACATGAGTCATTCTACTCAAAGGTTGAATTACATGGAGGGGAGAACATGAACTCACACGGATTTCCTAAATTTCCAGTCCAGGTATAGACACCAGTTGCGAGATCGAGGGATCCAAACTGGTATTACGTCAAAGGTGTGCAATGCATGACTATAGAGTAAGGAAATTTTGGTCAGGAGGAGCCGTGACAGCAAATCGCTCTCATACACAGCAGAGTGTTATCCGATTAAAACATAACTCTCAGTTTTAGAAAAAAAGGAATAAACTTAATATTATTTGCCTTACATATTAGCATATTGGCACAAAATATAATAATAATGCTAGAAGACCGATATTGCATTTCAAATCAAGTGTCAAAATAGCATCATGCTAGCTATGGGCATATATTATGTGGTTTTGCTATTTCCGTTTGATCAATGCTTTTCTCAATGTTGACCTCTCTCCTCACCTCAAGAACCTCATAACTCCTCCACCTGCATTTAAAAAATAGCTATCATAACTCAGTAAAATTCCTATAAGAGGAACGTGCCTTGAAATTACTATAGATTCCAAAATGTTGGCCCAAAGAAATTTGTGTTTTTGAGATTACTAAAGCAACCTACCAAAGAAAAGTATTACCAAATAAAATCCAGGCTCAACTCATCACTGACAAAATATATCCTCTCTTGATTATGCGCCTGATGACTGAGGCACATTATGCATTATTTAACAAAAATGATGAAAGTAGAGAGAGAGAGCAACAGAGAAACACAGCGAGAGACTGAGATATAGAGACTGTTTCTCTAAATTCGTATGTACATGTGTTTGTGAATGTGTATGTAGTTTTGTATAAAGTTAGGCAAAATGTTGATTGGGATCAACTATACAGATTTAAGTCGCTCCCTAAATATTAACCACGCAGGCGACAATACATATAAAATAAAATGAGAGAAAGGGAGAGGCCACATTAAGAAGACAATATCATATCTAATATTAGAATATTTATTAATTGCAGTTCTTGATATAGAGGCTTCCGATATAAATATAAATTCATTATCATACAAACTGACGTTTTACAAAGAATAGATCAAACATACAAACAACAAAATTTAGTAAAGCAACATAGTTATTAAATAGCAAACAAGAATACATATTTGTTTACTAAGATATGTAATTTTAAATACAATAGTACATTAACAAATGAAATCTTTGATATTTCATAAACTTAATTCAAGACAGGTTTCGATACATACATATGGGTCTATATATTTGAGGAAGAAACAATTCTTATATCTGACCATCTGTCTATATATAAAGTCAAACTTGATTTTTGGAATGATTCCTTGCATTATGAAACTCATTGCTTAGTATTTAATTCTGTTAAATGTGCATTACTTAGACCCCCATTTTGCGTCTACTTGAAGCCTAATATTTGCATTAATGCAGAGGTCTACTGCACCGCATTTTATACGCAGGTCACTGTGATCTACTGGTAAAGCGTCATTGCCAATATACAGATGATACTTTTATCTCATATTATTGTCCTTACAGCCAATTATGCGTAGTAGGACATATTTCTTTGACGTACTTATAAATACAAAAACAAAACACACAGAGAGTATCTTGATGGAGTTGTAGATTCGCACCTAATAACAATATCACCATCCTATGTCACGGGTTTAAGTATCGTTTCTAGATCTTCTGGATTACCTTTCATCACAGCCAAAAGGAAATATTCTTTCAAAGTGATTTAAATCACAGGTACTGCTCAGACTAGAAAACCACATGATAAAATTAAGAACTGTGTCTATTCAAATTTCTTTACTATAATCTGTCGACTTCTCCCTTGTGTAAACTTAAACACTGAGAGTATGATATGAATTCACCAGGGTTTAAGTTCTACGAGAAAAATACTTTCAGGGCAGACTTGTCTTCTCATCACAACTTTAATGATGTCTTGTAATTAATAAATAGCAGAGATTGCGAACTGGAGTTTGCCTTAAAAATAACATTACAAACACAGCTCAATATTGTACATCTAAGGATAAAAATACAGGGAACGATAAAAAAATAATCTCGATAAAGTATTAATACTTTAAACTGTTTACAAAGTGTGAAAGATTCAAATATTAATGCCATAGTATTATAAACCCTCCATTTGCTGGAGTCTGTAAACCGAGGTCGACAAAAGTATTTTGCCAGAATGGAATAAATCTTTTTCTGTACCAGTATAATTCCTAGAATTATTCAATATCTCAGTGCACTGAGCCTAGGTAGTTTACGATAAAAATCAGATGTGGTCATGACAGAACACCATTCCATCCAAAACTTAAACTTTCGAACACACACACACACACACACACACACACACACACATATATATACTGATATGAGAAGCATAATGTGATGGATGACCTGTGGAGCAGTGTTTCTTGTGCATCTGTTCTACATCAAGGATTCAGGCTTTCATCTACTAGGTATTGTAAGAGGAATATGTTACTGCTCTGAGCAGCATAATGTGATGGTGTTCTTTTCTGATTGTCGACCTCATTGATCATATTACGATATTTCTCACGCAAGTACTGAGTCATTTCTAATTTAACTGCAATGCATGACTTGTGGAACAATTTTTCTCGTGTAGTTGGTCATCACCATGTATTCATGATCGGTCAGGTATTTTAAGAGACGTTAATGCCCTTCTCAGCACAATGTGATGGAGTTCCTTTATCATTGTCAAACTAATCGATCATATTAGGATAGTCCTCAATCAAATACAAACTCAATCAGGTATTGCAAGATGGAGACGTTACTGCTCTGAGCAGCATAATCTGCTGATGCTCTTTATTGATTCAGGCTTTGATCAATCAGGTATTGTAAAAGATGGACGTTACCCCTCTGAGCAGCATAATGTGCTAGTGTTCCTTTATCATTGTCGACCTCATGGATCATATTAGGATATTTCTCAAGCAAGTACTGAGTCATTTCTAACTTACCAGATATGCATGACTTGTGGAGCAATGTTTCTTGGCCAGCTGATTTAAAACATTGATTGAGGCCTTGGTCAATCAGGTATTGTAATAAGTGGACGTAACCGCTCTGAGTAGCGTACGATGCTGGTGTTCCAGTACAATCCTCAATCTCATTGAACATTTAAGGATATATCTCAAGCATGTACTGGGTTATTTCTAACTGGCCAGCTATGAATGACTTGTTGAGCAAAGTTTCTTATATAGCTGTTCAACACCATGGATTCCGGTCTTTGTCAATCGGATATTCTAGAAGGGAGACGGTACACCTCTGATCAGCATAATTTGCTGATGTTCTTTTAAATTGACGACCTCATCCATCATATTAGCGTATTTCTCAAGCATGCACCGAGTCATTTCTACCTGACCAGCTATGCATGACGTGTGAGCAATGTTTCTTGTCCAGCTGATTTAAACCACGGATGCAGGCCTTGATCAATCTTGTATTATAATAGGGGAACGTTATGGTTCTGAGCAGCAGAATGTGCTGATGTTCCATTATAATTGTCAACCTCATTAATCATATTAGGATATTTCTCAAGCAAATACCGGGTCATTTCTAACTGACCAGCTATGCATCACGTGTGGAGAAATGCTTCTTGTGTAGCTGTTCTATACCAAGGATTCAGTCATTTGTCAATCAGATATTCTAGGATGGAGAGTTTACCCATCTGATCAGCATAATGTGCTGCTGTTCTGTTATAATTGTCGACCTCATGGATCATATTAGGATATTTCTCAAGCAAGTACCTAGTCATTTCTAACTGAGCAGCTTTGCATGACTTGTGGAGCAATGTTTCTTTCTTAGCTGTTTTACTAAATGGTCTCAGGCCTTGATCAACCAGGCATTGTAACGGGGATGTTATCGCTCTGAGCAGCGTAATGTGCTGGTGTTCCATTACAATTGTCAACCTCATTGAACATTTTAGGATATTTCTCAATCAAATGCTGGGTCATTTCTAACTGACCAGCTATTCATAAGCGATGGAACAATGTTTCTTGTGTAGCTGTTCTACACGATGGATTCAGGCCTTAGTCAATCAGGCATTGTAGGAGGGCAACGTTACTGCTCTGAGCAGCATAATGTGCTGGTGTACTATTACAATTGTCAACCTCATTGATCATATTAGGATATTTCTCAAGCAAGTACCGAGTCATCTATAACTGACCAGCTATGCATGACCAATGGAGCAATGTTTCTTGTGTAGCTGTTCTACACCATGGATTCAGGCCTTTGGCAATCAGGTATTCTAGGAGGGCGACGTTCCCCCTCTGAGCAGCATAATGTGCTGGTGTTCTTTTATAATTGTCAACCTCATGGATCATATTAGGATATTTCTCAAGAAAGTACTGGCTCATTTCTAACTGACCAGCTATGCATGACCGATGGAGCAATGTTTCTTTCACAGCGTATATTACATATTCCATAAAATATAATACAATTACTAACACAAAAATGACACCACGTATAGTGGAAAGGCAACACATATATAATGGAATATTTAGCATTTCACGAATGTAAACTTTGTCCTATAGGATACAAATTGGTAACATAATTTTAACTATTGTATGGTACGTACTTTAGTATTTATTATTAGACTATACGGACTGTAGTATTACCTATTGGAATGTACGTAGTGTAGTAGTAATTACTGCACGGTGCTTACTATATTCTTAACCGGTGAATATTAGATACGGATTATTACATATCACTATTTGCAATACACATAGAGTGAAAGGAGGGGAAGTTTGTTCAATGCAGTACAAGCGATAATTACTTATAAAGAGGGCGCAGTCGGTATGGACCGCCATCGAATGAGGGTCTGGACCATTGGTTGGATATGGCCATCGCCTTCAGCTTGGGCAATACCAACTCGGTGACCAGGCTCTGTGCCACTGGAAAACTACTCAATTATACGCCTTTAGTCTTAGTTAGGGCCGCGGGTGGCCGAGTGGTCTAAAGCACTTAACGCCATCTAACCTCTGTCGGCATTGATTTAAGTCTCTGTTCCACCTAATGTGAGTATGTGAGAAAGCTTGTCAACAGCTTCCCGTTGGTCAGCTGTTCTTCCCAAGAATTTCCATGGTTCGTCTTACACTATTTACTCGGACGCCATGTATATCGTATTAAGCCCACAAGAGCAACAACAGTCATTATTAGTAAGTATTACTTACATCTGTCCCGCACAAAATGATATGAGCACCTGAAATAATTGTGTGACAATCACAGACATAACCACAATGTACAGTCATGCAATTTCGCCTGATCTGGTGTAGTTCGTTTCTCGGATGAAACAATCTAGCATATTGATGGTGGAGTTAGTAAATGATGCGGGTGGACACACAGTAGTTAAAATGATGTTCAGTGTTACACCAACTTGTGCCAGCAGCGACATGTATATCTCCCTCTCTCTCTCTCTCTCTCTCTCTCTCTCTCTCTCTCTCTCTCTCTCAATGTCTGGCCCCTGGTGTCGCAATGGTCGAAGAGGATCGTTTTTACAGATCATTCCCATCTAAACTGATTCTGCCTGGGTTAACATAGAAAGCTTGCAGGAACCTTCCCTTAAGTCAATGGTTATTGCTGTTATTTATATCCAGCAAATATATGTAAAGATTAAAAATTGTGTTAACGCGTGCAAAATTACTGCTGCCAGTTTAAATAATAAACAGAGCAAACACCTACTCCGGTGTATAATGTTTACTCGGCTGACATGTAAACAAATCTACATAAACACATCCCTAATATTTAAGGGATCATTTTAATCATGACACAATCTGAGCTGTTGGAGCTATGGTGATCAATTTTGGCGTTATTCATGGACTGAGAACCAGATGTAATGACCTAATTATGTTTACCTACATTTGAGAAAAAGAAATAATTATTGTTCGATTTAGCATAAAACGGACCACATTCGCTGACATGTATTTATATAAACCATCGTTTCAATAGTTACTCCGACCTCGGCCTTCATCATAGACAGCATTCAAGGAGAAGTCAGCTGGTTGATTCATGAACACCAGTCCACTAAACCAGCTGAGGAAAAAGTAAAAAGTAGGAACATTAACCCAATGATTGTCCGCTTTGCTATGTCCAATTCTACACATACAAGAATGACAGCTAAATGTATAGCCCATACAGATAGCTGTGTTGGTACTTTTATTTTCAGAATGAAACAATAAACAAACGACTATTTACTTATGCTTCGTGCGACATGTTGCAGGCCGATCCAAGTGTATACTGTATCGAATTTATCTGAAATATCTAATATATATATTTTTGGTATGCAAGTGAATATATCCTCCCCGTATAACTGTTTAATTAAAGAAGTATTAATTAAATGATGTATTCATTGATATATCGTAAAACATTCAAAGCAATCTGAATTAACACAAAATTTCAGAAACTTTTGTTCAAAAAGAAAATAATGTGTCTAAATTTTGACAGAATTTTAGTGGTGTCTTAAAAGAGTGTTCATCTTTTTTGTACCTCATATGATCACAGCACGCTAACATTTATGCTGTTCAGGCCGAGTCTGTTTACTTGAGAAAAAAATTTTTTAATTATTATATTTAAGTGGAATTAAATTGTTTAAATTATATACTGTGTCGTATGGAAAACATAACTGGCAGATTCATGACACAGCTATTACGAAATCATATCAATATATATTATAGTAAAGTATGAACAAAAAGCTTCAAATGTAACAAGCCGGCCCTTAATAGTACCATGACCAAATTATATAGATTTCTACTTAGCTTCATTCCACTTTAAGGTCGAAATAAATTCATATATATAATGAGAACTTTTGCACGTGAAGTCATAATAGGAGTTCAAAGAGAAATCAAGTACTTTATGGAAATACTAGGATGAACATACGCAGAAACGTTGCTGGATTGATGCTGTGCACATAAAAAGATTTATATGGTCATTATGACTGCGTTTGTCGATATCTAGTTAAAGTGTTGATTTATAAATGTATAAAGGTGCAATTAAAAAAGATCTGATATTTAAATCAAGACCTATAATGGAATGAATTTAATGGATTTTTTTCCAAAATAATTCGTTACTGCGCTTAGCATTATTGAGGATACATATTTTAGCCTTGATACTCAAAGACTGTTGCTTTTTTTCAAAGAACACAAACTTGAAGACGCAAAGCAACTAGTTTTTAAGTATTATCACCTTGTGCCAGAAGTTGTTGTATGAGCAAGTACAGAGAAATATTCCTCATTTATTCTACCAGAATCAAGATAAGTATATGCACGAACATATTCGTCATTAAGTCAGATCACACCATCAAGATACTGTGTTAATGACACGAATTCTAACCCACGGGGATATTTCCATATTATGTGTATACTTGCGAAACTTCAGATTATGATCTGTAATCAATACATTTTCTTCCTTGATTTATTTCATATACAACACATAATTTATGGAAAATATCTTATTTACCACAATTTACTATTAAAACAGTACTTTTTCAGTATCGTGCTAAGTTATAAAAAATGTAATTGTACAACATACATGGAGATTGTGACTAATACTACCGTGATCTAGATGATATCCGATCAGAATTTGCACGACATACCGAACAGCTTTTAAATGTTTTAGGTGCAGCAAATCCGATTTATAAAGTACGAAATGGGACTGGTGTTTTCAATCATAACCATCAATATCTAACAACAAGGTAGAAGCTTCAAGACATATAAAAAATATCCAACGTTGGCGTGGGAAATTCAAATAAAATCAATTGAAAATATTTCCTCCCAGCAGTTTTATCTAGTCATTGTGGAAATGTTTGACACCATTAAAAAAAGCTAAAAATAGCATGAGTATCATAAGCATGGTTCTCTTGATGGGTCACTGACAACCTATTTCAGATAAAAGTAGTGTTACGATTGTATGCTCTCAAAATAAGTAATAGAAAAGAGTGACAAGAAACAAGCTTTGTAAAATTCAACAAATATTTTTTTTTTCCCTACAATACAAAGTAAAAATAATAAATAAGAACTTACGGTATTGGGAATTAAATTCCCCTAAAATCCTAGAATTAAAAACACGAGTCCTATTAACTTTTAGCTCTGAACATTTTCAGTAGATCTTCTATTTAAGACCAGCACTGAAAGTGTGGATGTGTCTGTGACGACCTATATACTCCTGATGTGCCAACAGTCTTTTGTATTTTTGTCACACGCTGTCATTGAGTTAGACTCAGTTTTACAAGGACAGAATCATGTACTCCATTGCACTTAAAAGAGAGATAACTCTGCCGGGACAAGGCAAGAGTATGCGTTACCCAGTAGCAAAAGATACGTCTTCATTGATGTATATTGCGTTTATAAAGAAACAACAAATACAAAACTTGATGGTCGTATACATTAAAATTATGTTGCATGTTGTATAGAGAATAGACTTTCTTTTAAGCCTGACAGTTACTATACATCTTGCATAATGCACCAATCACAACTAGTTTTGTTGTTTATTTCTGAGGATAATGTCTTAGCACTAATCTCCGCACCCCTCCCCTCCACGAGATGTGCAGTAGGTACCGTTTATCCTCATAAAGGTAACAGCTCTACCCTTGGTGACACTAGACTTTTTCCCACGTCAATCTCGCTATAATCGGCACGTTTTGGTTTGCTCGTTTACGTCATAGACTAAAATGAACCAATGTATACAAAATGCATGTAAATGCCATAAGCAGCAGAGTTACAATATCTGAATAAAGTTTACTCAAGGTTCAGACAGGATTTTCCTATATGTAATTATTTCTTTTGGCTGCTACGGTTTGATTTGTGTGGTGCCAGCCTGATGCTAGCGGTGTATTCAAGAAGGACCTAAATATATCCCATGTTACAGAAGCCAGCCCCGGTAACGGCAAACTACCGGTACACAGACGAACTGAACTCAATTACTCTCTCTACGCAATATGTCCAACACCACGCAGTCGTTGCTGCATCAACCCAGGTGAGAATAACATCGAATATTACCTTAAAGTGAAAATAAAGGCTAAATGACAGAAGGGATTCAGGCCGATTAGGATCATAGCTGATTCAGACAGAGTTTATGCAGGCCATATTATGGACTGATACAAATAATTCAAAATAGATTTTTAAGTTTCGTCATGGATGGAAATGTGACATTCACAGTAGTTTCGATATATTTTTAATTATTTCCCAGATATGTCGAACATTTAAAACTTGCATTTAAATGGACATGCGCTCCATTTTTCACGAGATGATGGCGTAGTTTTTTAACCAAATCATATGAAATAATGCAAGGCTGGCTATCTTTCGTTTTCAGTGTAATACAGAATGTAGAAAAAAATTAAATATCAAGATACATTTTCATCCAAATCGCGAACAAAATATCGTAAATTTAAAACTGACCATAGTTAGTGAACTACACACAAAGGTAGCGATCACCTCATTCTGCTTCTTGTCTGTATCCAATAGGAGCTTAAATATCGTTTGGAGAAAAAGTTCACATTTTAATGAACATGCAGGCGGAGAGTACCTAGGCCTTTTCATCATTGATTAGGACAGCACGTCGGAAATATCACAGAAGCCGGCATTACATATGCACCTATATTTTGTATATACCAGATGATATCGTGTGAACATCATTTTTTTAACATTGGCCTGGCTGAAATATATCTTTTCTAAAGCATGAACTTACTAGTGTTTGCTGTACTGAATTTGTGAAGATTATTCCATAATGGTATAGAAATAACTTTGACATGGTTCTCATAGTAAATGCTTCCAATTTCATTTGAGTTTTTCCATTTAACCCAATCAGGCCTAGACTAAAAATATCTTAATCCAAAGTACATTATGCACACAATGAGAATCGTTGTGGTCCTTTCGGCTGAGTCCGATCGCATCCAGATATATAACTGTATAATACTTTTATCATCTTTTGGAGGAGATAGGGAGGCTTTTAGATAAGCCCCATTTAGTATTAGCATTGCCCTGTGGTTGGTTAAGAAGTAATGTGTACTTAACTAAATATAGCTATTTACTACAAAAGTTTCTCTTTACAAGCATTAGTTATTAAATCAAAGCAGCATGCTAATATTTTCCTAAATGTATTCTTATCCAAACTTTGGTTAGTGCCTGTAGCGTCGTTTAATATAATCCACTTGTGTGGCTGTTAGAAACCCAAAATCTAGGTAATGGTATAATTAACTAAAATTGGCGATTAATAATAATAATAATAATGACTTTGTATAGAGCCTAATCTTTAGAAGCTCAAAGCGCTTTACAACATTAGAAAACACCTACAACATAAAAACATATATAATGATATTATTACAGAAAACAAACACCATTAAATTAGAAGACATAAAAACATGCTGTAAATATTTAAGGTAGGGAACATTATTAGGTCTTTAAGTTTGTTCTTGCTGTCATTGTCTCTTTCCATGATGAGTATGTTTGCTTAGCCAAATATTGGCTAGCGTCTACAGTGTCTTCTTGTCTAACCCGCAAGTCTGGCTGTTAGAATCCAAATTATATGTAACTGTATGATTAGCCAAATTTGGCTATTGACCTCATTGGGTTTTTTTACAACATGTACATGTATTGCTTATAGGCAAAAACAAACCTTTGCTTAAATGTACGCTTAGCCCAGATTTGCCCATTTATTTTTGTATAACCTAGAGGTATGACTCTTATGAACCTAAATTTGACTAGATGTATGTTTAACCAAATTTGACTAGATGTATGTTTAAACAAATTTGACTAGCATTGTCCATGCTCATGACATATATGTATGGATCATAGAGAGGAAAATCAATTTTGTCTAAATAACTGCTTGGTCAAAGTTTCTATAAAGATTTCCCGATCTATGGTAATAATCATAGGGTATTACCCAAAATATGAAATTAAATTTCAAGAAGTTATAAGGTAGCGAACATTTGGCTATTGACTAGTATGTTTTACTTAAACATTTATCCCCTAGACAATAGTAAATTTTTGTATAAATACTTGCTTTATAAAAGTATTATCCATCGAATACTTGGTGTTTCTTAATAACTTCATATGTGAGTATTAGACTATCAATAAATTCGGTTTTCTTCAGATTGAAAGCTTTGTATTTATAAACTACTGCACTAGAATTAGTGATACATCTTCCTCTGGGTATGTCAATATAGACAGTGGTTGCAAAAGGGGGTCAGAAGAGGTCAGTTGCTCCGCCCAATTCTCATATTGTTTCATCTACACCTTCCGAACGGAGACCAATCGTGAAAAAAAACTGATATCGATGGAGTTGAGTCAAGGAAGCGGGAGGTTAGCAACTGACATAAAAACTATTCCCTGTAGCAAAGTTGGGGCACTACTACATAAAACTGCCCCTGTGCACCTTGGTAGGGGCACTAATAAAAAAAACATAATGACACCAGGTGCCTCGAGCCCTCATGCCACCAATGTATAGAGATTACATCGAACATATTGTATTCCAGAGCACGTCCTGAAAAGTTTGCATGACTATTTTTTTTGTATACACCATAGCAACTTTCAACTAATAATACATGTTTTGAGGCTATAGTACACACGGTACTAATTATACGGAAGAACTGTGAACCAGTCTAGAAATGGGTGAACAAATAATAGAGTATTTGCGGGTTTGGTGGTCCATAATTGGTTAATAATGAAAATTAAAATTTTAGTAACAATATCTTTTGAAAGCTTATCCTATATGTAATTTTTAAAAAAATATAGACAAATTTCTACTGATGCAATTTTAGCATTCTTACAGGCTTGACTCATGAGTACTCAATAATGAAAGCAGAACCTGATTCATTTGGTGCAGAATCAATAACATGTATTTCATGCCCATGTATGTAAACAAAATGCCATGGCTCATATGGTGTTCTCCACACATAAGCTTGCACAAAGGTTAGATGTGCATGGAGAATTATAGGTCTCATCATCAGCATCCAGAAATTTTAAGTTATTGAATTTTGAATATGATAGTGTTTCCATATGTTTACTATTGGAGTTGAATTAGTACCGCGAGTCCTATACGAGATGGAGCTGTCATTGAATAACGCAAGAAAATAACTTGGAACAATTATATGTAATGCATATCGTTGGCGCGTACTGCGTCACATAGATTAAGGTTTATTAATTTTACCTTGACTAATAGTATCTGATAGGTACATCTCGTTGTAGATCGTTCGTATGGAGAGACCAATATTTCATTATGTGCACGGTTACTTAACCCTATGGTCTTGCACGCGTTTTATTTAGTACCTATAGGATGTATATGCTATATGCAGGCATACTGATCACGAGATCCAGTCAGGTAGGGTATACTTTACAGAGACCCTACTACAGTCATATGATTGAACAATAGTTTACTTTTTAATATTAAGTTCAATTTTTAATTGAATCCAGACTTCAAACGTCTGGCACGGATGTACTATTTCAGCTTTATTTCTTGATCTATGGAATTCCGGTAAATTTTTACCGTGTTTATGATATGAAAAATAGTTACGATTCTTTATGTGATAAAGGCAGTGTGTATTTAAATGACTTTTAATTGTGTATTGATTTTATATCAATGATTGATAGATGTAAATATCTGATTGTTATTAGTATTGGCGTTTATTCAATATATTATGCTAACCAGTTTGATTTGTAGCTGGTAGTATAGCAGCTAAGCTATTAAAAACAATTAGAATAGCAGTATAGCCTCATTGTTGACAACATTGTTGGAAACAAAGCAACATAGTTGGCTACATAGTAACATGGTTGGAAATTGTAACATATTTAGCAATAGAGCAAAAGGACTGCATTTTTGGAATCGGTGTAACATTATTAGCAATAAGGCAACATGGTTGGCTAAAGAGTAACATAGTCGGCAACATAATAACATATACAGCAGCAAAGCAAAGTAGCTAGCAGAAACAACACAGTGGCGTGACCCGAAAGAGAATGAAAGGGTTAATCAAAGGATGTGAGTATTGAATCATATATTTAGAATCTTGATCTGGGAATTTTGGATGTTGTCACTGCATATGGTTACTAGGAACCATGTGCAACTTTTATTAATAGCATATTCAAAGTATGGTGAACACATAATTCATTTGATGTGTATGACAAAGTCAATATTATATAATTTAGTGAACTTTTGCATGTTTTCTTGGGCGGGTTTAGTTTCGTCTTTGATATTAATGTTATGGTTTCTAAGGCACTGCAATATTTGTGTATTCATGTATGTTTGTTGTTGTTTTTCATTATTGCAAAATTTGTGTTATCCATTTCATCGTTGCATTATTTTGTATGGTGAAGTTTGTAAAGACTCATATTTGATTATCATCAATCGTTTTCATTCGCATACATTATGTTCGGTCTTTTAAATTAATCCAAATACACTCGGTTTCTATCTTATTACAGATGGTTACAAAAGGAAGCCCTGTGTCAAATCTACCTACCAACGTCGTACACCAGACAGATGTCTTGTATTTACCTGCGGATAAGGTGGGAAGAAAAACGTACAATTACACTTTAACCATTGCAGATGTCGCTAGTGGCTATAAACATAACGATTGACCTAGCTAGCAAGGAATCGATATAAAACTGCTGAACGAGGGGTACACTCTGATGACAATACCTTGCGTATGATGATCAGGGTCGAACGATTATGAAGGAGGTATCTCAGCTGATGATAGACATGGTGTGAGTGTTCGGTGGGACGAGGCGGGTCCTCATCGGGCGAAGTGTAAAGTCAAACATATCATCCGCATTAAGGCCGAAAGGTTTTTGTAATACCAGTACTGCCATTAGATGACTGCTCCGGTGGCCTAGTGGTTAGAGCGTCCGCCTCGGATGCGGGAGGTCGTGGGTTCGATCCCCGGCCGAGTCATACCAAAGACTTACAAAAACGGTACTAACAGCTCCTCGCTTGGCGCTCAGCATTAAGAGGTTAGTGTTAGGACTGGTTGGCAGGATAATGTGACTGGGTGGGACATCATGCTATATGTCTGCGGCATGATGCCCCAGTGCTAGAAATCACTATAAACTGCCACATTGCAGACATCGTAGCGATATGACTGAAAAATTGTTAAAGCTACGTTAAAAATCCAAATCACAACACAACACAGCCATAAGATGTTACGTTGCTTGAGTTGAGTGACGTTGCCTGGTTTCGAATGTGATGAACAGTTAACTTGCCGTTGTGAAGGCCCTCAGACCGAGATATTGCTATCAACAGGTAGTGTGCCCGGAGAAGGGATTAGAAATCCATTCATAGTTCAACCTCAGCTTGGCATGGATAAGAACCATGAGGGTTCGTTCGTGGTTCCCTTGGCACAGATTTGATTTATGTATGTTCTTGGAATGTTGGAATGCGGAGTGCGTCGTGCCGCCTATCCGGTATGGTAGTGGGGAACGTATGTTATTTTCAAACGATGTGACATTCCTGGCCAAACAATCATTTACCGCCTTGATACGTCACTAGACGGTTAAAAGAGTTAGCAATCGGCGGGGTTTCAGAGAGTGGGTTGAGGTGGGTGGGAGTTATCCAAGGACTACTGTTCTTGTCAGAGGTGGTAGCGATTTTGGAGTCTCAATAAGCTGCTAGAGATATTGAAACGGGAGGTCGCTCGCGTCTGAATATATGGCATGCCTTCCGATTGGGTGCACTTGTCCGAAGAGCAGACAGCTGAAATGCGGCTTGCAAGTTATCTGGGTGGAGTCTTCGATATATTTGCTTTGCCAATGAATTTTGTTTTTATTTGCTGCTGATAATCGGTAGAAAATATATTATCAATAATTAACGATACCCTCTATTAAGATTGTGATGTCGATGCCTAGTGATATGCTATTTATTTTTAGTGACGATTAATCATACTGTCACCCGATTAACATACGACTATTAGCTTATCCAAAACTAGGCGAAGATGATGCTGCACTTGCTGTTGTTGATGTAATTGATAACTGTCTCTCAAAACCTTTTCTTGCAATAATCCCATGGTACAAGCAACTGTAAGGGTTATTTTCTCAAATTTTCGCAAGCGGGTATACGGATAGGGCAATAAATTGTAATTTTAGGTGTAGTGATCAAATGTGAAAATAGCCCTCTTAATCCGAGGAATACAAATGGCCAGGGGACATGCAGGTCTTAACATTTGCATGTCCCCTGGCTGTCAATTTAAAACGTTAGGAATGCTAACTAGACTGTGACCCACGCCACAAAAATGCAGTTTGTCCTCTTGTCTCCCTGGCCGGTTCAGGTCTATGCGGATTTGCTTCGGAAGGTTGTCCGTGAAATGGAAGTGGCCGTTAACGAGAACATACTTATTTTCTTGACTAAAACCATAGTCACGAAAAAGTAGGAAAACGTGCTACTTTGAATCAACACATTCTTCATTATAAAAAAACTGGATGAATAGAATTATTAAGTTTAGTGAACGTGAAAACGAATGAAACGGGCATACGAAGCATTCACTAAGCTGGCCATCAATGTTTTAAATTCTTATATGTATGTCCTTCCACGTGTCGCTCTCAAAAATCTCATGGCTCTATGTCACGTTATTACAATGTTTCGATCCATTAAGATTTTATAATATAAGCTCTAAAAGCTGACAGATTTGTTTGAAGGGTCAGTCTTTTTTTCCCAATAATTTTACATTTACTCCAAGAAGTTAAAATAAAAATGATGATTTTATACTTTTTGTTGTTGTTTTTAACTGAAGAAATCAAATAATCTCAATACTTCTAACAATTGTGTACTCATTTTCAGGAAGAAATTTAAAAACAATGGATTACATTACTATTTTAACCGTCAGACTTGTGCCATTGATCATTTTGGAACTGGTGACAAGTTTATATATATTTTCCCGGTCATTGTAGTGGATACATTTTTAAATATATCCCTAAATAATCAATAATCAGATATGTGGACATATTGATAGTTCATTGGTGCAAGCAGATGTACAAACTAATCACGCAATATGGAAAAGGACAAGCAGGATATCGTTTATATAAATATGACAAAGTATACATTAGTATATAATTAATGCTTATATCATTCTGACAGAGATGGAAAGGAAGATCTATGAAGAGTTAGAGAGGGAGATAGGGATAAATGCCTGCGTCAGCCTTAAATTTGATAGGTTCCTTTGCATTTTTAAAGGAAGGATGTGAAAATAAATAGCGCGAGCAATTTTACACAGACATGATATCAAATTTATATCACTGTTAGTTTGGAATTATCGGTATTATTTTCATGGCTCGTAGTTACGCGGGAACAAAATTTGCTTTAACAACACCGGCCGTAAAACTGTCGCCTTTAACTACAATTATAAAACATGATTCTCGAATTGTACAAAAGTAAAGACCAATTACATCGTTCTTTAATTTTGGCACATTTCCCCGTCATTCAAACAATAAGAAGTCAAGAATGTATCATAACGTTTGAGTTTGTTGTTTTTTATGGACGTAAAATGTTTCTAACCCTTACGAAGAACACGAGACAATTATGGCTCATTTGTTTTACGTTCTCCTTGTCTCGAATATATTTCAATCAACGGCTAAATTAAGTGGTAAGTGCGTATTGGGAAGAGGACACTGGATATTTGGAGGGAAGGGTGTCAATTGGGGATGGGGTGGGAACGACCCTTCAAATTTATTTACTTTTTTTACCGCTGCAAGCAGCACAAGGTAGCAATTTGGAGTAAACCCAATAGTTTACAACACACCTGTCAACACTGAATACTTACAGTAACAATTCATAAACACATATCTCCTTTTGTAACAATTCATAAACACATATCTCCTTTTGTAACAATTCATAAACACATATCTCCTTTTGTACTTCAGGTTCTTATTTTATTTTGCTATTTTTTAAAAGTCAGTTTGTCGGCTAATGTGGGTATGTGAGCTTTCAACATTCGCTGTATGAAATACTGATTGTTCAAGTTGCTTGTATCATGCATCAGTGAGTTCAAAAGAGATTATATATAGTTTGTTTCAGTGTAAATCACACATTGCTATACATCTCCGGGACAGTGAGTGCCTCATTGTGCTGGTATACCCAAGCAAAACGGAATAAAGGGATATTTACCGTGCCAAATTACATGAGTGTGATCCTAAATTGATAGGTAAGGATCTTCAATATTTTTTTTAAAAAAATATGTTTTACTTAAATTATATGTAACTGAACAAAAAACATTTTTAGCAAGTCGTCTGTTCTGGTAGTACCTGTTTGAAAGTGGATCAATTAATGCTAAAGTTTGTGGCCTTCTTAAGTTATTATACGGTGTATTTAGTCATTAGACGGTGCATTTTGGCCATATGACTTAAGCACATCAGAAACTATGCAGTACAATTAATTTTTACTGATATGAATACCGAGATTACATTGTTGTGATACGAATCGGTATAAATAGTTAATCAAATGCACCTAGAACGAACAATTCATTTTCTTGAATATTTAAAAACTTCACCAAAATTTAAAAGCCCAAAGATCCATATGTTGAATTTTATTAACCAACTAGACCCAGGGTGAGCAATAATTCCAACGGTGTGGGAACACTCCTCGAAATTTTATAAGTCGTCAAGGGCTAAACTTTTCTACAATATTAATTAAACTACTTGACATCCCCGGCCGAGTCATGCCAGAGACTTAAAAAATTAGTCCTAAAGCTGCCTCGCTTGGCGCTCAGCATTAAGAGGTTAGTGTTAGGACTGGTCGGCCTTGTGTCAGGATAATGTGACTGAGTGTGACATCATGCTACATGTCTGCAGCATGATGCCCCAGTACTAGACATCACTATACATTGTCACACTGCAGATTTCGTAGCTATATGAGTAAAAACAATTAAAGCAACGTTAAAAATCCAGATCACACACTTCATAGTCTATCGTATTGTATGAACGCCCCATTATATTCTCTCCGCAACAAAAATTGTCAATAACTTTAATAACAAACTGCTGTATACACGTTTATCCAAAGCTTATCTTTGGAGGCAATTCATATTGTTAAACGTTTTGCATGTCATGTAAACATTTTAGACGGGCCTAATCCGGCGCGTTGGCCGTATTTTTTCCAGCCCATTCATTATACATGTAGTTGTCAACTTGAAGCACTCATCCGTTACACCAGGGACAAATATAGTTTGAGTAGTTGAACGCTATAGTGTAAAGACGAATGCTATATTGCCCTCATGTACATTTTACATGGACCGTGTCGCAAATGTTTTGAGATGATTTGAACGTCGTCATTTTCTTGTGATGCTTTTCAAACTAAAACAAAGTAATTATTCTCGATGCGGCAGTTGATTAAATATGTGTACTTACTTATAATACAACACTATATCATGGTGTCATATCAGTTAAAATTAAGTAAAATGTGGACTTCCTGCTGTGCTCACTGGAAGTTATACGACCACAATACACTGCTGATATAACAAGAAGAGTACATAATACTTTATACACATGTGACAAGAGAGATTACTGGGATAATGCAAATTATCTACCCTTTGTATCTTGTCCTGTCCCATATTCAGCACAATCCAAGAGATGTATTGACCTTTGCAAACTACCAGGCGAATCCCCGTGCGCACCTGATGACATTCGATGTTCAAAGTCAGTCGTTTAATTGGCTGTAGTGCTGACCAGTCCACAAGGCCATTTGGTTCGAACCCCGGCCGAGTCACACCAAAGACTTACAAAAATGATACTAACAGCTGTCTAGCTGGGCGCTCAGCATTAAGAGGTTAGTGTTAGGACTGATCGGCCTGGTGTCAGGATAATGTAACTGGGTGGGACATCATGCTACATGTCTGCAGCATCATGGCCCAGTGCTAGACATCTCTATAAACTGCCACACTGCAGACATCGTATCGATATGACTGTTATTTTTTATAAAGCTACGTTAGAAATCCAAATCACACACTCACACTCACACACACACACACACACACACAACCATTTACAGTTAGGTAAAATACGGCTGTGTATCTGACCGTCTATGTCCAAGGGTCCACAAGCCATTTCTACCCAGCATCTTGAACAAGTTCGAAAAAGTGAATCATCATTCAGAACCCAAATTTCGACGTTTCTATTATTTTTACTTGCGAAAGTGTGTTTCTGATAGAATGTGACTACAAAATATATGAACAGTATTATACTCCGGATGTTAATAAGTTTTCAAAAGCAAATTCACTTAGTGTTTCAATTTTACTTTGGATTTTGATTTTAACCAGTCTAAAGTCCATTATTGTAGCATTAGTAACTTCATCAATATACATAATCCGGGACTAATTAACAGAAATTCCATGACAAAATATTTTTGACACCTAAATATGCTATGTTAATTTGCACAGAGGCCACAAAATTCCAAACACTAATTATAAATCCTTGTAAACCCCATCCTGACCCGACTCCTATGGTAAGTTTGCACAGGGTTCCTTAGTGACGTCGTCATGAAAAACGTTCCATCAGATAATGCAGCCTCCTAAACGTAACGTCACTTTTAATAGACGAGATACAGTTCCAGGCACACATCATAAATTCACGTAACCCCCATAGTGACCCAACCCTCTATTAAATTTACTTTGGACTCCATGGTGACATTCGTCATGGAAAAAATTATATTGGTTACCAAACCCTCCTAAATGTAATGTTAATTTCCAATGATGCCATACAGATCAAGGTGATTTTGGTAGCTTAATGTTAAAGTCATACAACCTCAAATACCGACCTAACACCCATGTTAAGTTTACATGAGTTCTGTATTGACGTCCATCGTGGTAATATTTATATATGAATATACACTCTCTAAAAGATAGTCACCTTCCAAAATCGCCATGCAGATCCAAACGGAAATATTTAAATCAGGTAGCCTTACTACTGACCCAATCCATCTATTAAATTTATACCGGCATCCGTGATATTTAATTCCCATAGGTGTCATAAAGGGTTCCAGAGAGTAATGTTAAATTTCCATAGGACTCTATAGGTGTCCCTAAAGACACGTAGCCAGATCATTTATACAGACACGAAAAACAACTCCAGGACAAGAAATGATCGTTGCTGACACCAGTAGTTACAGGGACTTCGTTGACTTTGTCACTTACCTACCCAGCATTCTAGGGCCTACTATTTAAAACGGATTGAATCTAATTAGGAGTGTTCTTTCTAATTCCATAATGGCGGGCATATGGATCAAGGGGTACTTACTTTTTAATTTGCACAATATGGCCAGTGTTATGCTTACGTGCCGTTAAACTACACACACAGCCATATATATGCATATATGTGTGTGTGTGTATATATATATATATATATATATATATATATATATATATATATATATATATATATATATTGTTTTCATGGCTTACGTTCTCGAATGATTGCTTCATGCCAAGTATATCAGTCCGTTTGCTTATATGTTTAAGTTGTCTTTGCAAAGTTGCTAACCAATATGGCTAGTCCTGTTTCGCAATTCAGGCATTGATTATTAACCTACGTTTTACGTTTGGAAAGATTTCTCGGTGGTATCATTTTATCCTTTTTCATGGCAATTTGTCTCTATCTAATGTTGGTACAGTTTGTCTCTTCTTTTCTTTATCAGGCGCCTTATCTCGCTCGTAATCCATGATTTAAAGTAGGAAACCTTCTCCTTCGCAATTTACTTATTTTACACTGATCTATATCAGATTATAAATTATTTCGAAGTAATTTCAAATCTTTGCATGCTGAGAAATAATATTTTGATAGCATAAATGTGTGTTTCAGATATTGGTTTCACTCCGCTTTATCTGTACATAAGAATTTTGTGGGCGAGTTGATGTAATGTGAAAAAAAGGTATGATCACTAATGCCACATACCACTGATCTTGCGCTAAATTATAGATCACTCCGCCTACCGAATACCATGACATGTTTCAATTTAAGTGATATGTTTGTTACAATGATTTGTGTTGTTTTTATAAATATACAATTGCCAATTTGCATAAATTATAGTGCAGTAGATAATATTTATATAGCTATTTCAAGCGCGTATTGTAATAGTTTACGTGATATATTTCAGTAAATCATGAACGTCAACGCTGCTTGAGAACATTTTGCTGAATAAAAAAATTCACACCAAAAGCTAGTAAGGTAGGTAGTATACAAGCTTATCTTTATTAATTTTACTGAATTTTGTTTATCTTGTCCTAGAGGTAAATACATTAAAATATATAACATCATAGTTACTTAATTTAATTATGCCGTTGTAAATAATAATTTTAAAGTTTTGTTCTGTTCGTGAGATGGACTTTTTAATAATGATGCATGTAAATGTATGCTTAATATACTGGAAGAAGAATTTCTGAAACAATTGCATTTGTATTTCGTAATCGTAAATTAAACTTTTCTTCCTCCATCCCTCTTTCAGCTCAGTGACTGAAAGTAAAGATTCACTCGAGTTTCTAAAAGTTCGGGACGATGGAGCATTATTTTTGTGACACGCCAACGTTAAATAGTTTATTTTCAATTTATGAAATAATGCAATCTGAGGCCCAGTGTACCTTAAAGAAGACAAAATACACACAACAAAACCTGAATTAGGGAGTTCTTGGCCCATGCCATAGACACGTTCATTTGTCCATAATTTTTAAACTTCTACGTTCTTACTTGTTTCTTCAAATTATAGACGGGACTTGGTTTTCTACGTTCGTTTCTTGCACACATAAACATACATGGTGTGTTCTTGTTCAGATAATCGTGCGCACAACCACCAGTCTTTATTCTTCGAAATTTCGTCAAGGTTGCGGTAAAGAAATAACTCAAACTCTTCCATTTAGACTCTCTTGATATTACAAATCCACCATTGATTCCTTTTCACAATTATCGATTGAAAAATCAACGAGTCCATGAAATGTTTTTAAATATTTACGATGACCGATTTACTATCGCGACAAATCAGCTTGTCTGAGGAAAAGGACGGAGGTAAATGTTGCAGTGGGTGTGACTAAATTATGCTTGCTGATTGGCTAATCAAACAGCGCGATTAACAAGTGGCGATAGGTCAATTAATATTTTCTCAACTAGAGTTTCATTAGTTACAAAGGACAAATCTCTAAACATCAAGGTGGTTTCGTTGCAAATCAAATAAAACATAACCGGTGATGAATTGCCCCCCCCCCCAAAAAAAAGAAAAAAAAAATCATAGACTGATATTAATTAAAATCCTACCTGATATTTTATGCCATATTATGTCAATCTATGTAAGATTTAGTAATTGAAATAACCGACTGAGAGAAATGAAATACATATTTGGTATAATGAAATAACCTATCTGGTAAATTGAAATAAACGAACAAAATATGTGTGCCTTTTTTTATTTACTCACCATTTCCATCGATATGTAAGCATTTTTTAACTCGAGGCTTGACTCCAAGTCTCACCGGTATAAATCTTAAGTTTAGTCTTAAGACATTTGATTGGTCAATTTAAATATGACTTATATTGCAGAAAATCATACTGTATTCTGGATTTAATGTCAAATATGGACTTACTTTTTGTAAGCAAAATTCGGGATATATCACCCTGTTTTCGTCCATATTATGATACTATATATTACCCTAGTCTCCACTTTATCCCAACCGGGGCACCGACAGGCCGAGCGGTCCTAAGCGTTCACCGTTACGGATCACTGCCATCTCACCTCTGTCTGCGTTGGATCGAGTATCAATCTCGGCTAACTTGAGTAAGTCGGTGGTTCTTCCCGGGGATTTCCAGGATATTTCCTCCTCTGGTAATACCGGCCGCCACGTATTGCCTATTTTGTGCTGAAAATGGTGCTAAACCTTACAACCATAGCAACACCAACAACAACTTTATCCCAACCGATTTTACAGTTTGTTCGGAAGTGTGATTTTCTTTCCTTTCGTTACTGAAGATGAATGTATTCCTGACCTGGAAGATAATCAGTCAAAATATTTTGCTTTGCTTTTTCCAGTTTTTCGTGTCTGTAGCGATTGCATCATGTTAGAAAGATTTCATTATATTCAATATCTAGTGAAAGCTATTATCTACCAGTCGAAATATCACGTGCTTTTTTCAGGATTCCACAAAGCCAAGAATTTGGCCATTGTGTTTCTCTGTACATCGTTCGAGCTAAATTTTGTAAATAGCTTGCATTTGATAGGAATTGATATCTTGGCAGAATCATTATCTGAACATGAAGTGTTTGAATCATCAAGTATGCTAAGCTAGCAGGCTGAGGACAAAAAAAAAAAAACAAACATTACAAAGCATCAAATAGTCACTGTGTAATGTTCGACATACTACATTCAGTACATGCCCAACAGGTAAATTTCATATTTTGACTGAACGTTCTACAAAGACGAAATGAGAGTTTGACATTTGATGTGAAACCGAACTTTGCATGCATCACAATGCATACTCTTGAGTCTGTGTCTCACGGTTTTTCCATGAGTTCAACATGGATATTTACATTTTTCTGTAACCTTGACATCAAGCTTATGCACATCAGGTGTTTGAGTCGCAACGTATGTATGTATGTATGTATGTATGTATGTATAACAGACGTAATTCATTAAAAATAGGGAGCAGACACAGACACAAGCTATAGTTGGGCAACGACTGGAAAGATTTAAATGTTGACGAGAAAAATGTGTTTTAAAAATAACAAAATTTTTCTTAATTTGGTCCTTTTCATAAACACGTTTTCTTTATTTACTTATTGTTACTGATCCAATAATACGATCATTCATACTCACAAAGAGAGAGAGAGAGAGAGAGAGAGAGAGAGATCAACACATGTATCTCGACAACACTTTTGGGGGCCTTGAAAGTTAATGCACATTAGTAAACTTTGCGATTTATGTCAGTTGTCTACAAAATAGTTATGAAATGTTCCAATGAAGCCTTAAAAATAAAATTCCAATAATTCCGATAAATATACCTGAAACGGCAGATGAAACCACTACGTTCTAAAGCAACCAAAGTGGCCGTTTTAAGTTACTTTTATTTTATGGTTTATGAAAAATTATAGCAGACATATATTTGTTGTTATGTTCCCTAGTCCAGGGATGGAAAATTCATATGTTAAGTAGCGCTAACATTTAACAAGCAATTGTATTTATTTTGGTTTAATTTATCCAGATCACTTATTTGACTTTCTTACACGCAATTTTGTTATTGTCACACGCGACGGTTTCCGAATATAATTAACGTTGCGTGTTTCAACTTCCTTTTAGACATGGCTACGTCATTCCATAATGTAATTTTAGCTGTCTCTTCTTTATAAAGGTATTGTTAGTTAATAATGAAGGTTTGTAAAATCCCATCGGCAGTCATTTACATAGTGTCAGTTTTCATATCTTGATCAAAAGATCCAATGACCGTATAAGAGTGGACAGGAATCACGATTTTTTCTTCTTTTTCTTCTAATAGAGAGCCTTTTCTATTTATGCAACATGATACATTGCTATTTTACACATTTTACACAAGACGCTCAGCATTAAGAGGTTAGTGTTAGGACTGGTCGGCTTGGTATCAGGATAATGTGACTGGGTGGGACATGATGATACATGTCTGCTGCATGATGCCCCAGTGCTAGACATCTCTATAAACTGTTACACTGCAGACATCATAGCAATATGACAAAACAATTGTTAAAGCTACGTTAAAAGTCCAAATCACACACACACACACACACACACACACACACACATATATATATATATATAAATAAATAAATATATATATATATATATATATATATATATATATATATATATATATATATATATATATATATATATATATATATGTATTACGCGCAGCGATCATTGGGTTATATGTTGTAGTTTTATCATTATAGATAATACATGTGTCATTATACATTATATTATTTTGAGTCTCTGTGTTGCGACCTTCATCATAAAGTACATTATAGTAGTTTGTTATTAAATATATTTTGTGGAATGTTCATTATGCATCCATTTTGTTGTTGTTGAATTTTAACATTTTGTTTGCAACATGTTACCACTAGTATCATCCATTAACCTGGTACATATATATCCGAAGAGTCAATATATACTTCACCGGTCACTCGATGGTTGTATCAGAGAAGGAAACAAAATTAATCGACGTCATTTGTTAAAAGTATGGTAAATTGTCTTACATTCATCTCCATGTGAACTGGTTTGTAAGTAATCTCAGCTGCGATCCGACGGATCTGTTGTCCATTGGATTTATATATAATTCAAAATGGACATTCGGCTGTCACCCATAATCCTGAACAACAATGCTATGCTATGATTTTAGCTTTACCAGTCAAAATGGATTTTTTTATATAAAAAAAATATATTGAAATAGAGATTCATTCATTAGAAAATAAAGAAAACATCTTCAAAGTAAGACATTTAGAATGCATTTTTGAAGCAGGTTAGCTAGTAGGATTTGTTATAAAATACTACTGAAATGTTTACGATTTTGTCATTTCTGGTGAAGTTTCATAATCTACCCTACTACAACCTAACCCAAAAATGGATTATTTATGTTGCAGTTAATTAAATATTTTTAACTGCTGCTAATTACTTTATTGTAGCCTCTGTGCTTCTACTTACAGTAAAACATCCTATGTGTTCGTAATTATAATACTAAATCATATGTGCTTGTAATTACAGTATTGTATCCTTTGTGATGTATTCGTAATTATAATACTAAATCCTATGTGCTTGTAATTACAGTATTGTATCCTTTGTGATGTGTTCGTAATTATAATACTAAATCATATGTGCTTGTAATTACAGTATTGTATCCTTTGTGATGTGTTCGTAATTATAATACTAAATCCTATGTGCTTGTAATTACAGTATTGTATCCTTTGTGATGTTTTCGTAATTGTAATACTAAATCCTATGTGCTTGTAATTACAGTACTGTATCCTTTGTGATGTGTTCGTAATTATAATACTAAATCATATGTGCTTGTAATTACAGTATTGTATCTTTTGTGATGTGTTCGTAATTATAATACTAAATCCTATGTGCTTGTAATTACAGTACTGTATCCTTTGTGCCCGTAATTAGAGAACTATATCATATATTCTTGTAATTAAAATAATACATCTTTTGTGTATGTATTTGCAGTACCGTATCCTTTGTGCTTGTAATTACAAGTCCGCATCTAATGTACTTGTAATTAAATTACTGTATCATATGCGCTCGTAATTACAGTAATGCGTCATAAATGCTTGTAATTAAAGTACTTTGTCCTATATGCTCGTAATTACAGCGCTGTATCATATGTGCTCGTAATTACAGTACTGTATCCAATGTGCATGAAGTTTCAGTACTGTATCCAATGTTCTTGTAACTACAGTAGCGTATCCTCTGTGCCTGCAATTACAATAATGTGCCCGATGTGTTTGTAATTACAGTACTTTATCATATGTACTCGTATCAGTTGTACAATATACAATGTAAGTTTGTGCTTTACACAGTTTGTGTCATATGGCAAAACGCAATTGTGAAAAATGGAGGTTATTTAATTTTAAAGAAGTGCGTCATCAATTAAAAATATATAATAATTTGATTCATGTGGTTAGTTTCAACTAACCATTGGACAACCTTCTCAAATCAAGTTAGACATGTGCCTGTGTAGATAGTTCGGACTTATATATTCGAAATAGGGCAAGCCAACACGGTGGTCCAGGTTTTGACCCATTGATGTCATACTCAATTACACTGTATTCATCCTTAGTAGGGACCCCGGTTGGCCGAGTGGTCTAAAGCGCTCGCCTTTACCGATCACTACCATCTCACCTCTGCTCGCGTTGGCTATATTTTTGGGCTTGGCCAATGTAGGTATGTGGGTTGCTTACCAATATCTTCCAGTGGATCGTGTGTGCATCCCGGAAATTGCCAAGGCTATTCCATCACCATTTATACTGGCCACCATGTAAAGCCTCTCATGCGCTGAACAAATGGCGTTACCCCAACAACAATAACAACAACTACACTCATTCTTTATGTTAATTATTGCTTACGTCCGCCACCTATAAGGTACGAGCACATCATATAACTGTATGACTACACATACTTACATAACTATCATGTAAAGTCATCCAATTGATTCGGCCTAGTTCTGTTGAAATACAGCAGGTTATGGGGTTGGATGGGGTGGGGGCGACCATTCGAAATTCATCGTAGTTGATCTCATCTTCGACGGCATCATCTTCGACAGATACATTACAATTCTCTCTCTCTCTCTCTCTCTCTCTCTCTCTCTCTCTCTCTCTCTCATATATTGCGAAGCTCCCACCCCCACCCCACTTAGGCCCAATGATATAAGACGATCATATTGCGTGATTTCGTCAGAAAGCATGCCATTAACTTCATTTGGATCAGTGGTTCTTCCCCGGGTTTTCCCAGAGTTAATCTACACAAAATATTCTGGCTGCCATGCATAACCAATCAGGTCCCACAAAACGCCGTCTCTCTTAATACATTCAAACACAGTCAAATCCTTAGATTTCCCATGATTAAGCTAGAATGTAGTTCATTGGCAATTATGTATATGGTTTCAAAATAACATAATTATATATTTTATGCACGTATACTTGGTGTCTATTACATGTACAAGTAAATGTATGACTGAAACGTCGGTGACCTATAAACGATTAAACGGCTTCGAGCCAAGTGCTAAAACGAGTATAGTATTTAAAATAGTTAAGGGCACCGGTAAAGGCGAAGAAACACATACTGAAAGGCTGAATAACGTGCTAGTTTCATATGCTTGACTAGATTGAATATATTGATTTTCCGTTCATTCACATCCTCGAGAGTTAATTGCTTCACTCTGCTATATGCCCCTCCTTTACAGTTCTACCCAGCCAAAACCGTTAAATAACACATTATCTCATTATCATATGAACGACAGTGGTGATCGTTGCCATTTTTTTTTCAGTGCATGATTAATCGTACACTGTTACATCGCAAGGATTAACCTTATGTGATAACAAACCTGACAAAATTCCACAAACTATACTAACATCCAAATATAGATAACATGGATTTTAAAGTGTTGGTATAAAGCATTTTGATATACTAATAATTTTGGTGTATCAAATTGTGATCGCCCATTGCGCATTATTACGCATATATAAACATTGTTTCAGCATTGCCTTCATACTCGTTAGATTAGTCATTTTGTTTCGACTGATCAATCATTACCGACGAATTAAAACTTTAAAAATCAAACGCATTTTCAAATGTTCTATTATATATATATATATATATATATATATATATATATATATATATATATATATATATATATATATATATATATATATATATATATATATATATATAGTTTAGTAATTATATTAATTTATTTATTCGTTTGCTATTGGAAATAATTCAGAGGACTTCATAAGTAACGAATCCACTATTTTTCTGATTCTATGGATTTCATCGCATTTCTATACTTTGTCTTAAAATCTTCAGAAAATGGAGGAATAAAAGAATATCATCATCATCTCTGTTGGTTGATCAGGCAGCATATTAATCGACCAACAAAGATATACAGGGATAGACATTAAAAATGTATCAAGTCAACTCTCTTCCCATTGATTGGTTTGGCATCATACCAACGTTACCGTCTCTGTCTGTCCGTCTGCCGAGCCCCCCTCTCCCCAGCCCCATCGGGGATAGTTACGGGTGAACATGGCAGATTTACGCCTGTGTCATTGGGTGATGGATGTCTCTGAGCTTATGTGTAATGGTAAAATTTTCAGACAAACATACAAATGGAAAGGAGAAAGAGAGAGAAAGACGGAAGATAAAATAATAGGATGGTCGGTAACAATGTTAATTAAATCATAATAATACTTTCGATCAACTGTAAATGAATTTAAGTGTCTAAATTACCTTTTGTTGCTTCTATATTACGCTTATTCTATATTCCCCACTCCTTTCAATAAACTGGTCGGTTACTGAAAGGCTGCACGTCCGGTGTACAATAAGCAAATCATAGTGTTTTTTGTGCTCTACCGTCTTAAACCATCTTTCATCCTTTAAATCAAAAGTGTCTTATATTTGTTTATTCAATATCAACGCAAATAGTAGTTAATATAAAGAAACTTAGCAAGTTATCAATTTGCAAAGAGGGCTTTCTATAACCGCAAAGAGTGCATAACTACATCTTTGTGCGGATATAATTGGGCAGGGTTGTGTCGAGTGCACTCATTCCAGCAATGGGCAGTTACCTGTAGTCACTTTTAAATCCGTCGGAAATGTAAGTTTGTGTATTTATATGTGACATAAATGAAATATATTAATCGTACATTATTGATATGCAACCAGTTGTATACATTTTTCAATAATTAGAAACTCCGCAAGCTTCAAGTACATGCAAAGGAAGACCTTATACATCACGTGGTATCTCATTGATGCATAGTACCTCAAGAAGTATTGTTTTGACTGAGCTCCAAGTAATCGTATATTTAGTTAAGGTAATACGTCTGCAAAAAATTATAAATCCTTAAAATTTGGAAGATTTGTCACATTCAAATAAGGGAAAATAGGAGTTGGAACAAAAAGGGGACATCAATTGAACTCCAGTAGCATTGCAATTTTGGGATACTGTATGTCAGTTTGTCATATTACCTATCAAGGTTATAAACAAAATTAACGCCTACAATTATTCTGGAATCCTTATTTGTGGAATATTTACCCCACATGATTTCAGTCCCGTATAGATGTGATTGATTTTACGTTCTATGTTTTTGCGTATATTGATTTGTTTTTCTTTGGTTTTATTTGTACTTTTAACATGTTGGGTTTATTATGCCTAGGAAGCGGGAAATAAGTGCCTTGTCAAAAGACAAGTTGAGGCAGTCGAACTTGGTCGTCTTGATCGGGTATCAAATCCACGAGACTTGGAGTTCTTTTTGTCATCCTTTCTTACTGATTTTGCAAAACAAAGTCGTTACGTGCGTTTGAGCCACTAGGAGAGGTATTAATTGCATTCCGTTATCATGACAATTTTGTGCAGCCCACGCAAAATGATGGCCCCGCCAACGCTACTTACATCACAGTATTTATGTAAACTATATGAAGTGCTGGTTCGTTTCGACACATTAAAACGTACTATGTTTGACCATGTACTTCAAATGATCCCACTGGATGTATGTATGTATGTATGTATGTATGTATATATATATATATATATATATATATATATATATATATATATATATATATAGAGAGAGAGAGAGAGAGAGAGAGAGAGAGAGAGAGAGAGAGATTGCGTAATACATGCTAGATTTACTTACCTCCGAAATTGAACAGCTTGACAATGTGCAAGCGGTGCACTTTTAAAATGTATGAATTGACACAAAAGCGCTCCGATGAGCATGAGACAATTTAAGGTTTGCAAACACATATGTTAAGACACGTTTATAAAAGTTATATTTAGTTCAAAAGTGCAATCTATACATATATTAGACTACCCAGAGCAAGCAATCGCAACAACACAATGTATCGGTCAAGCCTTTAAAAAAGCTCTTCCTCTCCGCTGATCGGCGGATGAATACTATCCAAAATTATGTTGTAAATAGCCAGATAGCAGTGATGTGTACTTAGGCGATGAATCTGAATGAACTAAAGCATAACATCGTGTGTGATTATAGAATAAGAACTATAATGTTAATAAGATCAATGGCGGAATGATATAAGATTTGTCAATATTTTTTTATATTTGGGGTTTAACGCCATTTCTCAGTACAAAATAGGCTATACAGTGCTGCTAGTATAACTGGTGGTGGAAGAACCCGCAAATACACCAGCAAGAAAAACAGACCCACGGGAAACTATTGGCAAGCTTTCTCACATACTCACATTGGCCGAATGCGTGACTCAGACCCACGCTGACATTGGTGAGTTGGCAAAGGATAGCGCACTAGTAGATAAGTAGGAGGTTTCTAGCTCCAACACCCTAATCTCCGTCCAAAACAAGTACAAAGTCGACTTTGTTGTCACCCCCAAGAAATCTCTTTTTATGAACTGATTAAAGCATTCCAGCTCAAATACAATCTCAGAACTGGGTATGTGGCACTGCGTACGCAATGTACTTGTTTGTACGGAAATTAGGGCACTCGATCCAGAAACATTCCTTATCACTTCCTACTGATATTTTTATTGTTAGAACAAATTTCAGATATTGTTTTGTTGGATCATCTATAAAGTTTAGACAAAAAAAATGATTGATAGATATTTGTAATGTTTAGATAAAATGTATACTGATCGTTAGATAAAATATTATATTAGATATTAAGATTTAAAACAAGAAATGAGCTTTTACAAAGAGCCAATAAAAAGTGTAGGATTTATTCTTACAAACAGATTATATTAAAGATGGAACCCGGTATAATAAGCGACTGTATTAAAAATGTTAAATATCATCTATCAAGTAAACACAGTTCGATATGGCTATTTGCTGACGAAAATGATGATATAATAAGAGGCTGGACTTTTGATCCATTGCAAGTTCTCGATACTATCAATGAAGTATATTTTGATAATGATATTTTAAATGTTTTGATAAAGATTTTATTTCGCAAACATTGTTAAAATTAGCCTTAGAATCACTGACACATTCTACTTGATAAGTCTTTTGTTAACGGACTTCATATTTATAGATCATCTTTGGAAGAATATCTATTAACATATCATCAATAATACGAAACTCGCATATTAAATCATTCGTATCGTACTTGACGCATCGCAAATAAGATCGCATTTGATCAAGGACGGATTTGTATATTACACTTGCTATTTTACACGCATTTGTTTCATTTCAAGTCGAGGCTCAGTTCGTTTGAGCGCGGCTGAAATAGAAACGCCAATTCCGGATATGATTAACAAAAATGGATTTAATGATGCTGCACTAGAAACTATACCGGAGCCCATCATTAACAACAGTAAATAGGAATTAAATTTAGGTATCCTGATGTAATAGTTATTACATTTCTTACACACCAGAGATTTGTATGATAGCATTTTTATAGTACTGCATAAGCGCACCAAGATCGGATTTCGGAATATCCTTTGACACATGATTGAAGTAAATGATTTTTTAAAATTTATTATGTCATTAATATTGTATTATGTTTATATTTTTTTACGCAACAGTAAAAGTTATAGTGCCAACAATTTAATCAAGTAACTGACGAAACGTATCATTAGCAGGATCGGCAAGAAAATTTACGTACATGTCGTAGGCAACTGAAGATGTATTCTCATATCGACGATCTGTTATCGCATCTTCTTTTATTAACCATCTGTATGAATTAAAACATAATTTTATCTTTTACATATTCGTTTACCAAGCCTCCGTAATCTTTTTCTCTTTTATCAATAAAACCAAGTACTAAACTTATATTTAGTTTGCTAAAACATTTTAAGAACAAGATGTTGCCTTATAATTGCGTACGCTACTCCAAAATTTTGCAATATAATATACCTTAAACGATTTTTATCGAGTGGTATTATATTGCTAAAAAAATTAATAAATCAAACAATTCTCTATAACCTGGTGTATATAATTCATCACTTTCATCAGCCAAATCTCTTTATAACAATTGTCTAGAACGTGTTGTTAATGCAATGAAATATCTTCTTCGTATTTCTTAATATCAAAATATTCATTTATTGGCTTAATCTTTCTTTTCCAGTTTTTTTCTTTTTCAGAAAATATATTTTTAATATTTTCCTTATTTATTTTTTTAAAAAATAATTACTTTTTAATATTATTATAAAACTAAATTTCGCCTAAAATATTTTTGATAATTTCTAACGATTTGATGATAATAATTGGATCAAAATCAAATTTAGTTTTTACTGAAAACAATGAAAAGGTAATATAATATGATTTGGCTAAATATTCAGCATCATCGTCCGATATATTATATTTTACAACTTTAAGAAGTATTTGTTTATCATGATTCCGAGACGATTATATACTTCTCTTTTTGAACAACTGTCATTTAACGTTTTGTTTTTGTTTTGTCTTATATAAAAATAAGAAATAATGTTTGAAAAATTAATAGTAACAAATGGCAGCAGTAGCAATAATAAAACTTTTATGATTGGCGGTAAACACTTGACAGTTACAATTTGTTTCCATACTAGGTTTGACAAACTTAAACTTTCACTTGTTACAGACTCGGAGAGTCCGTAGAAATATTTCAAATATCAAGAACATTTGAGCAAGGAATTATCAAAGATATTTAATAACATTCATAATCAAATCAATCAACAAACATATACTAAACTTACTATTGATCTTGATCGGTCGAAAATAGTTTCTGTCAGTACCAAGTATCCGCTTAATAAAATTATAATTAACGATCTATTTGAATGCCGTCGTCGAGCAAGTGGAAGAACAAAGTTTTGTCTTTAGCAGCATTATGATGAAGTACTTCCATTATCTACTGTTGATATATTGACAATAGGTGTAAAAGCTATAATGGGGGGTGAACGACTCCGTATCTAACAATCAAATATATATTTTGTCTAAAATTTATAAATTATCCAACAATCAAATTTTTTATAAATATCCAACAATCAAAAAGATTTGTATAAACTTTATAAATAATCAAACAATCAATTTTTTAAAATAAATATCCAACAAATAAAACATTTTGTCTACACTTTATAAATAATCCAACAAAACAATATATGAAATTGTGTCAAACATTATAAATATCCGTAGTAGGTAGAAAGGAGTGTTTTTGGATCGAGATGCCTAATTTCCATCCGAACAAGTACATTTCGTACGCAGCGTCACATACCCAATTCTCATACTGTATTTGAATTAGAAGCCTATAGTCAGTTCATAAAAAGAGGTTTCTAGAGGGTGGAAACAAAATCGACTTTGTACTTGTTTGGATGGAGATTAGGGTGCTGGAGTTAGAATCCTCCCTTTACCTATTACTATCGCGTTAGACCACTCGGTAACACCCAGCCTTATATCTCAAGGCATATGGGATGTTGATTAAATTACATGATGTTGTTATGTGTGTTGTAAATGGATCATAAAGACCGATTTCGGAAAGCAGTAGAAGACAAACTTTTTAAAATGTGAACTCCCCTTTCGGTGGTAAGTGGTGAAGGTCAGAGTTAATTACAAGAAAAGACAGAATATATAGGCCGTTATGTGGAAAGTTTAAAACTCTTTACGAGAAAGATTAAATATATTACCTTCTAGACAACTGACAGTGAAATATGTCACAATAAGAATTTAAAATATGCTCCATATTGAACATAGCTGAAGATTATGAATAAACACAATTGGAATGGAATTGTAACTATAAGTACTTACAGATTAATTCAACGATAATGTAAATAACTATAGATTTTACGGTGTTAGAACCCAAGATTTGTATAAATCCTTCATTAGCATTAGTCCGTCTTAGCTAAATAAAATACGTGTCATATATGTAATAGAACAAAATATCTAAAAGACATGGTCGCTGATCACGAGCGCTTTTAAGTCAAGTTCGGTCTATTTATAACCTATATCATGTGAATTCCTTTTGGTGTAAATGTTTGCTTTTTCATGACATATTTTGATTTGTGGAACACTAAAGCTTGTAGCACGTGTTGTTTTTTTTACGGTACTTTACCCGCGGCTGAATCGGTAGTTTTCGTTCAGTTTCGGCATTCTTAACGCGTGTTATATCATTGATACCACAAGATGCTCTTTCATCGCTGTGTTGTATTGCTATAACCGATGCCACTAGTCAAGCACTGAAATCAATCCATTCGAATTTATAATGAAGGGTATCGTATTTCATTATTTTTCTTGACAATGATTCATATCTGCAATTGAGAAATGCATGAGAGCACTCTGTTAACTACAAGTGTATGACGGCAACATCCGTTCCAGACCTATCCAAATGTCAGTCAAGGCTACGTTGTCATGGTGATTGCAAACGCAAATGATTAAAATCATAAGATTATTACACATCGTTTACTTTTTTGTACTTGCTAGTAAATTTACCAATGTCGAAAAAAATGACTAGCGACAATCAGAATTAATCCGCAGCATTCGCTCTTGAAGACAGATTGTTGCTGTTTTTGCCCAAGTTTGTACAGGTTTAAAAAAATCATATGGTTCTATACATAGCAGGAAGAATTTATATTTTTTTATACCTTTTAGTTTAAATATTTTTTTAAAGTATTTTCATTCACAGGTTTCCTTTTATGTTTTGCACAGAAGCTCCTATTTCTGATTAACTGCCTCTGTAGTATATGTAGACATACATTAGCTTATAATTTGTACTCATGAATCTCTACAGATGGTCTGAAAATAATACCGGTTGGCCGCGCCAGATATATCGAACCTTTTCGGTTCATTAGTATTATTATGTAAATGGAAACCAACTCTAAATAATCATTGATTTTGTCACGGTAACCATTAGCAGTTAGCATCCAGAAAAGATCTGGCCTTTGCTGAAAGATTCTTCTCGATTCTGATTATTTTGTATCGCTGCAAAATTACGTTCGGCCGTACCTTTAAATCAGTCTGGGTAAAATGCAGCAGATGCTTACACTGTGATGTACATATCCACAGACCACGTGCAGCATCTCAGCATGCGTTGTGATTCCCAGGTTTCCTTTAGTCCAGTAAATAAATTGAATCTTAATTGTATTATTAGTGTTATTTTGTTTTTATGAAATAACCAAACGTGCTCTCCATTGTATGCTAATGTTGAAGGCAATTTAAAATATTGAAATGCCAAGTTTAAGGAATTCCCGAAACATTAATGACATTGAATATGATCTACGTACAATTAGTTTACTGATAGCAAAATAATTATAGCAAGAAGCACTTCTGGAATGGTGCATACATAGCTCAGAGGTAATGCAATCGCTTCGCACTTTTGAGGTCCTTGGTTCGATTGATAGTTATGTAGTCTCCGTCCAAGATCTTAGTTTCTTCACCCTATTCTTCAGTTTCAGCTACCGCAAAGATCACATTAAGGCAAATTAGAAAGCGCGTCAATTAGGTTTACAAAACGTAAATAATCTATTGACGTTAAAGTAATAATGTTTAAATATTCAAAGTCAGTACCCGCTGCCCAGCTACTTGGAAACTCCAGATGTTCGAATTTAATGAGGAAGTCGAAGATGGCCACGATAATGACAGCAATGACGAAATAAAAGCGAAAATTAAAATGATTTTATTAATGGCAATTACACTTCTTATTTTTAGACCATACTACAATGGAAAGAATTAATACAATCATGGTGATTGCCCTCCTGCTAATGGGGATTTACGGAACAACAGGACAAAATATTAAAAGTGCGGAACTTCAAGGGAACGTAACCGTGGCAGGAATGTTTGAAATCTACAAGCTTTCAAATGGACAATGTGGGGACACTCTTCCTTCTTCGGTTATGGCGCTCGAGGCTGTTAAGTGGGTTTTTAGAAATTTGAATGATGTGGGGTATTTGCCGTTTAAAATAGGTAAGGGGCTGTGCATTAAATCAGTGATTTGCTTGTGTCAATCTATTTTATTCATGCGAAGCACATTACAATTTAAATAAGAATATTCATGAATACAATATTGATGGCAACGAAACAATTTTACAACAATAATTATTGGTTTTAATTAGAGTTTTTGATTACTTGTAGAGATTCAAAAATTATGCCATACTAAATATGTAAACCATCTATATCCTGTATGAATTGAAACATACGATAATACAAATACTTCAGGCTAGCTCTCACTCCGAGCTTGCATATGTGTACGCGTTTGTGTATATGTATATCTCTCATCCTATCTCGATCACATGCTGTTTACCTACGTATCAGTAAAACAATATGTGTTTGTGTGCATGCATGTCCATCAACCTTTCTATCTCGCTTACTCATTTTATCTATATACATATCAGTCGAAAAATATTAATTAAGTACATTAATTAATCTTCTGCAGGTCTTCTGTCCTATCCTACATGTCGATCGTTGCAACAGACAGTGGAGAACACATATGATATACTTCGAAGGGTTTGGGACTCAAATGAACAAAATGGTAGAACCATTATTGGTAAGTTTGAGGTTTTTCATTCACGTTTACATCCTGTGACATTCTGATGTATATTGAGTTGATGATAATCGAATTGTAATGCTGTTTACAGATGTGATGCAAGGGTGATATATAGGAAAGACATTTTTGACGGTACAGTTGTTGTTTCGATTGTTCAGTTTCTTGTACATTCTGACTTTTCGCATGATATTCAAGTATATTACTATATTCACTTTTGTCTATGGCTCGATTAAGTATTTGTTCCTTGGGTATGTCAAGACTCCATAACTGGATATGGAAGATATCGCAAATGTCCAAATTTGTTTAAGTTTGGTCCCCTTCCTAGCTCACAAATCGTCTTTTACTATCATATTAAATATGGCTACCCTGTTTCCAACACTATTGATAGAGTTTACGTTTCGAGTACAAACTGCGATTAAAAGGTGAGATTTAGTCTTCAACAACTTCTTCTTCTTCCTCCTTTTGATTGCATCTAGGATTCAAAGTTGTTAGTTTTCATACAACCATCATCATGCTCATCGCCAAATATAATCTCTCTCCCTCAGTCTGTGTTGATGGATTTCGGGCTACAATCAAACTGACAGTAGGCCTGACGGACTTTCGTATGCACGGAAACATTGATGAACGGGCGAGCGGATGGACGGACGGACATGACTGATTATAATATATCCGCAAAAGTGACAATATTGCACTGAGCCTCAGATTTTGGTAAAATGATAGACCATTTACTAAAGCTAAATATGTTAATAGTCTCCCTGCCATAGCATGGTACCAATAGGTGTCGATACCAATCCAATTAAACCTGAATCGACAAAGTACTGTGCTGGAAAACCCCAGTATTGAAACATTTAAATGTTAATGTACCTATTACCTTGTGTTACATGTTGAAATGACGTCCAATAAGACACCGCCTGTCTTTACAAAAACAAGTTTATTCGGCAGAAGGGATGGCCTATAACGTGCTGACTTTTTTGTTGTCCGCATGGGCGGTCATTCAAGACAGGTATACTTATATCAGGTGCATATGTCAAATGAATGAACACCTGTCTATGAGATTACATTCTTCTAGCGGAAAAGCAGTTCTCTCAAGCGTGGGTTTACTGTATAATTTGATTACCTCCTATGAGCGACATCGCGTCTTGGAAGACCACTGTTTTTTGGCGAATGGGATTGTCTTACATTATAGCTTCCACTGTATAATGTTATGAGCACTAATAGATAACACCTTTCTTCACGGACCATTTTAGCCGGGAGAAAGGGTATCCTTTCAAGACGGTATCCAAATTATAATATCGTGTACTATAAAAGGAGACCACATACCTTAAGAGATCGCCTTTTGTTACCCGAGTCTATTATATCCCACGATAGGGATCACGTTATATCGTGATCACTAAGCAGAGACTATCTTTAATAGGATATCTCTCAAAACATTTTTTCACTTTATGAAATGATGACTTATCAAAAGGAGAACATATGAACTGATCTTAATTGTGAACACATGCTTATGTTGTTGTTGTTGTTGTTGTTGTAGGGTTTAACGCCATTTTTCAGCACAAGATAGGCTATACATGGCGGCCAGTATAACTGGTGGAGGAAGAACCCTGGAAAACCCCGGGAAGAACCACCGATCCACGAGAAGCTACTGCCAGGCTTTCTCACATACCCACGTTAGCCGAGCCTGAGACTCGAACTCACGCAGAGAGAGGTGAGATGGCAGTGATCCGTAACGGTGAGCGCTTTAGACCACTCGGCCACTCGGGGCCCCCACATGCTTAGGTAGACCACGTTCTGCTGGCGAAACTGGCGAACACTCAAGACGATTTTCATTGAACACTATTTCCTGTAATATTCTAGGTATCATAGGTCCAGAGTACAGTTCCGAAGCAGAGGTAGTATCGGCCATTACTGGAACATCGAAACCAGTAGACAGAATCCTTCAAGTCGGGTTCTCCACCACATCGGCCACCCTGAGCGATTCTTCCAAATTCCCAAATTTCTTCAGAGTTGTTCCAGATGACAGTGTGCAAGTTCAGGTAGCAAAGACTATCTCATAAACTTGCTGATCTCTCTGACTAAACGATTCACTCAAAGCTATTCCCTCATGAGTTTGCGTAGATCACGCAGACAATGGAGTGGTTAATTGACACGGCTAAACGAATTATGCAATGTTTATATTGTTTTTATTCAAAATACATGTTGACTTTTTTAGAAGGACTGCCAGATTTGCATCTCCAAGATCCATGAAGAAACATTTGTGTACTTTCAATCACAAAAGAGCGGAAAATTGTTTGAAACTTTGCATGCAGTTTCCTTCAATGACAATAGACACTGCAACTAAGTTCAAATAAAAAGTCCGCTAATATTTTGACCAATACAAAGGCAGTGTTATATGTAATATCTTCAAGTCTGGAGTAACATTTAGTGCTCGACATGTTCAGTAAGCTTAACGAAGGTGTAGACAGGTCGACGGGTCATTCTCTGTAACTTCCAGACAAAAAAGATATTTATTTCCCCGCAGTTGTCAATATAAATTTTCAGAATAGTGTGGTATTTGTCGATTGATAGGATGCATTTTTTAACAAATGAAACAACGCAGTTAGTGTTGACATAAAAGCGCTTTAAGTCAAATGCTAGAGCCCGACATTTTGCCACAATGCAAGTCTATCCATAATAAATGTATATGCACCATAGTGACAAAAAGGAATACAATTATTAACTTGTCTGTAATATCTGCACAATTTACAACATTCGTAGCTCCTTCCATCAAGGCGAATTTGCTAAACAATTAAAATTGTTAACAGTTAAATAAATAATCTTGCAATGTTTTACATTTTATCCCCTTCCTCAAACATGTATGCATACGCTAGTATTGTTTTATTTCAGTTTCTATCAATTACTAATTTCCTTATTTTAAATGTCCACTTTTCAGGTAATACTGTCATTGATAGCAAGACTGGAATGGAACCGCATTGCCATAGTTTATGAAAATGATACTTACGGTATCCAAGCGGGTACAGCGTTGAAAAAGCTGGCTGGAGAAAAAGGAATATGCATTTCAAGTTTTCACTCTGTGACAGTGGACTCTCTACAAGCAAGTGATCCTAATCAGATCAACAACATTCTCAACTCTCTTTTGTTGACGACTTCCCCGTCCGTTAGTGGAATAGTCTTCATTGGATCCGAGGAGGTAGCTAATAAATTACTCATTGCAGCTTCTGGGCGATTTTCAAGCAGTCGGGTTTCTTTTGTATTTTCTGATGGTATCCAAGTCCAAGAAAGTGTTTTCAAAAACTCTGGGATAGTGATCGACAAGTCCCGAGGGGCATTTGCAGTTGGAAGTCCACGAGTCGTTATAACTGAGTTTGAGCAATACTGGCATGCACTGTTTCGGAATACGACATTGCTGCTGCAAGAATCACTCTCTAACCCATGGCTTTTGGACGTCTTTCAGCAGAAAGCCTCCTGCACACCTGGAGTCTCGAGTTGTATTGGCTTAAATGATGCACAGTTGAAAACGGCATTTCCAACCCAGCCATTATACATCCAGTATGCCATATTATCTGCATTTGTCGTCGCAAGGACATTCAGAGAAGTATATATTGAAAGATGTACAGATTCTAGCAACTGCCTCAACGATATTCAACCAGGTCAAATGATAGAAAAAATAAAATCATTAACTATAAATTTTGATACAGATTTTAAATGGAAGATTGGTTCACTAAGTGGAAGGAGTCTGAGGTTCGTAGACAACGGCGGTATAAGCGGAGAGTTGGAATCCTCGTTGTATGAAGTCTTCAACTTTAGAAAATTTCCTGCTAAGACTGGAGAGTTTATGTTCATAAAGGTGCGTTACGGTTTGGTTCTACCCATAACTAAATTATGTCAAATTTAACGCTGGGATAGATAGATAGATAGATAGATGGATGGATGGATGGATGGATGGATGGACATAGATAGAGTGGATTCTTAATTTTTATTATTATTCATTATTATTAATAATTAATATATTTATTTATTATTACTATTTTTTCTGCATGCACAGATTTATATTTAGAACTCGACCTATTTTTTAGGAAACTATGGCTTGGATCCCGAGAGAAAGCTGATGCTTTCTCAAGAATAAACAAACAAAACACGTGGACTTGTGCAGAACATAATGTGTGCTTTGTGGGCTATGTGTGCTGAAATTCGAGTGGGTTTAAAGGTTGCTCAAGAAACAGCATCTTTGAATTCGACCTTTATGAGCTGACCTTCACATTGTGGTTATGTGATTATTCTTATGATTTATAGAAACATATAGTAGCAATTGTTACAACGAAAACAGCAACAGCGACCACTAGCTCTCAACGTCCCACTGATGGCAGATAATTAATAAACCAGCAATGATTGGTTTTCATGGACCCACGTGAGAATGAAAATAACAATTAAGGTATCTGACACTTTGCTTGCCTAATGAATCTTATAACATTTTGATTAATATTTTAATTAAGGCCTCTTATGTTAGAATAAATGTTCGCTATCGTGATGGCCTAGTATGTATAAACTTCGCTTTTCTATTTATGTAGGTTGGTAACTACCGGAAAGATGGCTTTCATTTAAATATTACTGAAGTGAGAGACTACAACACCACAGGAAATGAAAATACTTGGCCCAATCTAAATAAAGCAAACTGCATCGCACCATACAAATGTAAAGAGTGTCTCTCCAAAACTAATCCAGACAGATTTGTTTACATACCAGGAGACTTGTATGTAGTTGGTATAGTGCCAGTATATGACAAAGCAGACCCTTTCGGATGTGGAGTCATAAGGAATGTAAGTGGATACCAGATAGTTGAGGCTATGTCGTATGCCGTGAGAAAGATTAATAATAACACTAATGTGTTCCCTGCACAAACAATAGGGCTGGTAATTCTTAACAGCTGCAACAATCCCTTCGTTATAACGGAGAAAATCATAGATATGTATAAAAATGGGCTAAATCTTACGATGGGTGATAATTTGGATCCATCTGATACATCAATGAACAATACAGAGGTGCTCCGCTTGGATAACCGGATATTGGGTTTCGTTGGAGGACTGGCAAGTAGTGTAAGTATAAAGGTGTCTGAAGTACTGCAGCAGTTAAAGTTTGTCCAAATAAGTTATGCATCAACCAGTCCAGTATTAAGTGACAGAACATTATATCCCTACTTTATGAGGGTGACAACTCCAGACGACAAACAAGCAGATGCGATGATGAGAATCATTAAACTGTTACATTCTGACTATATTCAAGTTGTATACAGTGAAGGGAGTTACGGTGAAGGTGGAAGAAATTCCATAAGGGCTATTGCCAGTGCCAACGAAATCTGCATAGCGCAAGAATTAGTAATAAAAGAATCAGCAGAGGGCCTTGGTTATAATATTCTTGAAGAGTTAAGAAAGAAGTCATATGCCAGAATTGTGATCGTGTTTCTTCAATCCCATATTGTTCAGCCTGTAATGGAAGCTGTTAGTAAGGGCGCTTTAAATGATGGAAAATTAGAATTCATGTTTATTGGATCAGAAGCATGGGGAAAGAACGTGGATATTTTCAAAGGAGAAGCTAAAAAGATCCTTGAGACATCACTAGTGTTAAGTCTTGAAATGCATGAAGAGTCTGATCTGGTATCCTATGTACAAGGCATGAACCCTGAATCAAAAAGGAATGTTGTGTGGCTAAATGAATACGTGGAGGCAAAGTTGAATTGCTTTTACCCATGGAGCTTTGACAAAAGCAGGAATCATCAGTGTACTTCGACTGATCTGTTTGTGAACAATGTAGATTTCCAAATGGGTATTTGGAATGTTTTTGCATGCAATTCTGTTCTGTCATTGCTTAATGGAGCTTATAATTATTTTAGATCTGTATGTGGTCCGAATCTTCTAACGGTATGTCCACCGTATGCTGAAAATCCCGAGAACATCACAAAGGAGATCAAACGAGTTCAACTTAGACTTAATGGGAAAGAATTGATGGAAGTCTTCGATGTGAACGGAGATGGAAGGATTGGTTACGCAATATATTACATTCAAAAAGATCCGGAAACCTTGCAAGAATTGCAATATTTCAAGGTAAGATAAAGCAACATTTGACCAATATAAATATATAGACTTTACACTAACTTCTGAGGAAATAAAGAGCCCATCTTGGTTACCTCAACATCGCCAGTTAGCATCCTTTCAAGCAAACATACATCAGTAAGAAACAATAGGATGTGTTTGTCTTCTGATTGTCTTTGTGTGCTCAGTGATTATCCAAATGTTGAATGAAAATCATTGTTTTCAGTTTTGTAATAATTGTTGAGTATATTTTGCATAAGACAGTGAAATGTGGTCGGCAATGTTCTACACTAATGTCCTTGAATTTACCTACTCCAGCGGATGAGATTCAGTGCCAGTGTGCGTTCATCACTGATCAGTTATACCAGGATGCCACAATGCTAGGTTTGCAATAGGAAAGATTCCAAGGTTGATCTAATTCGATTTGAAAAGGCAAAAGGCATATAATCGTGGATTTCAGACTAAACAGATAACACGTTTACCTAATCTCTTCCTGTAACTACATGAAAACTTTACCATGAAACATTACGTACACCGCACGTGTTCGTGGCGTCAGTTGGTGTATCTTGTCAGGGCTTTGACAATTTACTATATTTACTATTCGTTCGACCACTGATTTGTAAGTATCTGAAATAAGTACATTACTTACATTAAGTAACCGGAATATTTTATTAACACCTTTACTGGTTGTTGCAAGAAAAGTGAGCATCGGATCTTCGTTTTCTGTTGTTCCGATGAAACGAACCTGATGTGCAAAAATATCGTTGACTGGTGTTTTAAATCCCTCACGTGTCCTAAACCCTAATACTTACATTTAATTGTAATGAACATGATATGCATTCCATGACATCAAGCTGATAACATGCTGTCATTTAGATGGCATCTTTCGCCATGGCATAAATCTAAAACCATCCTATTACTAAGATGAATTATATTGACATGACATATAACTAGAACCCGGCCATTATAAAGATGGATTCTATGTACGTGACATAAAAATAGAACCATGCCATTATAAATATGGATTATATTGACATGACATAAAACTAAAACCATGCCATTATTAAAATGGGTTCTATATTAACACGCACGTTTCCGTAAATATTTTTGCAAAAGTAATATAAATTCCCTGTTTGTTTTGTAAACAGTATGGTTTAAGCAGTTCTATGTAAATATGGTTTTGACTGATTGAAGACAGTTTAATATTTACGTGAAAGATAAAATTATGTTTCTACAATGCGGATAGTGTATACTAAATGTCAATAATTGACCGTGTTCACATGATCGCAAGTACTAGAAGGTAGACTGTGGAATTTACATTTTGACATATTTTACAAAAGTTGTCTACAGCTATCAATATCGTAAATGATATGCAGTTTCTTGATATATTGATATGATATATATTGATATGATATATATATATTGATATGATATACATTGATATGATATATATATATTGATATGATATATATTGATGATGATATATATTGATACGATATATATTGATGATGATATACATTGACATGATTAATCAACGTTTCTCAATATAGATTGGTGAATATAATCCAGGGATAAAATTTGAATTCAATTATGAAAATCACACATTTCCGGCCATACCATCCAGGTGTCCAAATCCAATCGCTTGCAGTCATTGCACGTATCTTCCAGTTACTACAGCTGTTCCGATTATAAGGTAAACAAGAGTAGTGAACGAAAGAGAGCGGCTGTTGTATCTTAATAAAAAATAAGCATCTTCGTATTGTAAAACATATGTTAGAATATAGATTTGGCTATGTCATCCCGAAAACTTTTTATAAGCATATTTTCCTATTAATATTAAAAATTATTTAATATCATATCTTGACGTCAGAGGTCTCGTTCCGGCATCATATCGAGGGAAAGCATAGTGTTCGAGGCCTCCGAATAAACTTTAATTTGTCACTTCACTAACATAGTATGCGTTTATTAGAAATGAAAGATGATCTTAACGAAATTAAGGTGATCACCAGTTTGGATTTGTGTCCACTGCCTAATGAAATATGAATACGTTTTGAATTTTGTTGTTGCTCCTTTTGCTCGCACGTATTCCAAAAGTCAGTTTTGGTCGTTTAATAAATGTAATACTAAATCATCTCGTACATGATGGTGTAGTTTATGTCTCTGCAACTGCTGTCATGTCTCCATCGTAGGTCAGAACATAATTAATTTGGACGATTCATGTCTTTGATAAGTCATACCCCGGATTGCTGTATAGGCGTTTCGGGGTGGTCCACTCTTAGGATTCGAACTCGCACCCCTTCGGTCACAAATGAAGCGGTTTTATCGCAAAGACTATGCTTCTCTAGCCTTGAAGCGTACGCGAAGGAATTCGGAGAAACTGGGTCGGATCATTATTTGCCTACTACTGGAAATAACTTATCCCCGTACAGATCAAAATTATATATACAAAAATAAGTATATTCCATCATATGTGCAGTACAAAAGGAAAAAAAGGCAGACTGACATCGACAGAGAGCCTGAATAAGAAAATAAGGAATGATTTCTGGTAGAACCAAGTAAAACGCGCGAAAGAAATTCAGCAGTCCTGGTACTAATACTGAAGTGAATGGAGTATGGCATAGTAAATGATATGCATAACAAGCAATGCTGCATTCGGTGTGGATGTAGTGTGTGTGTGTGTGTGTGTGTGTGTGTGTGTGTGTATTTTTAACGTAGCTTTAACACATTTTCAGTCATATCGCTACGATGTCTGCAGTGTGACAGCAGTTTACAGTGAGGTCTAGCACTGGGGCATGATGGGGCATCATGCCGCAGACATGTAGCATCCTGTCCCAACCAGTCACATTATCATGACACCAGACACTGACCTCTTAATGCTGAGCGCCACGCGTATATAGATATGTCGAAAGATAGCGTGGGAGAGTGGGAGAATAATCAGCACTTGCAATTTATACTATTACATTCTACTGATTACTAAAATTAGCCCTATCGAGAACACATTTACCAATATTTGTTATTTCAGGAGTGGTGAATAGATTAGAATACGAAAAGCCGTTTAGAATGTGATACATGCTAAATTTAACCAGCTTGACTGACCAGACTCTTTCATTTTGCTCTTCTATATCTTATTTCATTTTGTCTCCTTTACATTTCACTGGTAGTCAAATATATATATATATATATATATATATATATATATATATATATATATATATATATATATATATATATATATATATATATATATATATATATATAGATAGATAGATAGATATAGATAGATAGATAGATAGATAGGTCTGTGTGTTTGTGCGTGCGTGTGATGTTTGACTTTCTGATCTCCACATAAATATTCAGTTTCGCTGATGTTTATCTAATAACGATATAGTTGAACACTAACATTTTCAACAGAGCCTAAGGAGTACACAAACATTTTTTAAAATTATTGTATACAAACGCCTCATTTTTTTCAGTTCAAACGATGGGGCACTAATAGGTCTTGGAGTGGTTGTCAGCACATTGTTTATTGCTTTAGTGATTGCCATTGTCATCATAGTAGTTCTTAGAAGGAATACACCTACAGGAGGAATTAATCAAGGTAAGCTTGAATCCGATTAAACATGGACTGGCTCATTCAAAAGCTAAATATTTACGTAAATATGTAGTTAGATTTATCTATCTGCCCGTGTGTCAGCATGTATGTATGCATTATATATATATATATATATATATATATATATATATATATATATATATATATATATATATATATAAAGAGAGACATACATACATACATATATACACACACACATACATACATACATACATACATATCTACCTACCTACCTACATACATATCTACCTACCGATCTACCTACCCACATACGTACATAGACATATCTACCTACCTACCTACCTACCTACCTACCTACATGCATATATACATACATACATACATACATACATACATACATACATACATAGACATATCTACCTACCTACCTACATACCTACCTACCTACTTACCTACCTACCTACCTACCTACATGCATACATACATACATACATATCTACCTACCTACGTACCTACATACATACATACATACATACATACAGACATACATACGTATGCCCTTACAGACATATATATGTATGCCCTTACAGACATACATACGTATGACCTTACAGACATACATACGTATGCCCTTACAGATATACATACGTATGCCCTACTCCAATCAGCCAATCATTTTAATAGCAGAATTTAACACTCCGTTTATGCACAGAATAAATGTTTTCTATTTTCAACTGTAAGGTGCTTAAATGCTATTATAAGCCGGAATTTACACTTTTGTGCAATACAAACAAGAAAACGTTTTTCTTTTATTATAAACAAAGAATTCCACAATATACATTTGGATATATTATTTATAAAATTCGTTTTATTATATGGAACGATGTCAATACAGTCAAGCAGGTTAGAGAGCCATAGCGTATTCCAAGCAGGAGTCGAACCTGTGGATAGACTAGTGAAACCCATCGGGCATGCGTCGTAATACCATCATATGCCCATCCCCCCCCCCCAATTCAGTATGGAACACGGGAATAGGAAAGGACTTTAGGTGCATAAGAACTCACTTTCCGGGCAAGAGGAAAATTAAAACTATATGAAATTTAGCTATATGGACACGCCCCATGAATTAATAATTTAGAAATACACGCTTTATATATATATATATATATATATATATATATATATATATATATATATATATATATATATATATATATATATATATATATATATATATATAGCCGGATTACACATTAAGCCCTCTAAGCACGTGTTAGGGCACCAGCCCAACAAGGGCACCACAAAAAAAAATTAAAATTAACTGTTGACGATAAAATTAAATGAATTATATATTATCGTTTCGATCTGTACGAAGGAGTACATTGATTTGGAATGATGGCAACACTGGTATTTATTCACCTTTATAGCTTGTAATATTATTGTTTTCATTTTAGTTTCATATTTCATAAAGGGCTGCACGATAATATTTTCATTTCTTATGGCCCTAGATGGGCTTCATCCGGCACAATATATATATGTATATATATATATATATATATATATATATATATATATATATATATATATATATATATATATATATATATATATATATATATATTGCAGGAGAGTTTTCATGTGACTATGAACAAAGTTTTGATGATGGATCGCTACCCAGAAGGTGTACAGTAGTCACGGCTACACATCGAGATTGTAGAGGAGGTAATGACTTAAATAAAACCTACTTAAGCGTTGGTGACAATACCAGTGAGATCGCACAGCCAGGAGCTGATATGATGACATTGCATCATGGAGCAGTTGTATACAACACCCAAAGCAATCAGGTCATCGGAAGTCATGCTCCACAATCCAATCCAAGACAATTAAATGAGAATGGTGCCGGCATTAGAGTGCCACAGCTCCCTCTAAGATCCTTGCCGAAGCCTCAGTTACAGGCTGTGAATAGTACCTACCACACAGTTCAAGATAATCATGTGCGTGACAATACCTTGGAAATATGGCACACAACAACTGCGCAGAGGGAATCTCCACGGGAGATAACTGAAACTGACAATGGAATCAAGGATGTCCTAAACCAAGTGCTTACCGACCCTTATATACATCCTGTACCATAATTGATTCGAACTTGGCACAGCGGTAGTTGCCTCTTATAAACTTTACCTTTACAAATCTTTTGTCACGGAGGTTTTAAACGTTCTACCTTTGTATCTTATTTAATATAAGTTTGACTTACTTTTTACATCATTACTTTTATATTTTATCTTACCGTCCTTAGTTTTATATATTTATTTGCAAGATTTTACTAATATCTGTATCTTTTTCTGACATTTTTCGAATAAAATGTTTCCACTGCAAGTGACACTTGATGAAACGATGAAAACGTTATTACATACATATGTAAATGTACAGATTTCGTGTACAGAACGTTTAGGAAAGAGGAGTCTCTAAACCATGGCTGGTCATGGTTCCATCGTTTACAGTAATATTGGAGAATCTGAATGTATTATCCGTTTCACAGCTTTCGCTTACCAACCACTGAAACAGAAAAAGGCTCAATGCATAAAGATGTTATTTTGATTTAAGTCAGCGGATCAGGTCACTTAACATCTATCCGGAACTGAAAATAAAATTTTTAATTTTTTTTTGAACATTTTGGATCGTCCATTCTTGATCAGTCATTAAGAAAAACTGATAAGGAGAAACAATGAAAACGGAATTGCATATGCAAATTGAGTGTCATTTTGAAATTTACAGATTTATGAAATGTAGATAGTCTGTTTTCAAGTAAAGAGCAATACATTGTTCAGCATTTAGCTACGACTGACGGTTTCATTTTATCTTTCCTGTTGTACGGCATAATAATACATGCAGATTCTGTTAGTGCTGAGACAACTGGAATAAAGTGTCTTGTCGAAATATGAACCACAGAAGCTGACCCAGGATGGCTTGATAAAAGGGTTCCATTACGCATCCTTTCAGTGTCAGATCTCTCGTCGTTCCGTAGCCTACATATCTGGATGGCTGAGTCATGGAGTTGAACACTCATTCTTATCGCGCATTTGTACACCTGTGTGTCATACTGAGGCAACGAATTTTAGATGTGTGGTATGAACTTCACACTTTTTGGAAATTTTAATGTGTATCGTTAAAGAACGAATTGCAAATATACAGTCAGGATTCTTCATATTTATGACATACATATTTTTGTAAACTGCTTAAAATTTTTGTAAGTGTGCTTCATGTTCAAGTTTGGATTATATCAATGTTTGTCATTTAAATCAAGTATTATAGTATCATTAGGCAATTCAAATCGAAACAAATCATTTGCTATTTCAGACTTGCCACCTATATTTTCGTATCGAATAATACAAAACAAAATACATCAACAGTCGAGAAGTAAGCAAATGCGTATATTAGATTGCAAGTTTAGGGATATATGCTTGTAAGAATGTGTGTTTCTCATTAAATGTAACTATTTGTCTGCCATTATATAAAAAAGAAAGTGAATTTGATATGCTGTTTCAAACATTACGCTTATACATTTATTTCTGAATAATAAAATACATACAAAATGGAACATTAAAGAAAGCACACAGACCGTTACTTATTTCTCCCTTTAATACATATTAGTTTATGAATGTGGAGTATTTCACTGGAAGAATGCGTGTGTGTCTGTCAAATTGTCACTTCGAATTTTTATACTTAAAGGTTTTACACGTATAAATAAGTAAAGAGAGTGTTCATTCAGTCGAATATGTAGCAACCATAACTAACCATGATTCTATTTCGGACAATACTACAACAGTCTTCAAAAATGCTTTAATACTGTACGTTAAAGTCAGACCACCATAAGCATTATAATACAGTCAATAATTATATATACCTTTATCACTAAGGAACAATGTAGTGGTATCACTGGACTGCAATGCATTAATGTTGACAATGACCAAGATTTATCATATTGGATATATTAGCAAACATTTTTAAATGGTATATAACGATCACAGTCATTGAGTACATATGGTCTAAATTGCAAAAGAACCTTCCCATTTTCCTGTTGTAGTTTTTCCTGCGATACGTCTTCATTTTTATAGTGTTTAATAGGTCTCCTAAATTGCGCAAACATGAAGTCGGGCCAATAGTTTTATGAGAGACAGAGGAAGTCCCAAGCATTTGATTGCGAAGTATTAGCCTTCATGTATTCTTATAAGATTTCCTCGGTAATCTAGGAAATGTGAAGACCTAAAGTGTTTATCAAGAACGTCTTCCTTTTTCGTATTTAGTGAGTTCTAGATCTATGTGTGATTGTGATTTAACAGATAATAAGTTATTAGATTCGAAATTTTCTAAAGATTCGTTCGTAATACCAGTATGAAAATATTCGTGAAAATCATTTGTTAAGATTGACACAATGTCTGTAACATGAGGATTATGGGAAATAATGTCTATAATATGATGATTATAGAATTCTTGTGTAAGTAGGCCAACATTTATAGGGGCAAAAACACGTAGGACAGTATTCAGTATTTACAGAGGTAACAAATAATCATAAGCGTAGAACAAGCAATTATTCCCTGCATAGTATTCAAACTGAGAATACGAAGTTGTCGAATCTTCTGATTACGTGCGTTGGCTTGATTTAAAGTCTTAAAGGGTTGCTCATTCTTAATGTTCCGGTTATACGTGTTCTGGGCATGGTACGTCGTGCATCACGTATGTATATGCAATACCTTGCAGTTAGGCCTGCGACAACTGGCTTCATTAAAAGTGTTGTTTTTTTTTACCATTAAATATTATTACCGGACGGCTGTGGTCGTCCGTGGAAGCATGATTGACAGTGTTAGAATATCAAGAACTGATCTTTCTCATTCATTATTGAATGTTGAATTCCACAGTGATATTAGCTGGACAAAAGTAACTTGTATATAGAGTGATGCTGCAAAGAATGCAGGTCTGTGTCCTCTACCCTAGAAAATGAACAAATTAAACTTCCTATCAGGAAATACCAATACAAGACGAAATTGTATTGCACTAGATAAAGTGTGTCCTTGTGTGAGAAAGCATTGTGATATCCATAATGTCCGTTTCCACTATATTTGTGATGCAGTACATCAATAAAGTTTACATCTGCATCTAACTCGGATCTCCTAATTGAGTAGACCTAGCACAGGATGTTTCTGTATACGTGCAGTCTAGTCTTTATATTGCTGCTATTAAAACAAACTCTAAAGCGAATATACATTTACTAAGACGCTACTTTCGTCGTCAACGAGCCAACAACGTCATCATAGTTAGAACTTCAAAAGCAGTCTATGTGTTAATACACGGTAGCACTAAACAGAAACGACACCTGTGCATAGAAATGCTACAACATTATGATAGTGTTTTATAAGATGTACGAATATTATTTTTCTAGTCCAAAATGAAAATATGAAACGTTTTGAAACCATCAAAGTATTAAAAGTGGAACAACAAAATTAGTACTTTTTTCTATTACGGCACCATCACATTTTCACAACCAAAACTCAGACTTAAAGGCATTTCTATAGAAGATATTCCAAACATTATTTGCAGCCCTAAAAGAGTGTAATTCATAACGCGATAATAATATTAGCTGAAAAGCCCTTCAATGACAAATTTAAGGAATACAGATAAATAAGAGCTGAACGCATTGTAGCGCAATCTATTTATATGTCTGGCTATGACTTGAACATCAATCAGTATGCGCACATTTAAGTGTCAACAGTCCCGATAATTCTTTGTTGTGTGTTTCTTTCTATAGCAGGAAAGAAAGTAAGATGCATGGAACATATATGTGAATTGAAGAATGAAACTGCTAGTGGAGGATCCAAAAAGTTAAGAATTAGGGATGCAAAAACAACATGCTCGAGGAATGGTGATGCACCCCACATTTAGTAACTTTCAAACGAAGATTGAAGGTAGATATGCAACAAAATTCAACGGGTATAAAAAGCCACAGAAATGTTGCTACTATAAAAGCGTAGTTTCTCTATGAATACTTTTAGCATACCGTCATTAACATTATATTAAAGACTTTATAAGCAAAAGCGCTTTAATGTTGACCCCGACCGCCACCACACAAACAGAGCTCGAACATTTTCAGCGCTTTCTGATGATGCCGAGTTCTGCACACGAACAGGTTTGAAACGTTGATATTCAAAGTCACTAAGTCGCACTGGAAAATATGAAGTTTTGTATGATTGTACCATCTTTAATGAACCTGTATGAAGTGGAGTGTATGTATGATGTGAATTGCTATACCGGTATATGTACCCACAAGACCTGAAAAGAGATGGAAAGCAGAACTAAGCAGAAAGAATTGCTATGTTGATGTTTAAACCTATCTAGGTCAGTACTGAATTACAAGCTTGAAATCCTGTTGCTGAGACGAATATATTTCTCAAAGGCATATTACTTCCACTTACCAAGACCCGAATCTGACTGTTTGACAAACCATGTTTAGCAACCCCTGTTGCTGCGCCTATCATAAATCTATGACTCTTGAAGATTGATTGATTGTATTTTAACGGCGCATCAGCACTGTTAGACTATTTAGCGCCAAGCAAAATGTTATATGTATAATCTTTTAAAATTTATAAAAAGTCTCATATCGACCAGCGATATCAAAACCAAATAGTTGAAATTAAAACGATAAGATGGTAACGGTGAAAATTAAAGCATCCCGATCAACGGGAGATGTAAATCGTGTATATTAATGAAGAGTGATGAAAAGGTATTACAAAAGGGACGGTATATATATTGCATAGAACTGCACTAGGTGATGGCATAAAGGTTAAAGTTTAGAGTAAATGTTCACTGCTTTCAGGAACTCTATGATACAAGTGATGTTCATTGTATCAAATAGCTCCTTCATGTCATGCACATTGTAATACTGATCGCGCGTAGGTTGCAGGTCAAAACACTCTATCATAAAGTGTTGAACGGTGAATGGTTCATTGCAAGAAACGCACTCTGGTGGGTCTTCACCTTTTAGTATGTGGGAGTGGGTTATATGCGTATGACCAATTCGAATCCCTGCAATGACTATCTCCTCCCTACGCATAGCTCTGTAGGAATGAGTCCAATCTCCTACGGTTGGTTTGATGGCATGAAGTTTATTATTCACTGCATCATTCCATGATGCCTGCCACTCCTGACGTAAAGTCTCTTTGATACTAGGTTTAAAATCAGTACATGGTATTTTAAAATCAGATGGTTCTTGGGATAGGGCCATTTTAGCAGTGCGATCTGCATTTTCATTACCTTTAATACCAACATGGCTAGGTAACCAACAGTATACGATAGTGTGCGAGGTACTCAGCTTACTCTGTTCACGAGAAGATTGGTCAACAATGGGTTCTCCAGTTTTCTATTATGTAGTTACTGAAGTAATGATAGGGAATCAGAGAAGATGATGCTGTTTGAAATGCGTTTATTTTCGATATATTGCAGAACAAGGGCTATTACTCTGATTTCTTCAGGAAAAAAAAATGATGTGCTATTTGGTAAGCGAACTTGTGTTGTGTGTTTTCCGCTAACGAAGGTTGCAGCAGCCTTTTCCTCATCCTTTGATCCATCGGTATAAATTCTTGTATAGTTTTTAAACTCGGAGAGAAGTTCATGATAAGAGTTGTGGAAGATGGAAGGATTTGTCTTGGATTTGTTTCTATCGTGTAGCTTAAAAAGTACTTTTGGTTGTTTGAGTAGCCAGTGAGGTGTTTCAGAGATGGACGTTTTCTGAATTTTAGAAAGATCAATTTTTGTCCTGTCAAGGCTGGATGCTATTCTAATGCCAAAGGAAGGTATGGCATTTGGTTTATTTTTTCATATAAGGCTTTGTATTTGGGTTGAAAAGCAGCCGAAAAAGCAGGGTTCAGTGGGCTTGATATTATATTGAGAGCATACTGTGCAGAAAGCATTTCTCAACGATGTGATAAAGGTGGTTCGTTCGCTTCAGCTAGAAGGCTCTCACACGGGGATTTATTAAATGCTCCCAGAGCGAGTCTTATTCCTTGATGATGAATTGGATCAAGCATTTTCGAATACGACTTTCTAGCTGAACCATAAACAACGCAACCATAGTCCAGTTTGGAGCGAATAAATGTTCTATATAGATTGAGGATGACTTTTCTACCAGCACCCCAGTCAGTGTGCGCTACAACTTTAAGTAGAACTAGAGATGTTAAGCATTTAGCTTTCAAGTTCTTTGGTGTGGAATAAAAGTCAGTTTTCTGTCAAAGATAATACCTAACAATTTTGTGTCCTTAACAACAGGAATAGGTGTTCCGTCCAGCGTGAGTTTAGGTTCATCATGATGTCTTCGTAACTGACAGAAATGCATGCATACCGTTTTTGATTTCGAGAATTTGAATCCGTTAGTAATGGTCCAATTTTGAATCTTGTTTATATTTTGCTGTAGTTGTCTTTCAATTGTATGCATTGCTTTTTTTAATCGATAACATATTAGAAAATCATCAACATGCAACGAGCAGTCTACACCAGGAGCTAAACGCTTGGTGATGCTATTGATTTTGATGTTGAAAAGCGTCATAGACAAAATACTGCCCTGGGGCACACCCATCTCTTGTTCGTGCAGTTCTGAGAGGGTAGAGCCCACTAGTACCTTGAATTCTCTGTCTGAAAGAAAGTTTGATATGAAAGAGGGCAGACGGCCTTTTAGACCCAGATCGAGCAGGTCATTTATTATCCCGTACTTCCATATCGTGTCATGGGCTTTTTTAAATCAAAGAAACCCGCTACTAAATGTTCCTTCTTGATAAATGCGTCGCGAATAAATGTTTCCAGTCTAACCAGATGATCACTGGTGTTCCGGCCGTATCGAAAGCCACTTTGGAAAGGAGATATTAAATTGTTAGTTTCCAGGTACCATACAAGTCCAGAATTGATCATTCGTTCCATCGTTTTGCACACACAAATTGTGAGTACAATAGGTCGGTAGTTGGCATGGTCTGCGCTATCTTTACCTAGTTTGGGAACTGGTATTACTTTGCTTCTTTCCAAATCTTAGGTACATTAGCAGTAGTCCATAAATCATTGAAGATTTTCAAAAGAGATGTTAATGATGATTTTGGAACGTGTTTCAAAAACTGGTAATGTATTTCGTCAGGCCCAGCGGATGTATAATGGGCCTTGTCTAAAACCTTCATAAGCTTCAATAGTGAGAACAGTTGGTTATAAGTTTCTGATTTGTTGGATGTGAATTTTGAACGTGACTTTTCTTTTGGAGTTTTTAATCTTCGGAAGGCTTCTGAATAATTAGACGATGGGGAATTTTTAGGGAAACTGTCAGCAAGAATATCTGCTATGTCTCGTTTTGAACTAAAAGTGTTATTGTTAAGTTGCAGATGTCGGAGTGAACTGTGTTTTCTCTTTCCGTTTATTTTATGAATAATGTCCCAAATTTTCTTAATAGAGGAACGAGAGTTTAAAGAAAAAATATATTTCTTCCATGATACTCGTTTACTTTCTTTGATTGTGTGGCGAGCTCTGGCCCTGAGAATACGATGTGTACTTATGTTTGTGGGTGTTGGACGATTGTTAAATTTTTGCAAAGCTTCTCGGCGTTGTTTTATGGCTTCCTTACATTCCTTAGTGACCCAAGGTCGTAGGGTTCTTTTGCAGTTCGGTGAGGACTTAGGAATGGATTCCTCTGCAATCCCGGTTAAAATAGAAGTAAAATGCTGTATAGGGTCATTAGCATTGAAAACTGAATCCTCGTTCTGCCTAGTTTTACAGGGTGTTTCAAACTTAGCCCAATCGGCCTTCTTTACATTCCACTGTCGAATTGCGTCATCTATTGCAGAGTTAAAATTTACAAGGGAGATTATTAGCGAGCTTCCATTCATAGTCCAAAAGCAGCGAAGGAGAACAAATTGTCAAATCTATGCACGTGTATGTACCCGTTCCTTGATGTAAATATGTCGGTGTTTTGGTGTTATATAGACACAGATCTCGTCTAGAAATGAAGTCTTCAATTTTGTGACCTCTGTCACTTATATGATTTGATCCCCATAAATTATTATGGACATTAAAATCCCCGAGGAAAACAAATGGCGCAGAAAGTTGTTGAACAAGATTGTCTAATTCGTTTGGTACTAGGTTAGTGTTTGGTGGTAAGTAAATAGAAAAAAATGTAATCACTCGATGTAGAGTGACGCTTACAGCAATGGCTTGCAAACTGGTGGTTAGATGGTTGACGCTATTAGGGGCTCTGTTGTTTACAACATCAGAAACTCCTCCTGAGGCCCTGTCAACACTTTTGGAGTAGATTTTAAACAGGAAGTAGTTTTTAAGTATAATGTTATCCGTATCTTTCAAGAATATTTCCTGCAGGCATAGAACCGCAGGATCATGTTAGTTTAAAAAGAGGAGAATATCATTGTAATTTGCTTTTAAGTCCTCGACAGTTCCATTGTATGCTGGTGTTCTTCATTATAAATTTAAATTGAAGATTGTGGAGCTAGTTTAGACTTTTCGCGGAAGGAATCTGTGTGGTTATTTCTCTGAAGGAAGTACCGCGGTGAATTTTTTGTTGATAGGTTTGGAACCACCCTGAGGACATGGAGCAGTTTCTTCTGCATCCATCTCCTCAAAGTTTCCAAACCTGTTGTGTAGCTTTATGGGTTCATCAGACCACTTTTGCTGCCTATTTGTTTGCGACCTTCTTTTGCTGTTTGGTGATTTTGGCGGTGGAGTGTTGTTGAATGTTGTTTGAGTCCATATTGAGTTTTTAAGAGTTTTGTAATGCGGAATGTTCGAGCTAGAAGGAGATTCGGGTGGGTTTATTTGGGTTTGGGCGTCTTTTGTTGCATTTTGATTGTTTTTGACAACAGTTGAGAAGGACTGGCTAGGGAGGGATGTTCTAGCTTGTACAAGCTTTCTGACCTCTGGATAGGGTATGTTGGAGGTGTATTTAACCCACTGTATTTCCTTCTCCTGTTTGCAGGTGTCACATTCCTTTGAATTAGCATGATGTTCCTTTCCGCAGGTTACGCAATGCGGACTGGCTTTGCACTCGGATTCCCGATGAGAAGGGTCTCCTCGTCGGTCACATATTTGGCTTCTGGAACATCGGTCTCATGATGGCCGTATTTTTTACATTTGTAGCATCGGAGGGACTTTGGTATGTATATCTCAACTTTAACTTGTAGGAAACCAACTTTGACCACTTTAGATACTGTTAGTTCGTTGAAAGTGAGTATAATGGGGTGTTGGTGTCCTGCAGAATATTGTTTCGTTTGATACGAATTATACGGATTGCAGTGACGCCTTCATTTTTCATCCCGTCGAAGATTTATTTGTCGCTGACTCCAGCCAAGTCACGGCAACGAATGACTGCTTTGGACGTGTTAAGTGAAGCGTGGGCGAAACAGCTTACTGGAATATCGCGAAAAGTTTTAATTTTGTGAATATTTTCAGCATGTGCTTTCCGTTTGCATTCTACAAGCAGGCCACCTGATTTAATTTTTTTGATGCTTTTGGGCTTGCTGACTAATCCAAGTATAGTCTTTTCGACTATAAATGGCAATAGTGCGGCTAGGGATTTGGTTTCCTCTTTCGATTGGATGACCATGAAGCGAGGAAAGGATTCCTCGCCACATGGTTTATCATCAGAGTTGGAGAGAGTTTTGGTTCTTTTTAGTTTGTTTTTTTGTTTTGATTTTCCATTTTTTTTTTGTTTTTTACTTGTTTCACCACCCGTGCTTGCCCACCCGCATCGGAGTCCAACAAGGGGACCCTTTTCAAGTGCCAGGGATACACAGGTGGTATACTCAGAAGATAAGATTACCTTCCGATTGACCCGTTGAGCCACTGCCTTCTAGGAAGTCTTCTGAGAGTAGGAGAAAGGAAAAATAAAAGGGTAAAAAGTAGGGGCAACGGTGGTATCAAGAGAGATGCATGGAGAAAAACAGAAAATGATCAAGTAAATTAAGACATCCTAGGGTTTGGCGAGTAGTGTATTGCATTGGAAAGCCTCTGCTCAACTACCAGGATCCTTTCCTCCCCCGACACGGGTCGCAACCAACTGCAAACAGGTTGCCTCTGCTTAGTCGCCTCTTACGACACGTAGTGAGGCAAGTCGGGCCAATTCATCAACCCCGGACCCACAGGGGATGCCTCTTGAAGAATTTACGTTTAAAGTCAAATAGCAGTAGCGACGTGCGCAAGGTTTGGTTGAACTCTAACATATTTATGGAAACCCTCCAGTCTAGTTATGGGCAACCCACTAGAGGTAAGAAAGAGTGGTTAAAAATGATATCTCGCAATTATAACTATTGGCTCACTGCATGTACAGGGCTCTGTACTTGTATATGGTGCGACAGAACACCTAAGCGAAAAAGGTACCTTTGGAGAGTTTTTATTGTGCAAACTCTACTAAAAAACCATTGTCACTGACCAGAATATGAGAGAGCTGAAGTATGTTTGGGTTTCTGCAACAGGTTGTTTAACCACCAATTGCATGAAATATAAAGACAAACAATAATTTAAATAGAGCTGTGTTTGAGGCATTTTGGGTAAAACTAGGCAGGACTAGTACTCTTGCAGAAATGTCTAAATCAGAAACAAATTAGATTGGTCAGGGATATTGTTCAATTTGTGTACAGAGCTAATATCAGGGACATAGGTAGATATAGATGGTTGGTAACGTTTGTCAAATATGTATAAAACTAAAAGTTACCAATCGGTACTTGGCACTGGAAAAATTAGGTGGAGTTGTAAAGCAGTTGAGAAATCAATGTACTGTTTGCAGCTGCGCCTCTAAGCCGCAGCCGAAGAAGGAGAAAGGGCAATGTTTGACTTACGCTGACAATATTACTAAATCTTTTAATGTAAGAAGTTCCGGGACCTGTTAGAATTTCATTTGCATTAGGTGCGAGCTGGAGAAATCTTTTCATCTGTTGGCGAAACAGTATAAGCTAAATTATTTTGAGGACTATGGACGCGACGAGCACAAAGCAAAATATTGAATGGCCGGCAGTTAAGATCCAGTTGACGAAGTATTCACATAAATTCAGATTCCTTGCTAGATTGCTTATTGATGATGATGTCATCTAGGAACATGTCAGTATGGATATATATACAATTGTTGGCACGCAAAAGTCCCCATATTTGAATAAAAATAAAGACAGTGTTGAGTTCAAGCAGAGTAATTATTTTACCTTTCCACTCCTGTTTGCGAACGCCATGAAAATATCTAGAGTCTAGAGCCTACAATAGCCCCGTAGGCCACTGAACTAGCAGACTGGGTGTATCAGAGGGTGACTAGCTCACAGGCAAGACAGACAAGCGACCACTGAAATACAAGATAACCTATTCCACATGATCAAAACATATTTTGCTGCTTTGGTAAGTCAAATGTGGTGGTGGTAATGGGACATTCCAATTGTGAGAGTGACGAGGCGACGAAGAATGCTCGTCCCGGGAGTATCACTTCCCAATCAAAATTTAGGGTACCAATGATGGACTGAAGAAAGTGAAGTGTAATATTTTGGGTTCTGCTGGCAAACGTATCAGTTTATTAAATGTACAAAGTGTATCCATAGAAAGACACTTTCATTGGTTCTAAATCCAATTCATAATCTAAAAAGGGCACATGTAGTGTTATCATCTGCTATAGGAATGTCTATGTCTTCGCAGAGCTGTACGAAATCCCTGCGTTTCTTCAAACATCCATGATAAGTACTATCTAATATGATGAAATCATATGAAATATTGTTACAAGCCAGGGGTCTTTACTTGACCGAGCAGTACCAAACCCTGGCACGCTTCCCGCTAGAAGTCATAAGTTTACCCCAAATTTCCAAAGACTTCCATACAACTTCAGTTGTAAATTAGAAAGCCAAACGTGTCCATTCTATACATAAATTTTACTCTAATCAATGCAAGACCATAGATCTCACAACCTGCCAAATATCCATCAACCGCACATCTGCATGGTTTCTCTTCATTAGGTTTCTGTACCGTCTGCAATTCACGTCGTAGAAACTATACAACTAACCCTTAACACAAGGAACTATTTTAAATACGCCACCTTAGGCCAGTCAAACTATGGTTTCCAGGCACTTTCACCAGTACAACGGCATCACCTTTGCCATCATAGCGACATAAACGGTATCTGCCGAGTCCCTTATTATTGATTACATTGTGAAATTTACCGGTTTCCTGCCGTAAATACTGCCACTGCAGTCACACTACCAATTTACACCACTAGATTTTAGTAGAGTCTTTATTATTCCCATGGACACTCATTCGGGTTGGACCTGAATCCACTACTAGTGAACCATGACATCATGGAAACTCACTAACAATTTACTCCTTGACGTTTGCTCCTAATAATTGGCTAATTATTTCGGTAAAAGGAATGTCTCTATTTTCAACGAATTCAAGTAATCAGATAAGTAATAACAAAAATCTAATACTTCCTTAAAACGGGGAGCTATAACCAATTGTACATACTCCAGATTTATTACAATATGAACCGTACAATTTATGAATAATTTGTTGATGACCAGTGACATGTCTGGTACATCGGATATGTGCTACCTATATCAAATTCAGCCGTGTTACACATTTTCCCTAACTGCTTAATTGAGAATAAAGCATCTTCGACTGAAGCATACTGATCTGACAAGTTTGCTGGTGGAATATATCATTGACAGAATGTACCTGATGATGTGACAAATGGTGATTGAGAAGGTAAGTGACATGAGTCTTTTTCTCAATCAGGCTTACTGTAGAGATCTGCACTTGCGCGGAAGGCGGAGAATGTAAGGAACCAGAATATTTGACAACTGTTGACTCTTTCTGCGTTTATGTTCTGCCTCAGCTGATGCCAGGTTCTTGCAGACGGAGGTGGATATCGGTCCATTCTGACCGATGTCAAAGCGCACTTAATGCTATCGATTAATTGATTAGATAGAGTGTTGAAGGGGGTGGTGTTCAGAAACATGTAACCAGAAATGTAGGTGCAATTGGCATAGGCAAAAGTTTACTTGGGTTCTCGGGAACGGGAGCTACCTACACAATTTTGCGGGCGGGCTGCATCAGATTTCGAGAGTCCACGAAAAAGCAAAGGCTGACTTGGTTTTTCCAACTTAGGGGAGTAGCTGGAGATGAATTTGAAAGGCTATATTACTTACTGTTTGCATATAAAGGGGTGGTTTTACCAAGATAATTGAACCAAATTTTTTAGAATGGGTAGGTCCGGTCTGCTGTACAGTTTTGATCCTTTTGATAATGGAAGCACATACTCTTAGGAAACATAACTCTGGGCCAATCTTGGTATTGAGATTGTGTATTATTTTCTGACTCCAAACGTTCAACAGGCACAGGTCTGCCTTATTCAGATTCATGACGACTGACCAGTTGATGGAACGGCCCATTATAGTCTCGCCAGTTGGATTATTTGATGGAAAGGGTCATAATAGTTTCCATGTATTGTTTTGCTCTCCCGAAGGATTGCTACAACCCTGTTCCAGGCAAAGAGTTAGTGACTGAGGGAAAGAGATGATTTCTTCTGATTCGGGACTAGTTTAATTTCAAACGAAGCCTAGGTAATACCACCATGCATTTTACCTTAGCAAGGTTAGTGGCTGTTGTGTGAATGGATGCACTGAGAACTTTGGACTGGTTGTGACATGGCTGTGACTCTTACATATATATATATATATATATATATAGATATAGATATATATATATATATATATATATATATATATATATATATATATATATATATATATATAATATCATGAAGGTCAGCGTCTTCATTTACCTATTCACCGATCGCTATTCACCGACCTGCGTTACCATAGCACTTGAATATACTGAAACACAACCGAGACAAGTGTATGAACCATGGATAGGTGATGTTAACCTGTAAGTATTTTGCAATACATGGTAAATTCCACATCAAAAGTGCCAACAAATGAAATGTAAATTTTAAATAATTTAGCAAATAGAATGAACTTGTGAAGATCTGCACAGAATATATTTAGTTCGCGCTTAATAGCCTAACGAGCTTGATCAATTTTTTGCTATTTTTCCTGCAAGCAGTAATAATTGCACCCCAGAGATTTGAACAAATACCATTGCCCTTTATTTGACAAGTGTACTCTGCCTGATTGGAATTTATCCCTGCACTCTAGGACTTAAATTGGAATTAAGAATGTATAATTAGGCTCCCAAAAAGTCGTGTATGGATAATAGGTGACTTCCATCCGCAAAGTTTGATTCATTGACCATGCAAGGTCAATGTAATTACAAACTCCAGGACCACTAAGTATGAAATTTGGAAGAAGCTAGCATTTTAAAATGTTTTACATTGTACTTATGACGTAATTGTGTGCAAGTGAAATCATTTTAAAGGCTAATGCGTCAGGGTCACTGTCCACTTGTATGTCATTGTCTCCCAAAAGAATAAATAGAATATCTGGATATAACAAACAAAAAGAAGACATATAAAAATTTTCTTAATTTTGTCTGCTATTCTACTTCTACCAGCTTGAAACTTCACGGTGGCGAGGTTTATCAAATTAAAAATCAACGACTAGATGATTGTCTGTACCAAAGTGAGAAATGATGACAGTCATTTACCAAAAGAGTGGTCGGTAATTTGAGCGATAGACATAACAAGGTAGGATAGAAGAACAAATCTGAAAAAAAAGAAGTAAAATGTAGGTCACTCAGGATCGAAATCCTCAAAAGTTGTAATGCACCGTGGAAACAAATTAGCGAAATGTCGAGAGTGGAGAAAAGAATTAAATTATACAATAATTTTTCCAAAATAAAAAGGTTATGCCTCTGCTCATTTGTCCTGTTGAAGGTGACGCTAATGATAATTAAGTTAATTGTGTGTAGCTCTAAAGGGGAAATTCAGCTGGCCCTCTAGGGTTAAGCTCATTACCATTACTGAATATTATAACAGGGTGACCAAATGTCACTAACCCACCGTTAATGTATTTTCGCAAGCGTAAGTAGTTATCTGGAACGTTCTTAATCAAGTTTACGTTACCTATGTACAGTGTATTGATCTTCTCTACCTTTCTTTCGGCCACGATGTGCTACGTGTCCGTGTGTGGTGAAGGTTTTTCCTTATCCATCAACTATGGATATATTGAATTACACGTTTCATTAAAGTAAATATTTATTGCGTTTATATACCCTATAATAGTTTGCTATGCTTCAATCTGTATATATATATATATATATATATATATATATATATATATATATATATATATATATATATATATATATATATATATATATATATATATATATATATATATATATATATATATATATATATATATATATATATATATATATATATATTATAATAAAGGGGAAATAATACACCTCTCCTGTCTCACCCCATTAATAACGAGGAAGGAGTTGGATTCTACACTTCCCTACTGCACAACTGTTTACCATACAAGTTAACTAGAGTATGAAATATGCTGACGGGTATTGGCCTCAAGCAGCTTTTTGAAGAGTATCCAAAGACTGACTCTATGACAGGGTTGCAATGTAATAATAATAGTTACCAGTTTCTGTAAAGACGTATAGACAAAATTCTCTTGAATATTATATTTCTTTTTAATGACGCTGATTATCATAGCTGTAGTACTATACATTCAAGTATTTTTGAAACTATGGTCGTAAGAGCTATAGGTTTATACATATTTTTGTCCACCGTGTTCCCAATTTTACTCTTTCGGTAGCGGGATAATTGTAATTTTTGTGAAATCATCTGGGACAACGTTATGTACAAATATTAAATTAAATTAAATCGTCAAAAGACATGAAGTCTATTATCCGAAAATTTGGAATATTCTACATATAAAAATCTGATCCTGAATATTTACCCTCTTTTTGTTCGCCTATAGCACGTTGCATCTCTGACAATATAATAAGTTCATTACGGCTAGGCGGGGATTTCGTTGCTAACAGATCATGCCATTATTCGAAAGCTCAATGTTTTATAAAAATATTAGGTGATTCCCCATGTTTAGGCCATGTCATTGGTTACCAATGTAATTACATGCTGTTCCCAATTACACAACTGTCTTTAAAGATAAAGTGTACTCATAAGGAAATTACACAGGACGAAATTCAACTAAACGTCCAACCTACTAATAATATATAAACAATTAATTTACTATGTAAGTGCAACTATAATCAACTCTTGAAGCTAGATGACTATAAAGCATTCGAAACTACATTTATATCGCGCAGCGTACGAGTGCTTTATTATCCTAGGAAATATAAGAAAAGAATATTTGGTAACTAAACTGTAAGTAATAACATCCACCCTGTAACAGGAAACAACCAGAAAAGAGCAACAATAGATTAAGCATCCGTTTTATATTTACACGACAGTAGTGAATGGGGGCGATAGGGCGACAACGGGACTTTAATGTTAAAACAGGGTATATGGAATATAGCGACAAGGGGAATTTAACATGGGGAAATTTAACATGGAGTGAATGGGGAATGGGACATAGCGACAAGGGATTGGGCCTCTCTAGGGACATGGGGGCTTTAATGTTAAAACAGGGTATATCCACTATGGCGTCAAGGGGAATTTAACATGGGGAGCACAGGATAGGCATTATAGCGACAAGGGGAATTGAACATGGGAAGCACAGGATAAGCATTATAACGAGAAGGGAAATTGAACATGGGAAATACAGGACCGGCACTATAGCGGCAAGGGGAATTGAATATGGGGAATTTGAACATGGATGGGTCTGTATAGGGACAATGGAAATTAACATTACAGACTCCCTATAGCAATTATAACAACAAAATTTATAGCGACAAGGGAACTTGAACATGGGAAATGGATATCACACAGACAATAGACAAAAAACATTTGTTTTTTTAAAAAAATTAGGCATGAAAGTCAATTTCTTTTCGAGACCTATGAATGGCCCTGAAAAGGGCCTTTGGCTTTATGTTAACCTTATTCCATGTTAACACAGAGAGCATGGCATTGGTCGTCTTCTTTTCCTCAAACTTTGTCTCACTTCTGGTCCGTAGATCATCACTCTCTTTAAACAGCCTTGCCTTTCCACGTAGATTCTTCTTTTACAAACGCTTGTATCCGTCCTCCTGACAATGAACCACGATGATCGGACATACATCGGTAAGTCCGTACGGAACAGCATTGACGATACGAGAATAGAGGATTCTACGTCGGTCCACATGTTGGTGACGAGAACAGGTGAAGAAATGCAGCGAACTGTGGTCATTTATAGGGGAAGGGAGGATCGAAACGGACTGAGTTGGTTAACCAATCCATTGGGATTTTGTGGATTGTCTTACTTCGCAAGAATTTGTTCCGGTACCAGTACCTTTGCCAGTACCTTCCTCTTCTTTACCACACGCTGATCAATTTAAACAGAGACAGAAAGAAGAATTGGAAAAATTTATACAGCAGCAAAAGGAAGCAAAACAAGCTTTTCTTCTTCAACAACAGCGAGAAGAAGAGGAAAGAAGGAAACGACAGAAAGAAGAAGAGCGAAGAAACAAAGGTGTGAAAGTCAATCAGTCACGGTACTTTTAGACATTTTAGCAGAGTTAAGAAGTCTGAAACAAATGTATCAGACTTCCTTATTTCGACCGGTCTGTCATGACTATAAAATGACCCATGGTCTTACACATGGGGTCATTTGACGTTTTGCAGTCAAGATGAAACGATCACATCCATTCGTAAAGAAAGGAGAAGAAAGTAAGAGGCAGAAACGTGATCTATCGCCTCGTACCATCGCTGAAGTCTTGGAACAAATTCATGCCAGTGATTCTGAAGATGACATGAGTGAAACAGAATCCAGGCCTACAGAGTCAGCACCTATCCCAAGTTCACCAGTCAACCCTGAAAAGTATTAACACATCGGAGAGACGGAAAAGCGCTCCTCTAGAAAATTTAGAACCATGTCTTACACCTACACGGTGAAGTTTAAAGATTTCAAGTCCGACGTACCGTTGGAGAAAGCAGAAGGGTTCATAACCTAGGTGTGGGATTCTTTGCTCACCACACTAAAGCGACAATGTCAATCCAAAGAATACGATCGCTTGAGACTATCCATAGATCACGAAAGCTTGAAATTCCCTATTTGGATCTAGTTTAGCAGCCCTTCATAGTTGACCCCTTCCAAAGTCATGGACAAGATTCAACACGTACAACAATCCAATGACCAGTTTCACATCACCGATGGAAAAGCCACACTGATTATGACCCACGTCTCGCCTCCTTAAGGGACCGGACAACGCAAAAAGGTGTTATTGGTGGAGGACCTTCGCAGCATTAAGCGTAGCCACGTCCAAATTCACAACCCTCAAGACCAAGATGTGTTTATCCAGGGCTATTGTGGTGGGACGAACGTATGCCAACAAGAACGATACGGCAGAATGGAAAAGGGCCTGGAAAACTATTCAACGATCGGATCGAACCAAACAACTAAATGAAGCAGAACTCCTGTTGGAACAAGCCGGACTGTCCAAAGACACGCCCTGTGGCATTCCTGAAATGCAAAAATTGCAAGATGTCCAAGCTCCACGCTACACCTTGAAAGTGCACCCTCAACAAGTGCGCGGACCTCTGTTGTTTCGAGGCCAAGATTTTAAAGATGGAAAATACATTCACGTCTATCATCACGATGAACATTTCGATACCATTACCACCATCACCGGATTCCTTGGATACAGTTATTATTGTGAGAAATGTGATTATGGCTATAACAATCAAGAGCAACACAAACATTGTGGATCGAAATGCTCAGGATGTTTGGCGTCTCAACCCTGTCTGGACGAAGGGCAAGAATGAGTGCATTCTCCTGCTTGTCTGCGTACGTTTGTCAGCCCTGCCTGTTACCAACAACATCTGAAGACGCAATGTTCACAACCGAAATGTCCTTGTCAACTCCTGAGATTGTGCCCTACGTGTGGACAAGGCATATCTAAAAATAATGCCAATGCACACGTCTGTTCAGGAAAGAAACAATGTCACATTTCTCACCAAATCGTGGACTTGGAACATCAATGCTACATGCCAAAGTATCAACCCCAACAAGAGGTGGAAGATGACCACAAGAAGAAGAAAGGCAATTTCATCTTTTTCGATTTCGAATGCATGCAAGAGACTGGCATTCACATTCCTAATTTCTGTGTGGCTCATCGCGCGTGTACAAAGTGCATTCAAGAACCTATCTTGAGTCATCACTGCAGCAAGATTACTGGAGGGCGTGAAAAAATCTTTCGAGCACCGAACACGCTGGCCGAATTTGCCCAATGGATCTTAGACCCCATCGACGAAACATGGAGCCAAGAGGACATCAAACAATACGGAGATTGTCATCGCCATGCCACGGTGATGGCCCACAATTTCTCGGGATACGATGGACAGTTTCTTTTGAGGTACTATACGGAACAAGGCACCGAACGTCCTAAAGTCACTTTGAACGGAGCCAAAATCATTTTCATGCAAGTGGGACAAGTACAGTTTAAAGATTCGATGAGTTACTTGGCCATGTCTTTGAGTTGAATGCCTAAAACGTTTGGAATGACAGAAATTGCTAAAGGTTACCTTCCACACTTTTTCAATACCGAAGCCAATCAACATGCTGTTCTTCCCCATTTGCCTGAGGCTCACTATTACGACCCCGACAACATGCGTACCGAACAACGAGAAGCTTTCTACGCTTGGTACCAGACCCATGCCTCGGACCCTTTCGACTTTCAGGAAGAAATGTTAAAGTACTGTCGTTCCGACGTGGTCATTTTGCGGCGTTGCTGTGGAAAATTTCGAGAACTGTTCATGGAACACGGAGGGGTCGATCCTTTAAAAGAAGCTTGCACCATTGTCAAACGTCAATACTCGGTCAAAGCCCTACGCTGGTTACATTAATTGTGCGACAAGGAAGACAAATGGATTCAGCATGCCCGCAACGAAGGGGGCAAAAAAAGACCATCGGAAAGTATTCGGTGGATGGCTGGGACTTAGAAAACCCCAAGATCGTGTACGAGTTTAACGGTTGCTTATTTCACGGATGTCCCGTCTGTTACCCTGATCGTGGCACTAAAAATCAGTTTTTACAACGAACCATCGAAGACTTGTACCAGGACACTTGTCAGCGACGCCTAAAGTTAGAACAGCAAGGATACCAAGTAGTGGAAATGTGAGAACACGAGTACGATCACCGTTTGAAAATCGATCCCGAGTTTAAACGCATCTTAGAAAGTTACCACGGGGTGGACCCCCTGAACCCGAGGAACAATTTGTACGGAGGAAGGACCAATGCCACCTGTTTGCTGTACCAAGCCGTCGAAGAGAAAGGAGAAGAAATCAAATACTTGGACGTGTGTTCCATGTATCCTTACGTGTGCAAATATTGTCATTTTTCTGAAGGGCACCCGCAATTGCTAACGGAAGAAATTGACCTGGACCACATTCGACAATACGAAGGCTTGATCAAGTGCAAAGTTTTGCCTCCCACCGACTTGTACCATCCCGTGTTACCTCACCATTACCAAGGCAAACTAATGTTTCTTTTGTGCCGTACTTGTGCCGAAACGTGCGACCAAGATCAGCCTTGTCAGCACAGCCAGGAAGAACGTGACTTGACGGGAACGTGGGTTAGCGTGGAATTGTTTAAAGCTCTGGACATGGGATACCGACTGTTAGAAGTATACGAAATTTGCCACTTTTCCAAGACACAACAGTACCACAAGAGTGACCCCACTCAGAAAGGCATTTTCGCAGACTACGTTGAGCCTTTTTAAAACTGAAACAAGAAGCCAGTGGCTATCCTTCTTGGTGTCACACTCCCGAGGACGAAAAGACATTCAAAGAGAAATACTGGGCACAAGAAGGCATCCCTTTGGACCATATCGAGGAAAACGAAGGCAGGCGATCGTTTGCCAAAGTGATGTTAAACTGCTTGTGGGGCAAACTAGCACAACGACCGTGTTTACCCAAGACGGAATATTTGACAGAACCTTCCCGCTGCTTCCAGATGATTCATGACAAAACCAAATTCATCAAACACGTGGACGTCGTTCGTGAGGCTTTGATCTTAGTCAATTACGAAGAAGACCTGGACTTTGTACAAGTCGACGTATTTGGAAATGTCATCATTGCGGCTTACGTGGCAGTCCATGCTCGCTTAAAGTTGTACGAAGCTTTAGAACTGTTAGGGGATCGTGTCCTGTACTTTGACACGGACAGTTGCATCTACATCCATCGCCCGGGTCAACGTCACCCTGACATCGAAGGAGACCGTTTAGGAGCCTGGACAGACGAACACCCCGACGACAAGCTTATAAGTTTCGCGAGTGGCGGTCCTAAAAATTACGGCTACGAATACCGGGACATACAAGGAGAAGTGTACACGAAGTGCAATGTGAAAGGACTGACTCTGAATTATCGTACCAGTCGAGTGGTCAACTTTTGGTTATTGAAAAAAGCCTTGCAGTCTGGAGAGGATGGAAACTTTAAAGTGATCACTCACCAACTGAACAAGATTGTACGTTTACCCACTCATCACATCGTCAGTCGACCCTTGGAAAAAGTCTATCAAATCGTGTACCAGAAGCGAGTGCGACTTCCCAATCGCTTCACTTCACCGTGCGGTCACATCAATATTAGTCAGCAGATAAAAAGGGACCCTATGGAAGACCAATTGTAAATGGTCAAGTGTCAGAAAAACCCGTCGCCGAGGACAACCATTCCCTTCAGGACAGGACTGTCGTAGGCTTTCCTGAAAGGCCAGTTCGGGAGGACACTTGTGTGACATGACCCTATGTAGAACTCTCAGAACATTTCACATTGTCCCTAGGACATCTTAGTGACCCAACAATTGTTGTACAGAGAATTGTTTCTATTCCACGTTGATCGTTTTCATGTGCATTTTATTGTTGTACATAACTATTTGACTTTTATGTATTTTAATACTTCGTGTTTAGTTTTGAAACCTCAATAAACGTGTCCTGAAAAATGTATATAAACTCTTGTCTTGTCTGTTTTCGTGTCACAAGTGACATTCCTGACACTATGACTACTTCTGCTGTCTCTGCTCCCTCTTCCTCCATTTTCAATGTCATCGACGAACACTTAGATCGTGCCAGTTGGGAGGCTTTGTATCTTCGCCATCCCTTTAACATGCTCATTGCCGGACCTAGCGGTTCAGGCAAAACCGAATTTGTCAAACGTTTGATCGAACATAAACATCATTTGATCGATCGTCCACCTCAACGCATCGTGTGGGGTTACAAAGAGTGGCAATCGGCGTACAGTCTCTTGCGAGAAAGTCAAGGCGATTCCATCGTGTTTGTGGAAGGCATTCCTAACGAAGACGACGGAATCGTGTCTGACCCCCGTCAAACCCATCTGGTCATTTTCGACGACATGTTAGGAGAAGACGAAGAAGAAATTAAACTGTGGTTTACGCGCAAAGGGCATCACCGTAATGCCAGTGTCATTTACATCACTCAAAATTTGTTTCAACAAACTAAAGCCCATCGTACTATCAGTCTCAATGATCATTACGTGGTCTTGTTTAAAAGCCCTCGAGATAAATCGCAAGTACAAGTCTTAGCCAAACAGTTAGGAACGCCTTGGCTCACTCAGGCGTACGACGATGCCACTCAAACTCCACACGCCTATTTACTCGTCGATTTGAAACCAACTATCCCCGAATGATTTGCGATTTCGTGCCCATTTCTTTCACCACTGGTGTCAAGACGGAGGGCCTGTCCTGTACACGTCTCCGTCCTCGACTTGACCCCAAAAAATCTATAAAACCTCAGACACTTCTTGTCTGCCTCATACAGTGTAAACATGACGTCCCTTCAGTCTCAACTTCCCGTCAAATTGATTCGTGCCTTGTATGGCATCAGTCGCGAAAAGAAATCCACACATACGTGCCCGTGTCTTAGAAACCAGTCTCAGATAAGTCTTATGATGGTTTACGGTGACAGGACGTCAATTAACGCAAGGCATCATTCAGATTCCTCATCAAACCAAACGCTTTTTTGATCGAAACAAAGTAGCTTAGACCCAACCTCGTCGATCCCCGCATCGACACTCAAACCAAAAAGCAAATCATTTTGAAACCTGGAGGGAGCGGTACTATTGGAGGTGTTATCATTCGCTTTCTCTTAAGATGGGATCCTAATGCTCCCAAAGTTCTCCCCAAGAAAAATGTTAAACGAAGCCCAAGAAGAAAAAGAGCAACAGTGTCAAGACCAGGTCACCACCCCGGAAAAAGAAAAGCCCCCAGAAAAAGAAACAGAGAAGTTCTCCGAAAAATAAAAGTCCACAGAAAACAGCTTCTAGACGCAAGAGAGGCACTTCGGCCAGGACTCAACCTTACATTCGCAAACCACGACCTGCAACTACGGTGACCGCGTCTCCGGTAGCCTCAGGTTCATCCACTTCTCCGTTGATGACCCCATGGAATCCCGTGTCTCCAAGAACTTCTCCAGTGGCGGGACCCTCCTCTTTAGTGGCAATGGCAGCTACTCACAAAGTACCTTCTCCCAAAATCAAAGTCCAAGAGAGATCGGGCATGTTACAGAGTTTACTGGATTTGTCCAAGCAAGAACTGGCACGATTTAGTCCGTTGGGAACCCCTGCACGACGTGTGTTGCCTGTGCTCAAGTTCATACGACGTAAAGTCAATCAGTGGTGACACATTCCAGTATAAAAAAGCCTGAGACAAAAGCAGGGGTATCAGTGTTTTTGGTGCTTCTGAAGACTCAAAGATGTCACCCTCCAGAAAACATTATTGATCTAAACCCCAAGAAAAAGAAAAGGAAAGGGCTACCTCCTCGTTTAGTCAAACATGGGGACATGTTGTTTGTCCTGTCCAAAGCTTCTCCATTCCTGCGAAAAAAAACTCATTCAAACAGCCTCCAGAGAGGTCATCGAAACTGTGTGCGCATGTTGTTTGAACGTCTTGAAAAGCACGATCCTTTTGTCGCAACACCAGAAACAATGCTTAGACAAACATCGTCACGTTCTTAGCCAAATGATTCAAAAGAAAATCCCCATTTGTCAAAAGAAGAAGATGTTGGTCCAGCGTAGAGGAATTTTGCCTCTCTTGTTAGGCCCCATGCTGAAAGGAGTCTTGGGAACCATGTTGGGAGGACTGGTGGGAGCAAGATAAAAAGGCCCTCGGAAGTCCCAAGATCTCAGAATCGACCCCTGACAACCCTATGGAAGGATGAAAACTAGCTTTAGTGCCTTACAAACGATGGATGGAATAATTTGAGTGAGATGTCCCAGTTACAACACGAATTGCAGTCATTGATGGATCGCCACGATTTGTCCGAAACAGAAAAATCGCAAAAGCACGGTCAACTCTTGCAACGAAGGCAACTCTTTCACCAGAAAGCTTTAGACGAAACAGCTCTTCCCACTTTGAAAGATTTCAAGACCCTGATGAAAAGTCCATCCCCCACACCACGACCACCACCACCACCATCCGCAGGGCCATGAGAGACGCCACCCCACGAATGTCTGAGGAAGAAGAGATACGAGAAGTTTTTCAAACACCGTCAACAGCTCCCATTTCTAGTAAGATTGCAGCGTCCTTGTTGACCCCTTCTCCCACACCCCAACGAGAAGAAATGAAAGCTTGGGTTAAAAAGATGATGTCCACTCCTCCATCGACAGAAGTGAAAAAGAAAGAAGCGAAACCAGAAGTGAAGCAAGAAAAGAAGACCAAAGCCATTCCATTCCCACCTCCGTCACTAGCTTCGACTTCTACTCCCGTAGCCCATCGGATACGTAAATCCGTTTCCAAGCCACCCTTTCGTTCCGTCCCAAATAGCATCAGCGAAGAGTGGGTGACTTATTAACATACAAGAAAATGAAGAAGGTGTTAGCCAGCATTTACTACGATCCAGCCCATCCTGCAGGTTACGGAGGAGTTCAGAAGTTTTATCGTGCTGCCAAACCTCGACTGAAAAGTCTCCGTTTACCTCAAGTACAACGATGGTTACAAGAACAAACTACCTACACTTTGCACAAACCTATTCGACGCAAATTTTCCAGAAGTAGCACCCAAGTGGAAGGCCTCGATCATCAATGGCAAGCCAATTTAGGCGATGTCTCTCATTTGGCCAGCTACTATCGTGGCTACAAATATTTGTTTTGTGTCATTGACGTCTTTTCCAAATTTGCCTGGGTCGTGCCCTTGACTTCCAAATCGAGCCACGAGTTAGTGCTAGGCCTGCAACAGATGTTGAAACAAAGCGGTCGTCACCCTCTTCGATGGCAAACGGACAAAGGTATCGAATTTTTGAACCAAGCTTTCCAGAAAGAATTAAAGAAACGTGACACTCATTTTTTTACCACTGAGAATCCCGAAACCAAAACCAGCATCGTGGAACATTTTCAACGCACTTTGAAAGAACGCATGTGGAAATATTTTACGCATCACCACACTCTGAAGTACATCGACATCTTACCGCACCTGGTGCAAGCGTACAACCAATCTTACCGTCGAAGCATTGGACGTGCCTCGCAAGAGGTGCCTCCCGACAACGAACTGCTGGTGTCTGATCGCCTGGTACGTACCCAACGGGGGCTATCCCCAAGAAAAGTGAAGTGTTGGCCGTAGGAGATTGGGTGCGCATTGGCAAAACCAAACGCACTTTCGACAAATGTTACTTACCTAACTGGACCACCGAATTGTTTCGTGTCACGGGACGAGTGCATGGTCGTCATCCTACCGTCTATAAATTGGAAGACATGAACGAAGAAGTGCTCAAAGGAACGTTTTATTTGCCCGAGTTACAACGTGTCACCAAAAAAGAAGACGACGTGTACGACATCGAAAGCATTCTCGAACGCAGAACCCGTAAAGTGGGTCAGCGATGTGTCAAAGAAGTCAAAGTACGTTGGAAAGGATATCCACCTAGTTTTGATTCTTGTATCGACGCTTCACAAGTCATCGACTATAAAAAGAAGTGACCATCATGCCCTTTCACACAGACTCAGCTACTGTGACCACTGCAGCGACCACTCCTTCACCCAGTTCTTCTCTGCAAGATTTACAGAAACAACCCTTGTGGGTGTGGTGTGGAGAACGTGTGCCTAAAACGCAAATCGTCTTTTTCTGCCAAATCATTGTGGTGTATTGTGTCATCGGGGCAGCCATTGCCAATCTGAGTTTGCAACAAGGAGACAAACAAGTGTGGACCATTTTATTGAGCAGTTGCATCGGTTACCTGCTTCCCAATCCCTCCCTGAAATTCTCCTCGAACGGCAACAACGGGAACCTTGTGTCCAGTACCAGTGCCAGTCACCACGTCAGCAATAATAACAACCCTATTTTGGGCGGAGACACGCCTCTGACTTCCAGTAACCCATCGGACAGCCACAGAATTCTGGAATTATCAACAATAACAACCAATTTTACTTAACCGTACCCAGTGACAGTTCCATGGAGGTGTTTCCCCATAACACTTTGTGCTGTTAAACGGCCAAATTTCCTCACCCCATCCAGTTAGATCACGAAGCCCATTGGGAAGTGGCTTTGGTAGAAATCATTCACCCGACACAAATCAAAAACATCACCGAAAAGCAAAACACTTTCCAGGTGGAAACCATAAATGCCCAAGTGCAAGAAGAAATCAATAAAATCGGGGATTTAAGGGACACAAGACCAGCCACCAATCTTGCCTTCAATATCTACACCTTAAAAATTCCTTCAGGGTATTATTTTAGTGGCGAACATTTGGTGGACGCTATTGCAAACAGGTTCGAGTTAGCCTTTGGCAAAGCCCTGAACAGAGCAAAAAAAGTGTGAAGATTGAGTACCATAAAGTGGTTCATCGCCTCATGATTAAACTTCAGGATACGGACATATTGTCCCTCAGGTTTAATGGTAGTTTATTTGAAATTTTGGGTGGACATGCAGAAATGGTCGCAAACAATTTGAGCCCCAAGATCAACAGTAATATTGATTTTCACAGGGCTTTTGGACACCCGGTAGAACTGAACCAAGGACTGAATTTGATCTTTGTGTACTCCGATGTGTTGGAGTACAACGTGGTGGGACACACCTCCGTGCCGTTACTGAGTGTCATTCCTTTCAAAGTGGATAGTACCACGGTCAATGACCAGGAAGGTGCAAACACCTATCATGTACACCGCGAATTTGTACATCCTCACTATTTGCCCGTCAGTAAGTCGTATTTTGACACTGTCAACATTGCTATAAAAGGAGATCTGGGACAACATATTCCATTCTCCAAAGCGAAAGTCACGGTGAAACTCCATTTTCGGAAACGATTCTCTAACGAATTGTAAGTCATGTATCCAGTGTACCGAGGCGTTGCTCGACAGCGAGGACATGGTTGAGGGGATATGTTAAAATCAGCTTTTCGTTCGGTGGCTCCGGTGTTGAAACCGATGGTGACACGCGGATTGCATGCCTTGAAAGATGCGGCATTGGCACACGGTAAAACATTTCTCCAAAATGTCATCATTGACCAATAAAAGCCGAAAGAAGCCTTCTTGAGGGCAGGCAAAAATGTCTTGCTGCAAACAGGTAAAGACCTTTTGGGCCGACGAGAAACTCTTATAAATACCCTCAACGCTAGTGAGTCAGACATTCCTGCTTCCCTGACGAATCAGCAAGGACAAGGCAGAAAGAGACGACGAAGAAAACACCCTTTCACCAGACTTCACACGTCACGAACTAGAAAAACAAAGAAAAGAAGAACTGTTCGAGACTTAGAAGTTTTTGATTATTAGAAACAAAAAAATGATGCACCAAGAGTCTTGCGCCTGTTCCAAGTCGGAACTGGATCTGTTTGCCATGCCACCCACCATGATGATGATACAAGAATGCCAATGGGTCGAATTTCATCCCGTTTCCTCTTTGACGGATTCAGCTCTCATCGAGTTTGAAATCAAAGGACAGCCAGAAGATTACATCGATCTGAATAGCAGTTACTTGTACCTGAAAGTCAAAGTGATCAAAACGGACAACACTGCTCCAGGACCCGATGCTAGAGTATCTCCTGTCAACAATTTCATGCATTCCTTGTTCAGCGAAGTGGACTTGTATTTGAAAAACAAACTAGTCAGCAGCAGCATGGATACTTACCCTTACCGAGCGTACCTGGAAAATCTCTTGACGTACGGAAAAGAAGCCAAGGACACTCATCGTGGTATGGAAAGCTGACACAGCAAGGGAGAACACGTTTAACGACACAGTCCTGACAGCGGATGACGATCCTCACAATGTAGGATTTAACGACCGTCGTAAAAAAATCCTGCAAGGACGAAGTTTAGAACTGATGGATCGTTTGCATTTGGACATGTGTTTGCAAGAGAAGTATTTGCTGAACGGGGTGGATATCCGCCTGAGATTGAATCGTAGTACTGCTTCTTTCCATTTGATGGCCCATGCCAACGAATACAAACTATCATTCAAGAAGCCAGACTGTACGTGCGTCGTGTGGAAGTGTTACCTAAAGTGGGAAATGACATCAGTCACACGTTGAGCAGAACGACCGCCAAGTATCCGATAAGAAGAGTGGAAGTGAAAACGTTCACTATTCCTGCTGGACAACGATCCATGATCGAAGATCATCTGTTCCAAGGACAGTTATCCAAGCGTTCAATGGACTTCACAACGAAAACCCTTTCCAGTTTCAACATTACAACTTAGCCAAAATCGAAGTCAGTCGCGATGGCAAGGCTTTGTGTACCAGACCCTTCGAGCCTAAGTTTCGTGACAGGAATTATTTGAGACCGTACTTGTCCCTGTACGAAGCCACCGGACAGTTAGGAGCCAACACCATTCACGGCATTTCGTACGACGATTATGCAGGAGGCTATGCTTTGTGGGCTTTTGATTTCCCTCGAGACCAAGGCAGCGACGAGAGACATTTCCACCCTATCAAATCCGGGCAAATTCAAGTGGAACTTCAGTTTGCACACCCACCTCCAGACCACACGGTGAACGTCCTCCTGTATGCTGAATTTGATAATACGATAGAAATCAAAAGTTTGAGAGAAGTCATTCTAGACTATTAGAAGCCATGGAAGACTGTTATCCCTCTTTACACAGCTCATTATGGTTATCTTTTGTCTTTGAGCTAGAAAACGTAGTGTATATCCATGACCCAATGACTTCCAAGAATGGAAATCTCAATTTCATTTGCCATGTTGTCATCCTTGTTCACAATAAAATGTTATTGAAAAAATGTTTGTTAGTTGAATTGAATGGTTAATGTTAAAATTGTATTGTTACTTGTTAGTGTTAAGTGATTGGAATAAAAAATGTTGTGTTTTGAAGAAGAAAAAATGCGTTTGTCGTTTGTTTTGCTATGGGTATCATGAACCATGCTCTTTGACTTCTCTCTATCCCTCACATCACGCTATTTGAACATTCCGACTCGAAACAATGTAGGGATGTTTTCCTTCGCGTCCGCGCATTGATCATAAAAACGGAAGAATCTCCAATCTGATCATCCATGGTTGGCTCATTCTCCTACGTAGATGTGCTCAAGATTAGCTAAGTTGAACGAAGCCTACGTGAATTTGCATCATGTCAGACAAAGTCTGATACCGAAGCCTGAAGAGATAGAGAATGTCAGAATGTTACAAGTCACTGAAGACCTGATAGTAGAGCTCTTCAGAGAAGAAGTTAACAGGGAGAAAGAAGAAGAGATGAAGAGAAGAGAATGGACGGAGAAGTACAGACTTCAGAAACAGCAGAGAGAACAGAGAGAGCAGCAGCAACAACTACAGCAACAAGAACCTGACAGAGGCTTTGTCGACTGTCGTGTCGACACCAAAGAGTTCTCCTTCTCTTTCCGAAGAAGCAGACCTTATCCTGTGAGAAAGCCTGTCTTCAGAGGAGACTGCAATCTTAGACCCTAAAAGATTGCTATAGCTTCAAGTTCACACAAAAAACAGTCCTTTTCAGGGCTATCCATACTCTTAAAAAGAAATAATCAGTTAGAAAAAAATTAGAAGTGCGCCTATAAGCACATGAATTCTTTATCTGGGTTAGAAAGTGAGTGTATAAGCATTTTCTTTAAGTGGCTTGTCAAAATTTTTAGAATAGTGATGGTTAGTGAAAAGTGAGTGATTGTGTTTTTTGGACATCGCCCAGGTAATGTAAGATTTGGGTCTTAGGGATGTTTTCCTTCACGTCCTTGCGTCAGTCTGGCCATACATCGTTGACCTGTCAACAGTGCAAAATGAGTAACATCAATAGCAGACTCACTAAATTCATAGAACTTCAGATGCACCTGGAGTATGCCAGGCGGCTCCTGGACGAACTAGCAGCAGAGGCTCTTGTTGAAGAAGTCAGGATACAGCAGGAGGAGGAAGAAAAAGGAGGAGGAAAATAAGAGGGAAATCAGGTCTCACGTCATGATGAGACCAAGTTGTTAGGTGAAGCCCATGGCAAGGGAACCACCACAAGTTATGACTGCACCACAGCTAGTAACTACACCACAGCCACAACAACCACAGCCGGTACCAAGAACTGCTGTCCCCCAAATGGAGAAATGGGATGAGGAATTGGAGAGAGAGAGAGCAGGAACCACGGCAAGAATGACATCCCCTGGTTAGGCACAGAAGACATAGAAGGTCGAGGGAAATCTTCAGAATCTCAGAAACTGAAGATTGGGGTGCTGAGGCAAACCATCAAGCCTCTGCACTCCCAGCCACAAGAGTGAACTGGGAGAATGACTGGAGTAGACGTTGTGTCTGTGTTGCCAGACCCGGAAGGTGCCGTCATTAACCAGGTTCCTCTGGAGTTCCAGAAAAAACAGCCCTTTTCAGGGCTAACCAAAACTCTAGAAAAGAAACACTATTCAATTTGCCAATGTGTGAATGTGAAATAGTGTGATTATAAACACTTGCTTCTTTCCTGATGTGATTGTGTGTGTGTGTGTGTGTGTGTGTGTGTGTGTGTGTGTTTGTAAGCGCTCTTGTACGCTTGTGTGGATAGTAGATTATTGGGGTTTGTAAGCGCTCACATACGTTTGTGTAGATAGTAGAGTGTATGATTGTTTAAACCTTCTCGTGTGCGTGGATAGTAGGATTTGGGTTTGATTTTCGCTTCTTCGCGTATGTGAATAGTAGATTATGGTTATGTTATTACCCCTTTCCGTGTGTGGATAGTATAATTTGGGGTTTGATTATTGGCTTCTCCGCGTGTGTGGATAGTAGATTATGACTATGTTTTCAGCTTCTCCCGTGTGTGGATAGTAAATGGTGGTTATGCTTTTGCTTCTCAGCGTTTATGGATAGTATAGTTAGGGTTTGATTAGGCTACTCCTCGTGTGTGAATGGTAGATTTTGGGGTTTGAGTTTGGCATCTCCCCGTGTGTGAACGGTAAATGAACGGTTTGTTTCTGCTTCTTCACATGTGTGGATGGTAGATTATGGGGTTTGATTTGACATATCTGCGTGTGTGGATAGTAAATGGTGGGTTTGTTTCTTCTTCTTGGCGTTTGTGAATGTTAGATTTTGAAGTTTGATTTGTCATCTACACGTGTGTGTGGATAGTATATGGTGGTTATGTTTTTAGCTTCTCCGGTGTGTGGATAGTATAGTTAGGGTTTGATTTGGCTGCTTCCCGTATGTGGATAGTAGATGGTGGTTATGTTTCTAGCTTCTCCCGTGTGTGGATAGTAGAGTTTGGGGTTTGATTTGGCTTCTCCGCGTGTGTGTGGATAGTAGATGAGTGATTAGTTTTGGCTCCTTCGCGTGTGTGTGGATAGTATATAATGGGGTTTGTGGATAGTAAAGTAAGAGTTTGTTTTGCTGCTTTACGTGTGTGAATAGTAGATTCGGGTTATGTTTTTGCTGCTTCCCGTGTGTGGATAGTATATAATATGAGAAGAGAAAAGTATGGGATGTTTTCCTTCACGTTCGTGCTTTTCATATAAGAACTCATAGCGTTCGTCGTTCGCGCCATTCTGCGGAATAAAGACAACGAAGATGGTGGCTGCAACGGAGTTGTTCAACAACTTGGTACATATTTACTATTGGATAATGGATGCTATCTATGTAGTGGAGAGACTAGAAAACGAATGGAAGATAGCAGAGTACCTGGACTATGCTAATAGCCTGAACGTAGCAAAAGACGTGGTAGCAGGAATGATAGAAGAGGAGGAACTGAGGATGAGAGATATGATGAATCCCCCCTATGTCAGAGTGGGAAGCTTAAAGGAAGAACTTGACAATGCAAGCAAAGTCAGGTGCTTTCTTGAAGATATGTTGTATGGGACCGAGTGTTCTTATGTGCAGACAGGCCTGGACAGACTGACGAAAGGAGAGGAATTAATGAGAAACGTGATGGAGGTAAAGGTAAAGAAGATCAAAGAAAAATGGTCAAAAGAAAGAAAGGAAGAAGAGAATAGAAAGAAGAAATTGGAGTTTGACCAATTGAATAACAACTAGATCAAGATCCAAGAGAAATTTAGAGCCATGATCACCCCGAATGGATGCCAGACACGGAAAAGAAGAAGAAAGGAATAATGGAGAAAGTCAGGAACTGTTGAAAAAAATGGAGAAAGTAGAAGAAGCAGAAGAAGAAGAACCCAAAGGCCCTTTTTCAGGGCCATTCATAGGTCTCGAAAAGAAATTGACTTTCATGCCTAATTTTTTTTAAACAAATGTCTATTGTCTATTGTTTGTGTGATATCCATTTCCCATGTTCAATTTCCCTTGTCGCTATAAATTTTGTTGTTATAATTGCTATAAAAAGTCTGTAATGTTAATTTCCCATTGTCCCTATACAGACTCATCCATGTTCAAATTCCCCATGTTCAATTCCCCTTGTCGCTATAGTGCCAGTCCTGTATTTCCCATGTTCAATTTCCCTTGTCGCTATAAAGCCTATCCTGTGATCCCCATGTTAAATTCCCCTTGTCGCTATAATACCTATCCTGTGCTCCCCATGTTAAATTCCCCTTGACGCCAGAGTAGATATACCCTGTTTTAACATTAAAGCCCCCTTGTCCCTAGAGTGGCCCAATCCCTTGTCGCTATGTTCCATTCCCCATTCACTCCATGTCAAATTTACCCATGTTAAATTCCCCTTGTCGCTATATTCCATATACCCTATTTTAACATTAAAGTCCCCTCGTCGCTCTATCGCCTCCATTCACTACTCACGACATAAGAGACTGTCTTAGGATTTTATGGAACCAAGACCGTACAACGAGTCATTATTCTTCGGTGCTGTCATAATTTTCGTGCTACTTCAGATTTATTGATTTCATTATTCATATCCCGGATGACAAAAGGTACAGTCCACGTTATTGCAGGCATAACTAAATGCTATATTGTACTCAGTTAACATTTTCTTCCCCGAGGAAAAATGTTTATATGCCATTTTTTGTTTTCTTAGATCTTGAACTCTTCCAGAGTAAATATCATCTAAATATTGAATTTAATGACAAAGTAATGTATTCAATTAAGCAAAGCATTTGTAGTGCTTTTGTTAACTAGGCGTACACAATAATTCGAAACAACAGTTCTCTGTTTACTTCCACAAAGATTTATAAAAAAGGATCCCAAAGCTCTCGTAACTGCCAATAAAACAATACATACAATTTAACATTTATCTGAAAATTAATGGTTATTTATAGATCATGACATTCAATTAAAGTAAGTGCATTTGTGAAATAGACGTATACAATAGTTAGGCACCACTGTTATATGTGCACTTCCTCAAAGACTTATTTTTAAAAATTCGCGAAGTGCTCTGAACTGTCGATAAACCAATACATACAATTAGCATTACTATGACAAATATTGTGCTGTATTAAGAATCGTCGCATCTGATGATCCCAATAAGACCTTCATCATATTATATAGACAGCAATCACAGCACTCCAAAGGGCTTAATAGCTTTCTAGTTCTGTAACCAAGATATCAAAGCCGACCTGTGTGGAAACAGACAACAATTTTAATCATGTCGCTAATAAAACCTCAGATAAAGTTTTATAAATGTGTGGTACTTTGATTCACTAATGTTCAAAAGCTGTCATTAGACATAAATCCAGTATTGATATGGCGAAAGAAAATACTGAAATAATGGTTTCGTTATTTGTAGAGACACGATTGGTATTTTTAAGAAGTCCTATATAATTGCACAAAATGGAACATTTCTTTTCCTTTTATGCTAGACGGTGAATTAATGGATTTTCTGATATTAATAATTTTGATAATTCATTGGATAGAAATACATAAACTATTTTCCACTCGCTCAAAAATATTGATAACACGATAATCAGACCAAAACAAAAATAGTACTGCCAACTTGTCTTTCGCTTGGTGCATCTGTCACGCAGTTACTACGTGTAAATCCCACAACATGCTGATATTTATTTTTTCTTCAACATTTTGTTTACCTGTTGTTCTATGATGCCTTAAATTAGAAAAGATAATTATGCTACTACTGCGAATATATACAAACCCAGCAGGAAAAAACCAGTTCAAAGCTGACATCATTGCACCGGATATGGTAAGAAATGTAATATTTTAATCAGCTATACATAATGGCAGCCAATAGGTTTGAGCAAAAAATTATAAAAATGGTTTATTTGTAAATAAAGGATATACATAGTTTCTTGTGGGTCGAGAGCGCAAGTAGTTTCACATGTGGCTTCGCAACTTGTCCAAATAGTGAATCCTGCATCCATGTGTGTGTGTGTGTATATATATATATATATATATATATATATATATATATATATATATATATATATATATATATATAACCTTCATCGTCAATAATGTACAGACGTGTGTTGTTATAGCAAAAAAAGTGTTTCGTAATAAATGGAAATGAATAAAATAATTATCAATTTAGTCAACGTACATAGTATTCAGCGTGTCATCAAAATGTTTCATCTTCTAAAGTATATACCCTGCTGCGTGTCCCTTTTAAAATAGTGCTTTCTCCATATCGTAAACTTAAAATGATTCTGGCTATTTAGTTTAAACAGTTCTAATCAAGATCTTGCTTTTATCTTAAAAATAACTGTGAAAGGCATAGTTTATGACGATCCATTGTAAGGGTCAGCGAAATATAATACAGAGGTTTATGTGCATCAGTGTTTTATATAACAACATTCATATATTTAGCTAATACCTCCTAAGAATTTTTAAAACGGAATTGTTGTCCAACTTATCTATAAAAATTAGAAAAGTTAAGAACGGTTTCGAAATTATTATTGTCTTTAGATTTCGATAAGGATGAGTCTCAGGGAACAACGAAAACCATGACTTTCACAGGAGTATGTTGTTTGCATGGATTATATGATGCTCCCATAATGCACAAAAGTCAAGTCTCCATTATCTCTCTAAGTACGACATGATACCTTGCAGAAACTCACTATTATTTTTTGTCGTAATATGGAAGCAAAACTGAAACCTTGATATATATTGGTAATCTTTTAACTGGTACATAACTGTGTGTGTGTGATCGTTACCGTGTTAACATTTAATGAGTGTAAAGATGTGTTCGTTTCGTGATGACTTATTTCCATGCTTCCTCTTGGAAAATATTTCCATGTTGATGTTGTGAGTGTATTGGACAAATCACTCCAAAGGTTATATAAAGGAATATAAACTGTGTGATTAAAATAATTTAATACGGAGGCTTACATTTGATGTTTTTCGATAAATATGTATGTCGATCCATTAAGTGGATATTAAACGTTTATTTCGGCACACAATTACTGAACGAGGATAATTCCTCTCAACATGTTGCTATAATGTTGTATCGATTGTCCAAAAGTCAGGATGTAAGCATTTGTGTTTCTTTAGAGAAGTAACATGTATAGGATAATGCGTCTCAGAATTAGGACAAAATCTGACATCGATAAAATGATGACGACAGCTTTTTCGTTGCCCTCAATATTAAAGAATTATGTTGTTTTGATTTTGTTGAGGTTCAGTTTACAAATGATAGCACAACAAACAAATAGGAACACAACTTCCCCAAGAGCGTATCATCTGCATAGATTACGATTTGTTTGAATTAACTCTGCCTCATTTGTCCTACATCACCAGGACTTAACATTGCTAAATGTTGCTCTGTACATCACTAGAGCATCTCAGTATTCTCTCTAATTACGCTGCGTTAGCTAACAGTAACATAACATGTTTGTAACAAGATAACCGGGTGGGATATTTCGGATTAACAACAGAACACGTTTTGACGACACAGATATATGGTTTAATGTGGCGATTTATATGAGTAGTGGATTATGAAGATGTGTGCGTATTTATAATCCAAATATTGGATCTATTTAACAAAAAACGCACAGTTTCAAAGATGGAAAAAAGATACAAATAAATTTAGTTCAGTAACCCTAAAATACAGGATAAATGATTTCACAAATGATTCAATAATGGAAAGATGACTATAGTTCACTCAAATAGTAAACAATGTAAGTCTTTACACATAGTAAAAAATGTATTCGCTCAGGTAGCGAAATTATGTCACTAAACAAGAACGGATATACAATCTATCCTTCCAGTCCTGAATAATACACTGGGTCTTACTAACCCAAAATTAGCATACAGCTAAAAATACATGTGTGGAGATGCACTCCGTCACCCGTGCACCATATCCGCTCCACAGCTCCTCCGAATCAATTTCACAACCAATATAGACTCCGGACCCTCGGAATACTATGATCACTTGAAATATTAGACCCTCCGGATACTTGAAATATTAGACCCTCCGGACACCCTGGTCCTTTGACGGCTCTACAGCTGGGTCACCTTAGTCACTCTTGACATTCCGGACGCTAGACATTAGACACTCCGGCACCTTAAACGCTCCGGACACACGGACGTTTCTACACTCTGACAACACCGGACACCCCGGATATTCCTACCATCAAAAACAGCTGAAAATATACCCGATACAGTGTACTACATTTGATACAGACATAACGTAAGGACGTTATACATGGTAAGTTATAAAGATTATATTATTATGGCAATTACAAAACAGAGGTTCAATAGTAAACCTAACCCTGCTTGATAAGACAATAGTAAACAATTATTTTTAAAAAATGTAGCTTTACATTACCAATATAAATCCTGCACTACGTTGCAACAAGAATAAAAAATGCACGCATTATGGTATGTAAAGAAAACTATAACAAACATGCAAAGGTAAATATGGTAATACACTAGTTATCACTTAAAACCCAAAAATTACCTACCCCTACAGCTGGAGTTGTGCGAATCCTTTTAGCAGGCCACTTGCTGACAAAACCATTAGTATTGTAAAGGTCCTTTACATGTAGTAACATATTTATACCTTTAGAATTTTCGTTATTCCTTATCGAAGGCGCCTTGCACGTGTGGCACAGGACGAATCGTACTCACGATTTCGAAATACTATAGACCCTGATATAATCACCCTCTGGTATCGTTGTACAGCGAAAAGAAACGAATCCCGAGTACATGTATTTAATTAACAACCTTTACACCATTCCGTGACAATGTTTACTAGTCATAACAATGGTTCACAAATAGAATATTGTTATACATTTCTTAAACTATCAGACCAGCTAACGTCTTAATGCTTACATTTCCACAGATGAGCTTGTGAAATAAAGCAATATAGACTTTCTGATGACTTATTGTGTATATATAACATCTGAAAACACGACGTTGATATATATATATATATATATATATATATATATATATATATATATATATATATATATATATATATATATATATATATATATATATATATATAATGGGTCTCGGCCATTAGCCTCCCGTTGGTCGTTGATTCTTCCAGGAGTCTTTCCGGGTTCTTCCTCCACCAGTCGTAGTGGCCGCCATGTATAATCTATCTTGTACTGAAAAATGTCATTAAAACCATACACAACAACAAGATGTTGATATTGTCAGTGTGTTGAACAAAATCTCTTACAACGATGTATTCAGGTATATAATCCCTGCGCTGTAATTAATGCAAAAGGTGGACACACATTAAATAGCTTTGTTGTATTCGATGCAAGAGGTTGTCATGCATTAATCATTGTGTTGTATTTATTAAAAGAATTGGTCGCATATTAGATAACTTTGCTGGAATTGATGCAAAAGGTTTTCGCGTATATAATGAATGTGCTGTAATTAACCCAAACGCTCGCCACATATTTAATCAAACTACTGTAATTGGTGCTTATGGGTGTAAGACAGAAAAAAAACACAAGTGTTGTAATAATGGAAGAGGTGACCGAAAAATGAATCAAGGACTGGCACAAGAGTTTCAGTTGCAAAGCGTGTATGTTTTACATGCTCCTAAATAATTGAGAAATCAAGTGTCTTCAGTTTTATCTTTAGCTAGATTCTGCTTATCGATCCAATAGGTTGATGTTAAACAGTAGCTAGGCACGCAATTATTGTGCAAGCAGTACGATCTCATTAAAGCATTTCCTGTATCGATTGATCAGACGAGTAGATGAAAGCATTTCATTTCTAAACTTGACTGAAAATGGCACAAGATGAAGTGTCTCAGAGATAGACCATCAATTTAAGTGAATTTGATAAAATGATATAAACGAGTTTATTTACACTCAACTTCACGATATTATTTTCATTTTTATTGCACTCACAAGGAACCAAATGAATCACGACTTTCAGAGAGTGAACAGAATGTTATTACCATGGATATATGCATAGCACATACATACATATATACACACATACATATATGCATACGTACATACGTACGCGCGCGCGTGTGTGTGCGCGTGCTTGCGTGCGTGCGAGTGCGTGCGAGTGTGTGTGTGTGTGTGTGTGTGTGTGTGTGTGGTTTGTTTCGCTGTGGAAAATAAACGGAATTGCAGTTTTTAAATACCCAGCCAGGAAAAAAACATCTCAGCTTGGCCATGAACTTGACGGCTTTGCGAACCAGATATAGATCGAGAAACTAACAATTAAAACAACAATAAATACAATTTTTTAAAATTGTCCTGCGAAACCATGAAGCAAGGTACATACCAAACATTTCTCATGCCGTATGTTGTTTGCTTTTTTTGTGTGGGTTTTTTTATTTTTTAAACGCTCATAATTCTGAAATAGAACATCTTTTCTGACGATCAACAATCGTAAGAACACCAGGGACTGACATGTGTCAAGAGAGTGGTGGTTCGACTTCAAACGATATTATACTCGCAGATTGGTAAGCGGACCTGCAAAATATGACCACAGATGTTATACAGATTGAAATAAACAAAGCTACCATACTTATTCTGTAGAAATGAGAACATTCATTAAAAACCATATCATACAATCTTCTTTCTAGAAACTTGTTGTTGCCTTTGTGGCTAAACTTGCGGTTGAAGCGTTTAAAACTTATGCTAAGCGAATCAATGCCACTGACACCAAACTATTGAAATTGACAGTGTTACAAATATAACTAAAATAAAAACGCATTCATCACAAAAAGCAAAAACTCAAACTGATTCTTCCACGAGTCAAGTTACTGTGGTTAACAGATTACATTTTGTCAGAAACCGCTTCATCAATAAGCTTTCAAAATAAACAATAAACAAAAGGTACATGCCGCCGTTACAAAGTCAATGTTAGGTAGCTAAGACAACAATATTAATCATGCGGGTCGAGGGACTTGAACATACCTCATCTAAGTGAGAGAATTATTAAATCAACAAAACGATAGGCACAAAAAAGTAAAACTAAAGTTAAAGACGAATCAAACGTCTCCCATACAGATTAAATAAACATAATCAGCGACACCAATCGGATCCAGATATGAATTTCAAAGCCAGCCATGTAACTTTGTCATAACCACAAACAACAAAAATTCTCTATTACGGGCTGTAGTGATTTAATTGATTCTAGAATAACTGATTGTCGACACACACAAAAATCTCAGACCTCCATATAAACAATTAACATCCTGATGATACTGGTGAAGTTTTTATACGAGTATCAGACATACAAATGTACATGTATTTCCTCGGATATATCGATAATCGAATAACAAGATCATGCATAATTTCATGTTTGGCAAAGGGCAACACATATCTGTGATTCGCATTTTACATGGCAGGAATGGACAAAACTTAACTGTGATGGTATATATTTCCACAGAAAAAGTTATATTAAAAGAAAGCGAAAACCCTGTTTGGCCGAATGGTCTAACATGGCACTGGCATAGTATAAACAGGTTGTGTGCAAAATATGACAAAAAGAAAGCACACAGAGGAATTTATTAACTCGATGACAATGAATTCAGTGAAATTAATTCGAGGTTGAACTATAAACGTGGTAGAAGGACAAAATATATGAAACATTACCATGAGTATGATGATCATGACCCAGACTGCGATCATGTTGATAACTATGATGATCATGACCCAGACTGCGATCATGTTGATAACTTTGCTGATCATGACCCAGACTGCGATCATGTTGATAACTATGATGATCGTGACCCAGACTGCGATCATGTTGATAACTACGATGATCATGACCCAGAATGCGATCATGTTGATAACTAATGATGATCGTGACCCAGACTGCGATCATGTTGATAACTATGATCATCATGACCTAGACTGAGATCATGAAGATAACTATGATGATCGTGACCTAGACTACGATCATGATGATAACAATGACGATCATGACCTAGACTGCGATCATGATTATGATTGCGATAATTGGCTTGATAGATTTGACGCATATGACTCACAAAGAAATCACAGAGAGTGATAATCCATTTTTGCTCACGTAAGTATATTGTTTACTGTATAGGGACTACGTTAGTTCAAATGTCACTGATGACTATTGCAAATGTATTAAGGTACGCGACTGCTTGATCACTGATTTATGACAAAACTCGTATTATTATTGACTTAGAACTTCAGAGGAATTAAGTCCTTTACATTATGTGTCAGTAATTTCCTTGATATAGTGTAATGTGAGATCGCCGTGATATGTGAACACAAACTTACAAAACGATCAAATTTTAGATACAGTAAATAGTGGGTATATAGGTCGTGTACAAATTGATAATAATGTAAACTGCTTAATCTTCATGGGTCAAAGATGCGAAGTATCAATTATGATTAAAAACGACCCGGTCTACACAACACAAAGTCTGCAATGATCGAATTGTTCGCATTTAATTAGATCAGTAAAAGATCTGACAGTCTTTTTATTTGATGAGTATATATAATCCAAGGAAAATCTTAGTTGGTATCAAGAAGGCATTGTTTCAGTTTAACCCCTGTGTGAGTATTACTCATGTTACAGTAAAGTATTAATTTAGAGCATGTTTAAAGCCAGATACAGAGAATCACCACCATCGTGGTATGAGTCATACATGTAACCGTTATCGTTGACTAAAGTGAACTGATACCATTGAAGTAGTCACATTTAAATAAATGACAGAGTTTCACTTAAGATGCTAATCAACTCTTGACTATTTAATTGTTAACAGAAGAATGCTAGATTCAGTAATTCGTTGTGACTCTTTTACAAAATCACGATACATGAAATGCCTCAGGTCACCATATTCTGTGGATCGCTCTTTCTTTTCTTGCTGCAAAGTATTGTAAGCAGTGCTTTCCTGTGTTCATATCCGCATCCTAGTTTAAACTTATAGATGCTAAACTAGTTGCTTAGCAACTTGAAGAAGTTGATTACTAAACGCATTGTGAATCGATCTCCAATCAGCAACAAAAAGAAAATGATAATAAATTGATGTCCGTAATGGGAGATGGAGCTTTTCAGGTCTTACCTTCAAAATTAAAGTTTAATTCTCACTCTAAAACCGTGTTTGTCGCCTCAAGGTAAAACAGTTGGCAAAAAAGATCGATACTGTCAAAACAAGTGGATAAAAATGGAAGACCACGAGAACCAACTCACGAATCTTATAAGCAATATACAACTTCAAAAACTAATATAAAAATATACGCAATGCAGACCTATAAAGCAACTTGAATCTTTAGAGACTAAGATGAAGCATCCAAATTAAACGTTATACCTTCTGAAAAGTGATATAACAGGCAACGTAAAAAGGTCAAATATTCCAAATGTTGTTTCGAATTAAAATATGGCGGAGAACTAGGGTCTGCTCCGGATGAGAGATCTCTATTAAAGGTGAAGGGCGTCTAAAAGTGACCCAGATAATTTGATAATTATTGAGCTGTTTCTCTCTTGTCTGTATTCTGCTCCATGTATTATAAAAAAATATATCAAAAGCCGATTGTCAAATTATTTGAACAAATAAAGCATGGTATTCTGTAACATATTAGATTGTCAGCATGTCTGTGACACGGTTCAGCGCAAACCACCTTTCCGAAAATTCAGAAAACTAGACATTCAAGAAAAGATGTTACATATAAGATTGGGATCGTACTCATATATTCAATGCCTTGTTTTAATAAACAAATCTAATTTCAAATATTTCCAAGGGAACGAGGCATTAGGCAGGGAAGTCTTTTATCAACAGTTTTATATTTTGTTTATAGTAAAACCTTTAACAAGAATTACACGAGTTAAAAATATGGCTACTTGTTGGGTAGGCGCCATCTGTAAATCCGGTGCTAGTCGATATATAACTTCGCTCTGTTTTCGAAAGTTACTTGCTATGTATAAAAGTTACCCCCTAACATGGAACTTAACTTTCAACGTTAGTAAATACTGTTTATTAGATTTCAGTCGGAATAGACAAATAACATGCTAGTCGGTCAGGTATGATTAAATATTTACTGGGGATATATAAAATGGTATCCGACATTGATAAAACGACCTTTCTTGATAAATGGTATCATCTTCCAGAAAATAGAACATTTAAACAATATTTTTGTTAAGGTTATACATTACAAGAAAGGTTGTTACAGAACACAAGGCTGTATTCGCGATATTTGTAGAATGCTGCACAAATATAATATTTATGAATATACTCAAAGTTTTGTTATAGACAAAACATTTCCAGTAAAGTTAGAATGGAAACAAATTATTCAACATGCTACTCATAAGTATTAATTGGGCCACTAAACCTTTATTGACTGTACCACTACACCTTTATCGACTGAACCACTACACCTTTATTGAATGTACCACTACACCTTTATTGACTGTACCACTACACCTTTATCGACTGCACCACTACACCTTTATTGACTGAACCACTACACCTTTATCGACTGCACCACTACGCCTTTGTTGAATGTACCACTACGCCTTTGTTGAATGTACCACTACACCTTTATTGAATGTACCACTACACCTTTATTGACTAACACTACACCTTTATTGACTGTACCACTACACCTTTATTGACTGAACCACTACACCTTTATTGACTGTACCACTACGCCTTTGTTGAATGTACCACTACACCTTTATTGACTGTACCACTACGCCTTTGTTGAATGTACCACTACACCTTTATTGAATGTACCACTACACCTTTATTGACTAACGCTACACCTTTATTGACTGTACCACTACACCTTTATTGACTGAACCACTACACCTTTATTGACTGTACCACTACGCCTTTGTTGAATGTACCACTACGCCTTTGTTGAATGTACCACTACACCTTTATTGAATGTACCACTACACCTTTATTGACTAACACTACACCTTTATTGACTGTACCACTACGCCTTTACTGAATGTACCATTACGCCTTTACTGAATGTACCATTACGCCTTTATTGACTGTACCACTACGCCTTTACTGAACGTACCATTACGCCTTTATTGACTGTACCACTACGCCTTTACTGAATGTACCATTACGCCTTTATTGACTGTACCACTACGCCTTTACTGAATGTACCCTTACGCCTTTATTGACTGTACCATTACGCCTTTATTGACTGTACCATTACGCCTTTATTGACTGTACCACTACGCCTTTATTGACTGTACCTCTACACCTTTATTGACTGTACCATTACGCCTTTATCCACTGTACCACTACATCTTTGCTGCCAAGTCACACATTTTGAAGGTTCAAAACAAAAATGGAATTGCCTTTTAAGAATACTATGACATTGTTTCAAGAACAGTAAACTTAGTTTACCCCTAATTCGAGCGCTTTGCTAACGCATGACACGCTGACATGACCATCATTGATTAAGAATATGTTCATAATTCTAAATGACCCTCGGGTGTATTGCAGACTACAAAAACAGTTTACTTACGTGATAACTGTTTCAAACTATACCATACGAGTTTGTAAGCACTGCAGTTATTACTGCACACATGTAATAATCCATGCAGTTACTTGCTGTCTAGACACTGTGCAACAAAGATAAATATTTTTAAGATAACAAGTAACTTTCGCATTCGTCTTGGTTTGTTACTTCACAAAATTTCAGGCGAGGAAATAATTCAACTTTTCCAGAGTAAGGAATTTCCCAACGATATCTACTTAGACGAGGCCGAATGCTAAGAACTTGTATAGTATGCATGTTTCTGTTCTTGCTGCGTCTGTAACTCGTGGGCTCTTTTCTTAGCATAAAATATTTCAAATTATCAAGGTTTGGAATACATGAGATGCTAGAAATCTTGATAGTCCTGTGCTATTGCTTGCTCTTTCTAACAACATATGCAAACGTTTATTTACCGTAGCAAAAATAATAATAATGCGTATAAATAATTAAGAATTGGAGGATTTTGCTGGAGTGAGTGACTTTTTAATAAGCACGGTGTTCTCATAAGAAATTTATCTGCGCTTATTAGAGACTCTTCTCATGTACACCTCTGTTAATTGTATATAATTAGTGCGTTGTTCTTTTCCTTTTCACTTTTTGCATCCTTTGTCTCTCATAAGAGGAAATAAACATTAACGATGATGATGGAGCATCCCCCACACAAAGGAATATACAATGATCATTTGAAAAGTTCTAAAACTTTCGTTATAATCTTCGCATTACGTTCAACCTGACTATAAATGTAGTGTTGATCGATGAACAAGGACATAATTTATACAATGATTTACATCTTCACGTGCAGCACGCTAGACAATTGTAGACTGCGATTGGCGATCAGGAAGTGAGGGCAGTGAAAGGCACAGTTTATGACGATGCTTGAGGCACAGTGGAATATTTTTCTTTTATCACGGACATTAACTCGTTCCCTGTTATCACGGACATTAACTCGTTCGCTGTTATCACGGACATTAACTAGTTCGCTGTTTTCACGGACGTTAACTCGTTCGCTGTTATCACGGACACTAACTCTTTCGCTGTTATCACGGACATTAACTAGTTCGCTGTTATCACGGACATTAACTCGTTCGCTGTTTTTAGTATATTGCTCAATCATCTGAAGCTCTGTAAAGATCGTGCATGACCGTTCCCGTATTTCACGATGGCTGATCACAATAATAGGCCCTTGTGACTTAGCTAAATCAATACACGCTTTTACAGTTTAATTATCCAATTATGTAATGCCATTTGTACTGACATTTGGGGATTTACGATGAAAGGATTCATGCAGTACTTATAAAATACAGTGTTGTACAGCGCATTAATATTCGGAACTTTTTATGTATCCCGCATACTCAAGAACAACATTACTGTATCTCAACCGGACTTTATTTCTAGGTCCTGGGAAACATGTTTAGGCTGGGTTGCATGGTACTTACACCAGGGTGGGAATGGGAGTTAAAGAGGCTAATTGTGTGCACACATATTTGGAATACTCTACACTTTTGGACTTGTTGATCTTTATGTGACTATTTGGGATTTAATTCACAACACCATACATTCTTTTTAAATGTTCACTTCGTATTCATAGAAAAATACACAGTTTCTTGAAGTCTGCTAAATTTGTTGGTTCTCGTTTTTTTTCTATTACCTAATTTAAGACGATATAGTCGTAACAGATGCTTGACAGATTTTTTTAAACCTTGTTTACCTTTTCTATTCTATACAATGTACAACAATTATATACATTTTACTGACATGCTTTTTTCCTTCTGATATCAAGGGTTGACCTCAGTCTAATAAGGGACATGCAGAGTTAGAGTAATTATTAGTTAACCCTGATTTCTATAAAGAAATTTTAATCTTGATAAAATAAAATGAAAAGGCTCATGTATGTGTAACATCTTTAATTGCTCCTTTTATTAATGTGTATATCTTTGATGCCATTCCGAATGTCTGATATCAAATGCCAATATTGATTTATAAAATAAAATTTCAAAGTAAAATATGTCTCCTGATACACAGTAAATTTTCAAAGATAGCAAGTTACTAAAATGTAGTTGTCATTTAAATGTGAAAGCATCTGGTTGTTATTCTTGTTGTTGTTGGCTTTGTTAGTGTCTTAATACCATATATGTTAGTACATTATAGGTTATACATGGCGGCCATTACATCGGATAGAGGAAAAATCCGGGAAGAACCACCGACCTAAAGAAAGCTACTGGTAAGCTTTCACTCATACCTAAGCTGGACGAGCATGAGATTCGAACCCAAGCAGACAGAGGTTTGATGTCGCTGATCTATAAAGGATAGCGTCATAGACCACTCGGACACTGCATGCAAGCTTTTGGCCATTTGGTCATCTACGGGCCCGTGAAAGATTGTTATTATTTCTAACCTATATATGAAAAATCACAGCCATTTCAGTCGATCTCTCTTCTTAGATTTGCACGCCAGACGCGTATGAATTGCCTTACCAGAACCCGTATTTGACTTGGCAGTTTATTTAATTAGCAAGAGAGAATAATGGATATTACATAACGCATGTGGGCCCTTTATGTATATTCCTTGTATAGTAGCGCCCCCTTGTATATTAGCGCATGGCTGGCCTTGTATGTTAAATATAGTTATCAACTTCGGATGATAATAATAATAGCCAGACCTTCCTTTTTACATCAGTAACAAAAACTGAGAATCGAAACTTCTCTATCCTATTATACGAGCTAACAATCAATCCAGTGTACGCGTAGGCTTTGCCTTTTAATCGTTACACGGCGCCATCCTGGGGAGGTAATTGAAAGCTATGAATTTGTTATTTGCTATTCAGGACCGTGGCTAATTACAGATCAGATAATGGATATGATGGCACAGAACCTGAACGCTCTAACGATGCAAACCAATCGGTACATGCATACGTCAAAGTGAAAACCGGTATGGCAAACTGTTTACGTGATTTAGATTTAATTGTCCCTCATATAGTTGATGTATTTTTGTTTTTAGCAGTAGTTTTCAAATAGCCGTAGGCTAAATCACATATCAAATAACGCAATAATCAAATACTGAATGATTAATAATTCGTGTAACATTGATGCTAATTCTCATTATTGACAATCACTACATTTGTCAGGGGAGACATGCTTAACCAGAAGGAATCTTTGTAAATGACTTGCAAACATTGCTCTCGAAACTCAGCATTTTGCACCATAAAATTGAATTGTTTGTTAAACCCGACCGGTCAGATCTTCAATATTAATTATGTAGTAAAAAGATATTGTTGGGTATTTACGTTAGGAATACTTTGATGTAATCGATTCCATGTTATTGTATACATTTTAGGCGTCCTTGACCATAATACAATATTAATACGCTTATGCATTATTTTGAATAAGAAATACATATCAAATATATTGAGATATTCCTTAGTCATTACTCAAAAAATGTATAGTATTCAAGATTACTTTGGCCAGCCACACTCGAGAGGACATATATTCATAAATGAAAATTTACTAGATCATTGATATTGTGAAAAAATATACATGTGTAGTGAAACAAGAAAGCGGCAAACTGAACACAAAATAAGAATTCTGAAATATTGTACCTATCACAAATAGAGACACAAAGCTACACTGTGTTTAAATATAAATTTGTCAAGAAGTTACATAATGTACGCAATTACCATTAAAGCAACGACATTATCAATAGTTCAAACGTGATAAAAGTGTACTAAACGTTAGTTGTTTCAATGGACAGCATTAGAAAGAAACAAAAGGTTGATTTTTTAAATTAGGAATGATTTGCTTCAAAAGTTTCAGAGAAGATGCACATCAACAAATCATTACTGATTAATGATAACATCGAAACACTTAGCAACAACACATATCAAACAGTGTAGTATGATTAACTTACATAATTCAGCTTAGTGTTTAAACAAAATTTTATTAGGTTATACTCTACAGTATAAATTGAGCAGCTCGTAACTTTAAAATGCAAATCGATAATAATAAAAGATATCAAATTTACAGACAAATTCTAGTAAACAGCACACGGTGAGTCAGTAGATACAATCGCTGCAGCAAAGTCAGCTAAAGAGAAGGCAAACAAACGACACGGAAATTAAATTATTCATATATTTGAAACGACTGAATAAAACTTCGTGATGAGGTCGTCCTGACGTGCTGAGAGCATTTGAGTCTAGTATATCAAACATAAAACCATCGTTGTTGTTATTTCGCTTGACTCAACATAAACAGAATCGTAATCTACACGTGTGCTTGATTTCACAAAAATCATTCATATTAGACGAAACGAATATGCCGTGAATAAAATAAGTGATATCTGAGGACTGCAGGAAAACCAAAACACTACATACTTTCTAAATACTCAGACAAAAAACAAATATAGTGAAGAGGGGTAATAAATCCCTTAGAAATAAAATTAGGAATGTGTTAAATAATAAGTAAACTAGAAAATGAGTTGATTATTACTAAATTTAATTGATCACAATAATCAACTTAAATTAGTCTGTTTGAATTCGGTTGTAGGAAACAAAAAATGGAAACAGATCATTTGTATGGAGCAGTCTTTTCGGTTATCTGACAAATCGTATATTGGGATCGTCAAAAAATAAACTCGAAAAAACAATTTTAAAACACACTTTTGTGAAAGGGCTACTTTTTAGTGTTATATAGAAATTATTTACAGCTAACAAAGACATAGAGTGAAGGGATATAGATGGAAATTTTTAAGAACAAGTGTTATCTATTCTGCATGAAATATAAGATGGCATACACAAAGTGGTAAAGGTTTGAAAACGGTTTTAAACGGTAGCAAGTGTGTACTTTTGAGATGGAAAAGTAAATGAGTCCCGAAACATTTAAACCAGAAGGAGGAAGCATAATCAATATAAAGATATAAGGCGTATGAAAACCTGCTCTCTCTCTCTCTCTCTCTCTCTCTCTCTCTCTCTCTCTCTCTCTCTCTCTATATATATATATATATATATATATATATATATATATATATATATATATATATATATATATATATATATATATATATATATATATATATATATATATATAGATTGCAGTCCTAGAGACCGCTCCGGTGGCCTAGTGGTTAGAGCATCGGCCTCGGATGCTGGAATCGTGGGTTCGATCCCCGGCCAAGTCATACTAAAGACTTACAAAAATGGTACTAACAGCTGCCTCGCTTGGCGCACAGCATTAAGAGGTAAGGGTTAGGACTGGTCGGCCTGGTGTCAGGATAATGTGACTGGGTGAGACATCATGCTACATGTCTGCGACATGATGTCCCAGTTCTAGGCATTACCTTGAACTGCCACACTGCAGACATCGTAGCGATATGACTGAACAATTGTTAAGGCTACGTTAAAAATCCAAATCACACACACACACACACACACACACACACACACACACACAGAGTCCTAAAGTAAAATATTATGTCTAACGTGATGCACGTCATATTCAAAACAAGCTAGTGGAATATTTTCTTCTTGTTCTGTGATTTAGTTCAACACAAGTAATTGGTTAACACTCCTTAACCGTATTAGCAGGTCGAATACATTTAAAGATGTAAATTAACTACACTGAAACTCGATTTGTAAATTAACTACACTGAAACTCGATTTGTCAAATAAAACGTTTGCAGACAAAAGGTGAACAAACGCATTTTACTGGTCAATAAAAACTACGCCAACCTTTATGGCGCTGTTATGCTGAACAATGAAATTGTATGATTATCCTTTCAGCAAATTCGACAAGTCGGACTTAATTACTTCTTACAGATGAAGGTGTTGCAAGAATGAATCAAAGCGTCATAATTAATCTTTTTATATGTGAAGAAGCTCAAAACATAATATATATGACACTGTGAAGTTCTTTTCGCTGCACAATTTAAGGAAAGCAAGCTTACAGCTCAGATGGAGACATGATGATAAAAGCCAATGATTTTAAATCATCTTCCGATGCTTAATTAAACTTGTTTTGATACTTACTGTATTTTTCCGTTACCGTTTGAGATGGTCATGAATATCATCGTTAGATATAACAATAATTTAAAGAAATTCAGGGACTCACTTGCACCCTAACTGAACCCTACTGTTAAATTCCAATTAGTGACGAACGGTGTCAAAAGCAAAGGAACAATATGTGACAGTAATACTAGCACTTTGTGGAGAAACAAAAAAGAAAACAAAGTGAATTATATATATATATATATAAATATATATATATATATATATATATATATATATATATATATATATATATATATATATATATATATATATATATATATATATATATATATATATATATATATATATATATATATATATATATATATATATATATAGACAAGCAGACTGTGATACTAGAAGCTTTACTGTCCGCTTTTATGTCGTAGTCACTCATCACTCACTCGCGGTGTTTCACGGGGTCGCATGGCAGACTTGAACTGTGAAAAAGAAATATTTTGATAATGAAAAAGCGAATTATTCTTTATATTGACTAGTCGTTTTAGGAATTGTCGTTGCTTTCATTTTTAAATGGTGTATGAAATATAGAGAAATTTTGAAGACGAAATGACCAATTATGCTCTATTCATTGATTGCACTTTTAGTATATTTGATTTAATTTATATTCGATTTAAGTTATGTTTAATTTGAGTTGATTGTTTGTGGGTTTTTGAATGTTTTTTTCTTTACATGTCAATGAATTTAATTTTTATACTAGGAATTTGTAATTTCCCAAAAAAAATTGTTTGACCTGAGTTTTTCCTTAGATACCTAATAATATAAACACTTGCTTATATGTTTGACTTGGTTCATGGCCTTGATTGAGGGTCAAGTAAACAACTTTTTATCGAAGTAAAATGATTGGTTCTTATCAAGGACATACAGGAGCTATGTGACCTTTACATGTAAACATGATCACGTCATCCTCTATTTTCCACTTAGGCATTTAGGAATTTGCGAAATACTTAGTATTAATAGTAATGTTTAGAGAGAGAGAGAGAGAGAGAGAGAGAGAGAGAGAGAGAGAGAGAGATCAGAGTCCGGGGCGTTTAAACACTTGATGTCAGGTTGTTTTCTTCTGTTGTGACCAGTATTGCAGTTTAGAGTTTTTAAAATATTTGTCATTTTTTTCTGCAGATTATTTGGACTCTAAAAGATTAATTCGTTTCTCTGGAAATAGTATTGTATTCATACAGAATTCTTGAAAAATGACATTTCTTTAAAATTTTATTTGGATTTCCAAGACCGGAAGATTAATGTATATGTTACTAAAATGAACTGTAGACTTCAATACAGAACAGGCTACAGCATACCTAACTTAATCGCCTTCGATCTTGGATTCTTCGTCTGGACTCGAACTTGAAATCATTAGAACATTTCTATATTAGGATTTCGAAAATTTTATTCGTGGATTATTATTGGAGTTCTTTTGGATTTGATTCTGGAAAACTTAAGTTCATATATTTTCATTTTTTGACAGAATTTTTCAAAGCCTGATGTTTTCACTCCTTCTTGTGTTACTGTCTATTTAAGCAAGAGCACGGCCGATCAAACATGAAATAAAACACACATCTAATGGTAAAGCTTGTAAAATAAAATGTTCTTTAAGGAAAGGAAACAAAACTTCAGAATGATTGCCAAAGCATAGTATTATAATGTCAATAATTTCCGGAATAATGATGCTGTTGCATCTTCTTTAGATAATGCACACAAATAAACATTAATATTTTTAATAAACCCTTTTTAATTTTGATAGCGACTGAATTATCTTTTATAAAATCTGCTATTGACAGAGCAACAATTGATATTGTTCTCCAAGCAAATATCGGCCAAAACAGCTATCGTTGTATCGTTTCCGTTAAATGGCTATTTCCACCTTTAACAGAACAGTAATATTGTTCTAACTCTGGCATTTGTGATCAATTCTGTCAATTTTGTCTCCTAATTATATCTTTAAAAGTGATAGATGTCCATTTGCACTTTTTTGCTTCAAAACCTTCCTCGCGTTCATGTATACGTTTCTCTTCTATTGTCGTTTTAAACCCATATATATTTTTTCATTCATTTCAACAATGCGTTTAATTTATTTCCATTTTCTGATATTTGCTCTTTTTTCATTTCTGCAATATATTTTTCCACGTTAAATGTCATTATAAGCATATACTGAGGTGTACAATAAATTGATGGAACAACAGTACAAAAGTTTAATGGATATACTTTCATTATCTGGGTATGCTTTCCTAGCAACAGCTCGTAAGCTGGCCGTGGTACCCATGAGAAGATAAATATATATATATATATATATATATATATATATATATATATATATATATATATATATATATATATATATATATATATATATATATATATATATATATATATATATATAAAGAAAGAGAGAGAGAGATATGAGAGATAGAAGCCTAGTATATAACGTTTCATACAGACGTTTCAGAATTTTTCAAAACGTGACAATGGATCGATGCATATTTTGCACATCAGGTGATCCCAATACCACTTTCAGCATGAAATGTTCCATGCCATTATGTACATACTGGCTAATGCATTTATTCTTTGCAAATCGTAAGTATCTAGCTAAAACTGTTCTATTAGCATAATGCATGTCTCAATAAACCCTCCAATTGTTATCCATTACTTTTAGGAAAATGTTTTCAATTCGTCTTAAATCCTTAATTTTTGAACCCTAACATTATCAAAAGAAAGCTATCTCTCGTACATAAGGACAAAAAAATGTTTTTTTTAAGTAATGTGTTTGCCATCCGTTGTTCAACCATCGTATTTGTTTGACAGGCAGTTCACTTCCTTATCCACTTCCGCGTAGATGTATAAAAGTACTTGTAAACATATAAGCAAATGACAAATGTATGCGTAAGGTTAAGCATTCCTGTGAAAGTTGTCAATTGTACGGATTATGATGCACGCTGAACATAACAGGGCGTCAATCACTGTTAAATCAGTAATTTCATTAGTGGGAATTCTGAATATATTTAAAGTTTGTTGCATGTTATTGTAAAACTGAGCTTCCATTACTCTATCGATCTGGTGCTTGGTAGACCCTTCTGACGTGTAAGGCACTAATCCACTATACGGTAGAATACTGTCCCAGTCACCGATATGTATCTTTTGACAAAGTCTCTCTCTCTATCTCTATTTTTTCTCTCTCTCTCTCTCTCTCTCTCTCTCTCTCTCTCTCTCTCTCTCTCTCATCAAACATAGTAAAGTCGGTCCGGGCTACCTTCAGTTACGCAACTATCTGCGGTTTAAAAACGGTGTATGCGTCTGCATGTGAGCAACAAACATACAAGAGTGGGCATTATATCCGGACTTTTCAAAGTGATTGACAAATAATGCAATTCAAAATGTAAAAAAAGTCTATAAAGTTAAAACAATTTTGGATAATTAAAACCAATTTATAGAAAAGGTAATTTATTTATGAATTACATTCACGAATTCGCGATTCGATTTTTCTAATCGCGAAAATATCTAACGTTAAGCTGTAAGAACTCAGTACCTTCTTGCTGACTGCAACAAAGCAGATGATATGGCTATTCAAACTGACCATAATCTTGTAAAGATAATATTGATTATGCAACAAGTTCGATCTCCTAACTACATATTTTCTGGCCTAACTATATTGTGAGCAAATTTAACCTTGATCAACTAGAAGCATATCAATGACCTTGTCGTTTGGCCATCGACACCTGTATGGCTATTCTATCATATTGCAACCTTTTGAATACTAAAATTTAAACAAAAGATTTTAAACCAATAAATTGAATTTGTTGTAAGTTAAATGTCATTTGTGAAACACAAATAATCATTGGATTCTATAAATATGTCTAGCCTCGATACATTGCAATATTTCTGTCCTGTACCTGCAAGTTCGAAAAGTAAAATATTTTAGATAATAACTTGTTTCGGATAATTCAGATCATAAACTTCGAGGCAAAATAATGATCTTTTGACGAATTCAGATTTATTGCAAAACATTAAAGCTGCTTTTCTCTCGAGGAGGACATTTCTTTGTATTTGCAGTGTAGGTTGCCTCAGAAAGGCTGCAGTCTGCTTCAGTGCATTTAATGAGATCCATTGGAGCTTATAAATTAATACAAACATTCTAAGAAACTACTTTTTTAACCCAAAATCTAATCCGAGTTGAAGCTTGAGTCTGGACAAGAGTCTGAATCAGGGCTTAAGAAATATTTGCAGAAACCGTTCTGATATCTTTCGTTTATATCATATACTAATTTTGTAGCAGGATGCTAATGAGCAGGGTTAACATTGTAGTTCTTTATGCATAAATTCATAATTCTGCACATATCATCTACGTATCGTTCTGTTTTAACATTAACAAGAGTTTTGAGTGTTTTCAAATTACAATGTGTCATCACATTATGTACAATGCTGGTAAATGTCGTTTGATATGCTCAAATCATTCAGTGAGAATATAATATGCTCTATTGGAGGTATATCAGTTCTATAGGTGTATATTAGTTGCATTGGTTGCATATTAGCTGTATTGGTAGGGATTATTTATATGGGTTTTATATTAATTATTTTGTTAGTATATCAGTTTTTGTTGTCGTATCTAAATTATGTTAATAGTATATCAGTTCTATTGTCAGTATCTCAAGTTCGATAAGACTTTCAATTTTTATGTACATCATCTTTGTAATTTTTATTTATAATTTTAAATTTTAGTACTTATCTTTACTTGAAATTTCGTATAGGTTCTAGTTTAATATATTAAAAACGTAAAATTGCATAGGATCTATAAATAGATGCTTACGTACGTGTTGGCAGCTACTAGTAACAGAATTATTAGTAAACATATTTCCAAGTTTCTGATTTTTTTCCTCACTATACAGGTCGGTCAGGCGGTATATTAGAAAAATTAAGTTAATTCCCATTGGATTGGTTAAATCACGTGGGATTTTTACGCTGTTGGAGATTTTCGACTCTCCATTGTATGCGTGTTTTAACCTTCATGTCTGTAGGTCAGTGACTCCGACTGGGCAGTGTTTTCATTCTTATTTCTTGTGTTTGTTTAGTAACATCAAGTCTACAACATATTTTATGTTGTATTTAGTTATTATTTTAGAGGAAAAACATTTGTCTGGATTAGTCAATTGAAATAGACAGTGCTCATTGGACTATACATTATTATGGAACTAGTGTGACGTATTCAGACGAGGTCTGGAAGATAAAATTTTGACACCTCAGGACTGTTGACGGACCAGTATACTGCAATCTATACTGAACATTTAATTCTTTTGGACTTAATATAACTTTTTTTATTTTGATTCATAATACTTTACGTTTCTCTCTTGAAGTTTCATTTTTAACATTGATAATTAAATTGTGCGTTAAGCATGACAAACCTTGTTGTGTGTGCCTCTCACTTTTGGTTACTTAGTTTAAGACCATTTACTCGTAACCCAATGGCATCTATGGGTAGATATCTTTTTCTCAAATATATGGTTGTCATTGTACCTTTGGCATACAATGCCCCCTATCGATATCGGCAAATTGTTTGATTGTTTAGGTTACACTTAAACGTGATAAACAGTGGAGCAAGCGTATAATTTTATGGCTGAGATTTACAAGACAACACATCAGATTTATTGGTACTAGGATGGTTGGGATTTGCGCTTGAGTAGAAATACTTTTTTCAATTCATCCGTGAACTCTAACATTATAAAAAGAAACATGTCTATTGAACACAGGAAAAAAGAAATGATTCTCTTAAGAATCGTGTTTGTCATCTATTCTCAGTTCTTCGTATGTGTTTGACAGGCACTTCACTTCATTATCCACTTCCGTACAGATGTATGAAAGGTATTTGTACTGCTACTGACAAATGTATACAAGAGGTTACGAATTCCTTTGAAAGTTGTCGTTTGTATGGATTATGATGTTTGCTGAACATAATAGGACGTCATTCCTGTTAGATCTGCACTCCTTACAGTGAGAATTGTAAACAGATATAAAGTTCACATGATTATAAAACTGACCTTTCAAGAAGCCAATAATATTTGTCTCGATTACCCGACCATACGGCACACAGTATCAACTATTAAAAAATATCAATGATTACAAGCCAAAATTAGATACTTTATTCTTCACTTTCATCCACTTGATGGATATAACTCATGGAATAAAACAGTCTTATAGAAGTGGTATATTATGAGAAGGTATCAGTTGTGAGAGGCGTGCTTGTTGCTTCTATATACATCTCTTTTCCTACAACTGCCACATAAAAGTTATTTACCGATTCCGTCAGAGATAACACCACTAGACGAAACGAGTCAATCTTATTTAAATTTCTCTTTGCGGAGGTGCAACCAACTTTGTGAGAAGATCTGCATGATAATGTTTGTATTAATCTAGAATCTCTTATATATATATATATATATATATATATATATATATATATATATATATATATATATATATAACACTCTATTATGATATATCTATATATCTAGTACACTATAATATCTATCTATCTATCTATCTCCATCTCTCTCTCTCTCTATATATATATATATATATATATATATCTATCTATCTATCCCTATCTCTCTCTATATCTATCTATCTATCTATATATATATATATATATATATATATATATATATATATATATATATATATATATATATATATATATATATATATATATATATATATATATATATATATATATATATATATATATATATACGTATGTACCTAACATATATCTGTGTCTATCTAGTTTCATCAATGTACGGACTAAACACCCCACCCCCAGGGTAAAATCTCCCCAGGACAAAATCGTAGGACAACCCCACCCACCCAACCAAAAATTCACATGGAGGACATAATCCCCTTCCCCAGTATAAGTTTAGCTCTTTCGTAAACTTTAGAAAATGCAGCAAATATACCTCTTTGAATGTCTGCTTAGGGCCTTGGAAGCCTTGTGTCGGCTCCCTTTTAATAGATAATTCATGTATAGTGTGATGGTTAGATTTTATATCTTAACAGACAAGGAGATTAATGCTGTAGTTAAAGCTTTTCTCCATGTATCAGGATATATACCATTCTAGAACACGGACAAGGAGATTAATGGTATAATAAAAGCCTTTCTCCATTAAAAGGATATATTATTTGTTTACATGACTCCGCTTGCGAAGATTTAGGAAGGGAGGATCTCCACGTCTATTATAAGCGCGCTGGTGGCTTAAGAGTCCAATACGTGACAGAAGCGTCCGTCCACATAGCCTGCAGGGAAATGTCTGGCTTGTGGTGGGTGCTGTCGATGGTGTCTGGGTTTTTCTTCGCCATAGTGTTTCCTCCAAGCGTGTCCATCTGCTTTGTTTAAAAGTGACAGTTGCCCTGTCAAGTGTACGTCGCCACCTTTCACGGGCAGCAGCTTGATATGCCAATTGGTGGTGAGGGTCTTTTTCAAAGAGTATTTAGATCTCTTTCGAGGTGCCCCTCTATCACGATGGCCAGCGGACAGCTCACCATACAGTGCAGTCTTTGGCAGGCGATGATCTCCATCCTGGACGCGTGCCCTGCCCAGCATAGCTGTATCTTCATGACCGTGGCCTCAACACTGGTGATCCCTGCTTGTTTGAGGACTTCAGTTTTGGTGTTGAAGTCACCCCAGTGGATGTTGAGCATGGTATGGAGTCAACGCTGATGGAAGCGTTCAAGGAGGCGGAGGGGGCGGCTTTAGGTGACCCAGGATTCGGCGTCATATAGGAGAGTAGTCAATACGACAGCTCTGTAGATGCTGATCTTTGTATCTCTCTTGAGACTGGCATTGTACCACACTCGTTTGAAGAGTCTGCCGAAAGCGCTGTTTGCCTTGGTCAGTCTGTTGTCTATTTCTTTGTCGATCTTGGCATCAGATGATATCACACAGCCTAGGTAGGTGAACTGGTGGACTACATTCAGCTCTGTCAGGTCAATGAATATGCTTGATGGCAGGTACTCTTCCTTGTAAGCAGGCTGGTGAAGTACCTCAGTTTTGTTATGCTGACCTCAAGTCCAAACAGCTGGCAGGCTTCTGCAACAAGGGCAGCATCATCTGCAAAGAGAAGTTCTCTAATCAGTTTTTTCCAAGGTCTTGGTGGGAGCCTGAAGTCGCCTTAAGTTGAAGAGGTTGCCATCAGTGCGAAATCTGATGTAGATGCCATCCTCGTCATCAAGGTCTTATGTTGCTTTTAGGAGCATCATGCTGAAGAAGCTTGAGAACAGTGTGGGGGGCTAAAAAGCAGCCCTGTTGTACGCCATTTACGTTCTTATTGTTTCTGACCTGGCCAAGCTGATCTTTATGTAGTTGGAGGACCATGGTAAGGAATTTTGGAGGACAGCCGAGCTTTTCAAGGATTTTCCACAGTCCAGTTCTGCACACCGTGTTCAATGCCTTCGTTAGGTCCACAAATGTGACGAACACCATTTCAGTTGTGCCCTTATTGGTTCTGAAGCCACATTGACTCTCAGGAGCATGTTCCTCTGTAATGGTGGGCACCATTCTGTTCTGTAACACTCTAGCAAGGATTTTGCCTGCAATGGAGAGCAGAGTTATCTCACAGTAGTTTGAGTAGTCAGACCTTTCCCCCTTGTTTTTGTACAAGCTGATGACGATTAAATCTCGGAGGTCTTGTCGAAGTTTCCCTAGCTCTCAGCAGAAAACGAAGGACTCGTGGAGTTTGGTGTGCAATGATGGGCCTCCACTTTTCCATATCTCTGGTGGGATACAATCTTTTCATGCAGTCTTTCCAGTCTTTAGCTGATTTATGGCTTTTGTAGTCTCTTGTGGTGTGGGTGTCTCATCGAGTTCCATCTTTGGTGGCTGTGTGGGATGCGATCAATAGCTGCCTCCTGGACTTTACAGCTAGTTCTGAAGAGGGTGTGGAAGTCCTCTGACCTGCGGTTCAGGATGGATTTGACGTGACAGGTTTGGGAGATGGATGAGGACCAGTGCGACCGTCCACACATAGTGCAGCTGCCAGACAACAAAGGTACTAACCTGTATCCAGAGCACCCTATACCCCATCAGGATATATACCAGTCAAGAAAACAGCATGAAAGAGAGGTGTCAAATAACGTACTATGATATATTTTTGTACTTGGAAAATCATCCAGGGGACAGTTCTCACCAGTTGAATTGCTAAGCTTTAAGCAAATGTAATGCTTTCGATACTTCATATTTAGATATTTCTGAGTTAGGCGTCTGATTTGTGTTAAAGCACCATTGCATATATTACAGAGAATATTGTCATAATTTTCCATAACATTTCTTATAAATACTACAAACGTTGGGTCTAATTCGCCTTTAGACGAACACAGTATGCTTTTTAAAATACTAAAGCTATTCAAGATCTGATACATTTTCTAGCATTTCAAGTGAGGTATATTGAATTTATAAAGTCTCAAAAAATTTCCCTAATTTTTTATACTGAGAATTTCGTTTCATTTTTTTCTGCAGACTTCCTTGTTTATTTCTGAGATCCAAAACGTTTCATAATATTCCCGTGTGCCTGTTTTCCTGAACTGGTTCAAGAGAGAGAGAGTGCTTCCTTATTTCCAAATCGTGCCAGGTTAATTTAGTAAAAATTGATTTTGTTCAATCTATTATAAAACAATCTGACGCACTGTATAAAAGTTTAGAAGCTTGTCATGAATTTGTTCTATAAACTGTGTGACTGTGTTTATATAGTCATTGACAACTCCTCCGTTAATAGCAGTCCTAAATAAGTCAAATATAAATTCTTTACATTTTCATTCCCTTTAAACCAATAATAATCTTTTATGTCTAAAGTTAAATCATCAAAAGCGAGAATTATTCCGATATAATATTTGGATTGAAACTTCGAATTGTAAATGATCTGATTCAGTTCTTCGTAGGAAAGATAGACGTTAACATGCGTTTATAAATCCAAAGATCGTATTATACAATATATTGGGCTACATCCCTGATTACAAGACATGTAAGATCACTATGTTCATTGTCATTTATTAGGATCCTGTATATTTCATTTTTATTGTCGCTGAAGATGTAAATCATTTTGATTTCAGATATGTCTTTGCAATTAGAGAATCATCGTCGTATACAGATGAACCTGAGGTAGATATGTAGATATAGTGTATACAGATTTCACGCCATTGTAAAGTGCGTTTTGCGTTAGCAATGCAACGCAACCGCGGTCATGAGTAATTATCTCTTTGGTTTACTACAAACGTATCGTTAGGAAAAAAAGCAGTGTTCACAGATAAATGAAATTTTCATAATTCAGTAAAACAAATTATTTCATTGCATCTTACATGATAAAACAAAATCAGAATTATAGAATTTTCTTTGTATACCCTTTATATTCAAAGAAGGTAGCTTGATAAAACGATTATATATTTTGGAGTTATGTTGGGATTAATTATTGTCTGTGGAGGTCTAATTAAAATTGTCAAATTATTTGAATTTTTATAATCAACAATATTATGACAAAAACTGGGATATATATATATATATATATATATATATATATATATATATATATATATATATATATATATATATATATATATATATATATATATATATATATATATATATATATATATATATATATATATATATAATGTAATTCCTGGCTTGATATAGTGCCTACATGTTGCTACGACGAATTTAATTTTGTTACAAAATTACAAGATATTTATCAGGTCGTGTATTTGTATTGTTCTGCTGATGAACCTTATGAATGAAGCATACATGTTTAAGCATGATGCACTATACATAGAACTGGAAACTCTGGTTTGGTTCTAAAGTGTGGTCAACTGTGGTACATTACATACAATGGAAAGCTAAAGATTATCAGCACATCCTAGTTACATAATCTATTATTTCAATTTCAAATCCCCAGTTTGATCCCGTCTTAATACTAATCTTTCAGCATCTTTCGTTGGTTTGCCAGTAGAGATCCATGAAGCATTTGCTTCCTGTTTACATTGTTATTAACCCATAGCTTTATTGATTCCATTGTTATTCAAACTAAGCAGTTCTAAGTTCGCGGATTGAACTCTTTATTGTAACGTTTAATTCAATGACATAAATAGGACCTTGGTAACAGAGATATTATCTTGTTTATCCTGCACTACTTGTTTCTAAGACCCAAATTTCATAGCATAAAACTATTAATAAACGTCAGTGAGAGATACAATACAGCTAAGAGCAAAATATTTTGGAAAGAGATATGAGGAAAAATTCGCGTATCTGCTCTCCTGGCAATAACAACAATGGTAAATATAGTGGAGTTTTGAATCTATTATTCCTGCACATATATTATTTTATTAAAAGAGTATCACAGCCGCTGTGCAACACAGCATGTTTGAAAAATCATATTCTGATAAAAGTGAAAATAGAAGCCTGGATTGGAGTCATTCTGTTGGAGCACATTATCCTAAAATCATTGTGCTCTGTTCCAATCAAATTGTTTCCCTCGCCCTACAAACAATATAAAATGATGCTAGTCAACCTTTAGTCAATAGATCCAGATGAACGGTTTAAATTGAAGTTTACTAGAATCGTTTGGCAATCGCTTGATAGAAACGAAACTTCTCACAGTAAATTTGCAACATATGGATAACTATATCAATTCTTGATTAAAAAGGAAATAACGGCAAGATTAATGACCTTGTCTAGTATAGTTGCCCAACCCCAAACTGGTATCACTCCAACGGTAGAAATGTCCGCTTTTCCTCTCTTACTTACCTCTCCCCAACACTACACGCTTTTCTGTTTAACCTTGCTCTCCATCAGGATTGGGTTTGCCTGGAAAGAGGAACTAATATTTATACTTTTACGCATTATGCAATGATGAGGTTGAAAAAAAAATAGTTTTACGGTTAAACATTCTAATTAACAGTGGCAAATGTTTCACTTACTGAACAGTATCAAATAAAAAACAATTCTCGCCACTAATGCATGATCTAGATTCAATAATGATTTAATGCTCGGAGTGCTGTGTTTGCCTCCATTCATATCATGTTTATCTTTTTGTCTAATATTAGATTAATAGATATATTATATTCCATATTTATTTTATGATCTATTCTCTAATTATTCAAATTATGGCAAGTTATTACGTTTAAATTCAAGTAAAATGGTGATATTCAAAATTATTGTGCCTAATTAGACGCATTATACTTATTAGTTTCAATATAAGCAATTTAGTATTAACTTGATATTATATCATTGTTCCTATTCTTTGAATAGGCATCTAAAGACTACAAACGATTAAAGGAGTTGCCATTGAAATAATGAAGTTTTGATATGTGGTTTCAAAAATAAACCAAAGGCAATTTTCTTTTAAACTTCAACCTTATCTAGAAACCCAAAGAGAAGGTAATTACTGTGAATTTAAAATGTTTCGGTGTACAACAAATTTTGTGGATTTCATGAACGTGATAAATTCAAAAGTTAGGACAGAATGGATTCTTCAAATATCCAGAACGTTCAGTTCCAAAAATAGATGTAACTGTCTTACAAAGTGACGAAGATTGATATCCACGAGATATTGTGGAGCTTGTATTTCACATATTGACTAATGCTAATTGACTAGTCACGTCTTGGCTAATGCTATTGGACTATTCACAGGTTGACTAATATTAACTGACTAATCATCTCTTGACTAATGCTTTGGACTAATCACATGATGACTAATTCTAAATGACTAGTCATCTCTTGACTAATGCTTAGGACTAATCACATGTTGACTAATGTTAACTGACTAGTCATCTCTTGACTATTGCTTAGGACTAATCACATCTTGACCAATACTAACTGACTAGTCAGTTCTTGCCTAATGCTGTCTGACTAATCACATGCTGACTACTTCTAACTGACTAATCACATGCTGACTACTGCTATCTGATTAATCACATGTTGACTAATAATAAGAGACTAATCACAAGGTAACTAATACATAGTGACTAGTCACATTCTGGCTGCTATTAACTGACTGATCACATATTGACTGGTCCTAACTGACTAATCAAGTGTTGGCTAACACTAAATGGCTAATCACATGTTTACTGAGACTAAATGGCTAATCACATGTTGACAAATACATAATGACGATTGTATGAAGAACAAGCAAGTGGAGTTTGCATGCAAAATGTTAATTGCAATTAAGAATTCACGAATGTCTTACGCTTGAAAATAAATTTAAGAAAACGTCATAGTGTGATTAAATGATGAAAGGATTTTCCAAATTAATCGGAAGACAGTAGTGAATGGGGCCACCCTAGTGACAATGGGAATTAGCATTACAGACCCCCCCCCCGGGCCACTCTGGGGACTATGTAAATTTAACATGGGGAAAATTGCTGGGCCACTCTAGGGACAAGGGGAATTGAACATGGGGAATAGAGTTTGGGCTTGTCTAGGGACAAGGGGCATTGAACATGGGAGAAAAAAACTACTTTAGGGACAAGGGGAATTGAACATGGGAAAATAGATTTTGGGCTTGTTTAGCGACAAGGGGAATTTAACATGGGATTTTATTTATTTATTTATTTTTTTATTTTTTTTTAAAAAAGGGGCAGGCAATGGAAAGTCATTCTCTTTTCGAGACGTATGAGTGGCCCTGAAAAGGGCCTTTGGGTTTATGTTAATGTATCCATTAACATAAAGGGCACCGCATTGGTCTTCTTCTTGTCCTTAGGCTGCGCCTCACTGTAGGACCGTAAATCAGCACTCTTTTGAGGCATCTTTGTCTTTCTACGTAGATCCTACGTATCCACAGTCTGGTGTCTGTCCTGTGGACAACGGTCCACTTGGATCGGACATACATTAGCATGTCCGTCCTAAACATCATTGAAGACACAAGGGTGGATGATTCAACTGTGCTCCACATCTTGAGGCGACGAGAACAGGTGAATCAATGCAGTGAACTGCGCTTATTTATAGGTAGAGGAAGGATTGAAACGGATTGAGTTCATTCACCAATCCAAACACGCGTTACAAAGTTCAGTCAGCCCGCATCCAATCCGAAGAGAACACTCTGTGACGTCACGTGGTCTATATAGATTTGCTAGCGCCTGTGTGCAGTCAATCTATGCGACAGTGATTCAACATGACGGAAACTCAGAAAACGATCCATTGGGGTGCACCAGCAGTGGAGACCGCCCAAGGGAACCCGGACTTACTTTCAGAAGAGGTAAATTGGGATTTTGCGGATTTTCTTACCTCGCAAAAATTTGTTCCGGAACCTTCGTTACCTTCTTCATTACCGCAAGTGGAGAATTTTAGACAGAGACAGAAAGAAGAATTGGAGAAATTTATACAACGACAAAAGGAAGCGGAACAAGCTTTTCTCCTACAGCAACAGCAGCAAGAAGAAGAGGTAAGAAAAAAACAACAAGAAAAAGAAGTAGCAGCAAAGAAACAAGAGGGTGAAAATCAAACGGTCACGGTACTGTTGGATATTTTAGCGGAGTTAAGAAGTCTGAAACAAATGTATCAGACTTCTTTATTACGACCAAAGAGAATGCGACCTTCCCGAGCTAAACACGTCAACCCTGTGACTAAGCCTACCGTACCACCCTTAGTGATTTCAACCAAATCATCATCATCAACAGTACGCAGTCCAGAAGTAGGCCTCGGCCGTGGCAAAGGCTTAAGACAGTTAAAGTTGATTGCTTAAACTCACCCCTACACCAAAAAAAAAGCCCTTTTAAGGGCCACCCACGTCTCTCGAAAAGTGACAGACTTTCAATTGCCAATAACTCCACACAAAAAAATTTACCCTTGTAGTACGTGTCTGTGTATGAGTGTGTGAGTGTACGTTCTTATTTTAAAATCAAAACCCCAAAACACTTACCTTTTAATACTTAATTTATTCTTTATAAATATTAACAATCCAATTCACAATTCACAACAGAGCACTTTAAAAAGTTCATACACTTCTTCTGTCTCATTGTTTAGTCTCTCTGTTTTTTCAATTTCTTCACCGTCACAGGCTTTTCCTCTTCTTCCTCCTCACTTTCTTCCCTTCTTCTTTTCTTCTTCTGTTTCTTTTTCTTTGCCTCTTGTAAATAGAATTGTCCTCTTTCTTCCTCTTCTTCCTCTGAAGAATCCCTCTCTTCTTCTGACTCCTTTTGTTTCTTTTTTGGGCAATCTGGAGACCAATGTCCTTTTTCTTGACAATAATAACAGGTATCTTGACTTTTGTCTTTTCTAGCCCCTTTTTTTTTCTTTTTTGATGGTCTGGACACTCTGAAGACCAATGCTCTTTCTTCTGACAGATATAGCAAGTATCTTGACTTTTATCTCGAAAGGAAGGAGAGTAGTCCGTCGGCTGGTCTGAAGAGAATTTTCTAATGACCCCCTCGCAAAGCTCTGATGAAACGTTCGATTTGGCTAGTCTCTTCCATCGTTGTGCTCAGTTAGAGAGTGAAATGAATAGTGAAAGGACAAGACACACACTCTTTTATATACGCTGGTCTGCCATAACTATAAATTAGCCCATGGTGTTTAACTTTAGTCATTTGACGCTTTTCACTCAAGATGAAACGATCCTATTCATTCGAGAAGAAAGAAGAAGAAAGTAACAGGCAGAAACGTGATCTATCGCCTCGTACCAGGGCTGAAGTCTTGGCACAAATTCATGCCAGTGATTTTGAAGAGGACATGAGTGAACCAGAATCCGAACCCTCTAAACAAAGTTCACCACCCTTAGTCAACCCTGAAAAGTACTATTCCATTCGAGAGACGGAAAAGCGCTCCTCTAGAAAATTTAGAACCACGGCTTACAAATACACAGTGAAGTTTAAAGATTTCAAGTCCGAAGTACCGTTAGAGAAAGCAGAAGGGTTCATCACCGGGGTGTGGGATTCTTTGCTCACCACACTCAAGCGACAATGTCAACCCAAAGAAGACGATCGCTTGAGACTCTCCATACAACACGACGGTTTGAAATCCCCTGTTTGGATCGAGTTTAGCACCCCCGCAGAATTGACCGTTTCCAAAGTCATGGACAAAATTCAACACGTACAACAATCCAATGACCAGTTTGACATCACCGATGGAAAAGCCACACTGGACATGACCCACGTCTCTCCTCCTCAAGGGACTGGACGCAAAAAGATGTTATTGGTGAACGAGCTGCAACACCAAAACAAGTCTCGTCCGAATTAACAACCCTCAAGACCAGATGTGTTTAGCCCGTGCCATCGTGGTGGGACGAACCTATGCCAACAAAAACGACACGGTAGAATGGAAAAGAGCCTGGGAGAATATTCGAAAATCGGACCGAGCCAAGCAACGAAATGAAGCAGAACTCCTGTTACAACAAGCCGGACTGTCCAAAGACACACCCTGTGGCATTCCTGAGATGCAAAAATTGCAAGATGCCCTAGCTCCACGATACACCTTGAAAGTGTACCCTCAAGAAGTGCGCGGGCCTCTGTTGTTTCCAGGGAAAGACTTTAAGGATGGAAAATACATTCATGTCTATTATCACGATGACCATTTTGATACCATTACCAGTATCACCGGATTCCTGGGATACAGATATTACTGTGAGAAATGTGACCGTGGTTATAATAATCGAGAGCAACACAAGCATTGCGGATCGAAATGCTCAGGATATTTGGCCTCTCCACCCTGTCTGAGCGAAGGACCAGTGCATTGTCCTGCTTGTCTGCGCACGTTTGTCAGTCCTACCTGTTACCAACAACATTTGAAGACGCAAGGTTCACAGCAGAAATGCGCTTGTCAACTGCTGAGATTGTGCCCTACGTGTGGACAAGGCCTACATACCAATAGTGCCAAGGCACACATATGTTCAGGAAAGAAAAAATGTCACATTTGTCACCACATCGTCGACTTGGAACATCAATGTTCCGTGCAAAAATACCAACCCTACCAGAGAAAGAGGACGGTCACAAGAAGAAAGGCAATTTCATCTTTTTTGATTTCGAATGCATGCAAAAGACCGGCATTCACATTCCTAATTTCTGCGTGGCTCATCGAGCGTGCGAGAAGTGCATTCAGGAACCTATCTTCAGTCATTGCCCTCACTGCAGCAAGATTCCCGGAGGGCGTGAAAAAATCTTTCGAGGACCAAACACGTTAGCCGATTTTGCACAATGGGTCTGGGACCCCATCGACAAGACGTGGAGCCAAGAGGACATCGAACGTTACGGAGATTGTCATCGTCATGCCACGGTGATGGCTCACAATTTCTCGGGATACGATGGACAGTTTCTCTTGAGATACTATACGGAACAAGGCACCGAGCGTCCTAAAGTGACTTTGAACGGAGCCAAAATCATTTTCATGCAAGTGGGACAAGTACAGTTTAAAGATTCGATGAGTTACTTGGCCATGCCTTTGAGCCGAATGCCTAAAACGTTTGGAATGACACAAATGGCTAAAGGGTACTTTCCACACTTTTTCAATACGGAAGCCAATCAACACGCCGTTCTACCCCATTTACCTGAGGCTCACTATTACGACCCCGACAACATGCGTACCGAACAACGAGAAGCTTTCTACGCTTGGTACCAGGCTCACGCCTCGGACCATTTCGACTTTCAGGAAGAAATGCTAAAGTATTGTCGTTCCGACGTGGACATTTTACGGCGTTGCTGTGGAAAATTTCGAGAACTGTTCATGGAACACGGAGGAGTCGATCCTTTGAAAGAAGCTTGCACCATTGCCAAAGCGTGTTTCTTAGTGCATCGACAACGATTCATGCCTGAAAACACCGTGGCTGTCATCAGCCCTCAATCGACCAACTTTGTCAAACGTCAATACTCGGTCAAAGCCCTACGTTGGTTACAGGAAAACAAATTGATTCAGCATGCCCGCAACGGAGGTGAAAAGACCATCGGAACGTATTCGGTCGATGGCTGGGACTTAGAAAACCCCAAGATCGTGTACGAGTTTAACGGTTGCTTATTTCACGGATGTCCCGTCTGTTACCCTGATCGTAGCACTATAAATCAGTTTTTACAACGAACCATGGAAGACTTGTACCAGGACACTTGTCAGCGACGCCTAAAGTTAGAACAGGAAGGATACCAAGTGGTGGAAATGTGGGAACACGAGTACGATCACCGTTTGAAAACCGATTCCTAGTTTAAACGCCTCGTGGAAAGTTACCAGTTCATGGACCCGCTGAACCCGAGGGATAGTTTGTACGGAGGAAGGACCAATGCCACCTGTTTGCTGTACCGAGCCGACGAAGAGAAAGGAGAAAAAATCAAATACTTGGACGTGTGTTCGCTGTATCCCTACGTGTGCAAATATTGTCGCTTTCCTGCAGGACACCCACAATTGTTCACGGAACACATCGACCTGAAAAACATTCGACAATACGAAGGTCTGATCAAGTGCAAAGTTTTGCCTCCCACGGACTTGTACCATCCCGTGTTACCTCACCATTGCCAAGGCAAACTGATGTTTCCTTTGTGTCGTACTTGTGCCGAAATGTGCAACCAAGATCAACCTTGTCAGCACACCCAGGAAGAACGGGCTTTGAAGGGAACCTGGGTCAGCGTGGAATTGTTCAAAGCTCTGGACATGGGATACCAACTGTTAGAAGTGTACGAAATTTGCCACTTTCCCAAGACACAACAATACCACAAGGGTGACCCCAGTCAGAAAGGCATTTTCGCCGAATACGTGGATGCCTTTTTCAAACTGAAACAAGAAGCCAGCGGCTATCCTTCCTGGTGTCACACTTCCGAAGACGAAAAGACATTCAAAGAGAAATACTATGAACAAGAAGGCATCACTTTAGATCACATCGAGAAAAACGAAGGCAGGCGATCGTTTGCCAAAGTGATGTTAAATTGCTTGTGGGGTAAAATGGCACAACGACCGTGTTTACCCAAAACGGAATAATTGACAGAACCTTCCCGCTACTTCCAGATGATTCACGACAAAACCAAATACATGAAACACGTGGACGTCGTTCGCGAGGATTTGATCTTGGTCAATTACGAAGAAGATCTGGACTTTGTACAAGACGACCCTTTTGGAAATGTCATCATTGCGGCTTACGTGACAGCTCATGCTCGCTTAAAATTGTACGAAGCTTTAGAACTGTTAGGGGAACGCGTCCTGTACTTTGACACGGACAGTTGCATTTACATCCATCACCCGAGTCAACAGCACCCTGACATCGAAGGAGACCGTTTAGGAGCCTGGACAGACGAGCATCCCGACGACAAGATTCTAAGTTTCGTCAGTGGCGGTCCCAAAAATTACGACTACGAATACCGGGACCCACAAGGAGAAGTGCACACGACTTGCAAAGTGAAAGGATTGACTCTGAATTATCGTACCAGTCGAGTGGTCAACTTTGGGGTACTGAAAGAAGCCGTGCAGTCTGGAAATGATCAACACTTTAAAGTGATCACCTATCAACCGAACAAGATTGTACGTTTACCCACTCACCACATCGTCAGTCGACCCTTGGAAAAAGTCTATCAAATCGTGTACCCAATCATTTCACTTTGCCGTATGGACATGTTGGTATAAAACATTGGTTGTAAGAGGATAGTCACCCACCAGAAGGATGACTTCGCCACAGCAAGAATCGAGTGAGAAACCCGATGAGAACTCCAAGTTCAAACCCTACCATTTTTCAGTCTTCTTACCTGACTATTGTGATTGTGCCAGTCGATTGGACACGTTTCAAGCATGGCCTACGGATAGGGAAGGATTACCTTTTTCGCATGTTTTAGCTAGAACAGGATTTGTCTACTTGGGACCTGAGTCAGGATTGGGATATGAAGTACAGTGTTTCGCTTGTGGCCTGAAGTTACCAATGGATCTATGTCTCTATAAAGATTCAGCTATTCTGGAACATACTCGATGGTCTCCGCATTGCCCTTACCTTTCTATGGCCTTTCCACCCATGACATTACGGTACAATGATGACGGTACCTTAGAGACGGTACCTTCCAAAACAAGACATAAAAAACATAAAAAAGGAACGATGTACAAGCTTGAGACTGCATTGCGACTAGTATAAAAAGGGGCTATGGTCAAGATCGATAGTTCATTGGGACTACCAAGACCGAGCGAACAAGATGAATACTTTCAGAGAAACACAAAACAAGTTTAGACAGGCACAATTCAAGTGTGGGACTTCGGAAGTGGAATGCGATTGTGAGCCTTGCGATAGGTACGATCCTGTACGTTGTGACCTTAGCGATGCCGTAAAGCATCATGTGAACTTTGTTCTCACTACCCCTATCATGGAAAGTGGATGTTCACCTTCACGTCTACCCCCCTACGGATGTCATCCAGCTCTGAGCAAACTCCTGTCCATGTCACCCAACCCTCATCGAAACGAACCTGTGAAAGACGAATATTCGTTTCCTGTGCGTTTGTCGGAATGTTGCGACTTTGAAAATCGTCTTCAATCGTTCAAAGGAAAATGGCCTAAGTATCTGTAGGCCCGACCCCCGAAGAATTAGCCAGAACCGGATTGTTCTACTTGGGCGAAGGAGATAAAGTCAAGTGCTTCAGTTGCGGTGTGTCACTTCACCACTGGGAACCGCAAGATTCGGCCTACGTAGAACACGCTCGATGGTCACCGAATTGTCATTACTTGTCCTTAGTGGGACCGAGACATTGAAGTAACTTACCATAATCTGTTTATGGATACTTTACAAGAGAACATTCGTGCTTTGCCTGTGGAGTTGAGAGAACGCATTTACCGAGAGCTGGACAAAATACAAATCAAACGTAAAGAACAGTTGCATCCGTTACGTCACCAGATCTTTAACCACTGGTACCTGAATGGTATAAGAGAACTGATTCGTCAGAAATTGTTTCAGTGGTCAGACCTTGTTGAATACTTCCAAGCCCCGATGATCTACGTGTTGATCATTTTGGTTACTTCGAGATTCACCTAGTACAACACATTGAGGAAGACAAGGTAAAGGATTACCGACATATTTTACGTGGAATCTACTTAGCGGAAGAGGAAACTTCTAAACGAAGTCTGTCGTTTCGGTTACAGTATGCAACATTTAAATTCCCCACTGGAGAATGAAGATCTCTGGCTAGAAAGCACGTGTATTGTTTCCGAAACAAAGAGACTATAAAAACAGGCTGCCATGCCACGACTTTTATCGCATGTAATCCAACAGATTCCTTGGAAGGAACTCAATGACCATATTCAAACCGTGGATCATTACCATCGATTATTACAAGAAATGTATCCGTTCAATTTGGGACGACGCATAGTGTGTGTCTTAGTGACTTGTTTTCTGGGATTTTGTTTACCAACCGATTCCTTGTGGACTCTTTACGAACAGTACTTACCACCTCAATGGCCTTAAATGGTCACGAGAGACTCCTTTTGCTCAAAGCCTTACGTTTTCATCTGGATACTTCTCGACCTCTACGGGAAAAAAAGATTCGTCAACTTTTAGCTACCCAAGACGTGTATGACGATGTGTGTGTAGCTTGTGACTTACACCCCCATTGGACAGATGTCCGTGCCTGGAAAGAATGGGATTTTGAGGCTTGGACCCAAGAAGTGGCCCAGTGTGCACGAGAATTGTTCAAGGAAAAAAGTTACTTTTCAATCTGTGTTAGTGACGGTGCCAGAAGAACCCGTCACCCAGGACAGGACTGTCGTGGACAGGCCTGAAAGACCCTTTCGGGAGGACACTTGTGTTACCTTACCCCCTATAGAAATGGTCAGAACTTTACCCAAAACATGTTGTACAGACACTTGTTTTTATTCCACGTTAATGGTTATCATGTGCCTTTTATCCTTGTACTTAAGCCTTTGGCTTTTATGTATTTTTGTCTTTCGTATTCATGTTTAAAACATTCAATAAACGTGTTCTGAAAAAAGTATATAAACTCTTGTCTTGTTTGTTTTCGTGTCACAAGTGACATTCCTAACACTATGGCTACCTCTGCTGTCTCTGCTCCCTCTTCCTCCACTGTCAAAGTCATCCACGAACACTTAGATCGTGCCAGTTGGGAGGCTTTGTATCTTCGTCATCCCTTTAACATGCTCATTGCTGGACCTAGCGGTTCAGGCAAAACCGAATTCGTCAAACGTTTGATCGAACATAAACATCATTTGATCGATCGGCCACCTCAGCGGATCGTGTGGTGTTACAAAGAGTGGCAATCGGCGTACAGCCTCTTGCGAGAAAGTCAAGGCGATTCCATCGTGTTTGTGGAAGGCATTCCTAAAGAAGATGACGGCATCGTCTCTGACTTCCGTCAAACCCATTTGGTCATTTTTGACGACATGTTAGGAGAAGACGAAGAAGAAATTAATCTGTGGTTCACGCGCAAAGGGCATCACCGTAATGCCAGTGTCGTTTACATCACTCAAAATTTGTTTCAACAAAGTAAAGCCCATCGCACCATCAGTCTCAATGCGCATTACGTGGTCTTGTTTAAAAGCCCTCGAGATAAATCGCAAGTGCAAGTCTTAGCCAAACAGTTAGGAACGCCTTGTCTGACTCAGGCGTACGACGATGCCACTCAAACTCCACACGCCTATTTACTCGTCGATTTGAAACCTACGACCCCCGAAGATTTGCGATTTCGTACCCACTTGTTTCACCACTGGGGCCAAGACGGAGGGCCTGTCCTGTACACGTCTCCGTCCTCGACTTAATTTCACTCCACAAAAAAAAATCTATAAAAACCTCAGACCCTTCTCGTCTGTTTCACACACATTTTGAACATGACGTCCTTTCAGTCGCATCTTCCTGTCAAATTGATTCGTGCCTTGTATGGCATCAGTCGAGAAAAAAATCCACAAACACGAGCTCGTGTCTTAGAAGCTAGTCTCAAAGAAGTCTTACGATGGTTCACGGTGACGGCACGTCAAATACTCCAAGGAATCATTCAGATTCCTCATCAAACCAAACGCTTTTTCGATCGAAACAAAGTCGCTTTGACCCAACTGGCCGATCCCCGCATCGACACTCAAACCAAAAAACAAATCATTTTGAAACCTGGAGGGAGCGGTACTCTAGGAGGGGTCATCATTCGCTCTCTCTTAAGATGGAATCCTAATGCCCCCAAACTTCTCCCCAAGAAAAAAGTCAAACGAAGCTCCAAGAAGAAGAAGAAAAAGACCAGATCCCCAAGGAGGACTTCTCCAGTGGCGGGACCCTCCTCTTACCAGACACCACCCCGGAAAAAGAAAAGAAGCCCCCATAAAAAGAAACGGAGAAAAAGTCCCCAGAAAAACAAAAGTCCACAAAAGAAAACTAGCCGCAAGAGAGGCACTTCGGCCAGGACGCAACCTTACACTCGCAAACAACGACCTGCCACGGCGGTGAACGCGTCTCCGGCATCCACACGTTCATCCACTTCTCCGTTGATGACACCAAGAACTGAAGAGTACTTGGAGACGTTGATCACACCAAGAACGTCTCCGTTGATGACCCCAAAAAGAACTTCCCCAGTGGCATGACCCTCCAATTTAGTGACAGTGGCTGCTGCTCACAAAGTACCTGCTCCCAAAATCAAAGTTCAAGAAAGATCGGGCATGTTACAAAGTTTACTGGATTTGTCCAAGCAAGAACTGGCTCGATTTAGTCCGTTGCGTACACCTGCACGACGTGTCATGCCTGTCCTGAAGTTGATATGAAGTAAAGACAATCAGTGGCGACGCGTTCCAGTATAAAAAAGGTGTGTGACCAAGTAGGGTATCAGTGTTTTGGTGCTCCTGAAGATGTCACCCTCCAGAAAACATCCCTCTTCTAAACAACCCCAAGGAAAGAAAAGGAAAGGACTGCCTCCTCGTTTAGTCAAACATGGGGACATGTTATCTGTCCTGTCCAAAGCTTCTCCACCCCTACGAAAGAAACTCATTCAATCAGCCTCCAAAGAGGTCATCGATGTCGTGTGCGAATGCTGTTTGAACGTCTTGAAAGGCACGATCCCTTTGTCCAAACACCAGAAACAATGCTTAGGTAAACATCGTCACGCTCTTCGCCAAATGGTTCAAAAGAAAACTCCCATTCGTCAAAAGAAGAAGATGTTGGTCCAACGTGGAGGTATTTTACCCCTCTTGTTAGGCCCCTTACTGAAAGGAGTCTTGGGAACCATGTTGGGATGACTGGTGGGAGCAAGATAAAAAGGCCCTCTGAAGTCCCAAGTTCTCAGAATCGACCCTGACAACCCCATGGAAGGACGAAAACTAGCTTTAGTGCCTTACAAACGATGGATGGAATACCATCGTTGGCAAGAACAACACACCCCGCATTTACCTCCCAATCCCAATTTGAGCGAGATGTCCCAGTTACAACACGAATTGCAGTCCTTGATGGATCGCCAAGATTTGTCCGAAACAGAAAAATCGCAAAAGTACGGTCAACTCTTGCAACGACTGCAACTCTTTCACCAGAAAGCTTTAGACGAAACAGCTCTACCCACTCTGAAAGATTTTAAGACCTTGATGAAAAGTCCAGCACCATCACCAGTACCAGTACCAGTACCAGTACCAGTGACCAAGACAGAAAAAGGAGAAGACGAAGAAGAAGGGTTTCAAACTCCACCAGAAAAAGTACGCAAGTTAACAACACCACCTACCTCCAGAATTGGATGGATTAAAAAGATGATGGCCACCCCTTCTTCATCACAAGAGAAAAAGAAAGAGAAGACAGAAGTGAAGACAGAAGTGAAACAAGAACCGATATCCCCTGCTCACACATCCTCCTCCTCGACACCTATTGCTGGTCGCACACGCAAAGCATTGCAATCCAAGAAAATACCCCAAGAGAAAAAGAGTAGCATCCTCCAAGAGTGGGTGTCTTATTAACACACAAGCACAAAAAAAAATGGAAAAAGTCTTAGCCAGCATTTACGACGATCCCTCGCATCCTGCAGGTTACGCAGGAGTTCAAAAATTGTATCGTGCTGCCAAAATGCGACTGAAAAGTCTCCGTTTACCTCAAGTGCAACGATGGTTACAAGAACAAGCTATCTATCCTTTACACAAACCCATTCGACGCAAGTTTTCCAGAAGTCGCACCCGAGTGGAAGGCATCGATCATCAATGGCAAGCCGATTTAGCCGATGTCTCTCATTTGGCCAGCTACAATCGTGGCTACAAATATTTGTTTTGTGTCATCGACGTCTTTTCCAAATTTGCCTGGGTCGTGCCCTTGACTTCCAAATCGAGCAGCGAGTTAGTGCGAGCCCTGCAACGGGTGTTGAAACAAAGCGGTCGTCATCCTCTTCGATGGCAAACGGACAAAGGCACCGAATTTCTGAACCAAGCTTTCCAAAAAGAATTAAAGAAACGTGACATTCATTTTTTTACCAGAGAATCCCGAAACCAAAGCCAGCATCGTGGAACGTTTTCAACGCACTTTGAAAGAACGCATGTGGAAATATTTTACGCATCACCACACTCTGAAGTACATCGACATCTTACCGCACCTGGTGCAAGCGTACAACCAATCTTACCATCGAAACATCGGACGTTCCCCGCAAGAAGTGACTCCCGAGAACGAAGTGTTGGTGTTTGAGCGCCCGACGAGGGCTGTCCCCAAGAAAAGTGGAGAGTTGACCGTAGGAGATTGGGTGCGCATTGGCAAAACCAAACGCACTTTCGACAAAGGTTACTTACCTAACTGGACGACCGAATTGCTTCGTGTCACTGGACGAGTGCATGGCCGTCATCCTGCCGTCTATAAACTGGAAGACATGAACGGAGAAGTGCTCAAAGGAACGTTTTATTTGCCCGAGTTACAACGTGTCACCAAAAAAGAAGACGACGTGTACGACATCGAAAGCATTCTCGAACGCAGAACCCGTAAAGTGGGCAAACGACGTGTCAAAGAAGTCGAAGTACGTTGGAAAGGATATCCACCCAGTTTTGATTCTTGGATCGACGCTTCGCAAGTCATCGACTATAAAAAGAAGTGACCATCATGCCCTTTCACACAGACACAGCTACGTCGACCACTCCTTCACCCAGTTCTTCTGTGCAAGATTTATAAAAACAACCCTTGTGCGTGTGGTGTGGAGAACGTGTGCCTAAAACGCAAATCGTCTTTTTCTGCCAAATCTTCGTGGTGTATTGTGTCATCGGGGCAGCCATTGCCAATTTGAGTTTGCAACAAGGAGACAAACAATTGTGGACAATTTTATTGAGCATTTGCATCGGTTACCTGCTTCCTAATCCCTCCCTGAAATTCACCTCGAACGGGAACCACGGGAACCTTGTGTCCAGTGCCAGTGCCAGTCACCACTCCGTCCACAACAATAACAACCCCATCTTAGGCGGAGACACGCCTCTGACGTCCAGTAACCCCTCGGACAGCCACAGAACTCTGGAATTATGAGTCACCAAAACCAATTTTACTTAACCTTACCCAGTGACAGTTCCATGGAGGTGTTTCCCCACAACACGTTGTGCTGTTACACGGCCAAATTACCTCAGGCCATCCCATTAGATCACGAAACCCATTGGGAAGTGGCTTTGGTAGAAATGATTTACCCAACACAAATCAAAAACATCACTGAAACTCAAAACACTTTTGAAGTCGAAATTCTGGACCCAACGGTGCAGCAAACCATGACGAACACTCCTCAACATAGATCATTTCATGCGAAGGACCCAATACCCCGCAGCAGCAGTGACACTTCTCCTCCTTTTTACGTTTATCACTTTAAAATTAACTCAGGCCATTATTTTAGTGGTCAACATCTGGTGGACGCCATCGCTGACAAATTCTATGCAACATTTGACAAAGTTCTGACCGGACTAAAAAAACGTGTCACCATTGAGTACCACAAACTGTCTCATCGTCTACTCATCAAATTTGAAAGTGAGGAAAAAAGTATACGTATTAAATTTTGCCATGAATTGTATGACATTTTGGGTGGAGACCTGAATTTGGTCACGGATAAAAAGACCAAAAAGATTGAGAAAGCAGAGATTGACAACAACGGCCATTTTGCAAGGTATTTTCGTTTTCCGGTAGAAATGAACCAGGGACTGAATTTGATCTTTGTGTACTCCGATGTGGTGGAGTACAACGTGGTGGGACACACCTCTGTGCCGTTACTGCGTGTCATTCCTTTCAAAGTAAATTCTGCCACGGCCACTGACGAGGAAGGTGGAAACACTTACCACGTCCACCGCGAATTTGTACATCCTCACTATTTGCCTGTCAGCAAGTCGTATTTGGACACGGTCAACATTGCTATAAAAGGAGATTTGGGACAAAATATTCCATTCACCAAAGGAAAAGTCACGGTGAAACTCCATTTTCGAAAACGGTTCTCTCACGATTCGTAAGTAAGTCATGTATCCAGTGTACAGAGGGGTGGCTCGACAGCGAGGACACGGTTTAGGAGATATGTTAAAATCGGCCTTTCGTTCGGTGGCCCCGGTGTTGAAACCGATGGTGACACGCGGATTGCACGCCTTGAAAGATGCGGCACTGACGCAAGGCAAAGAATTTCTCCAAAATGTCATCATCGACAAACAAAACCCTAAAGAAGCCTTCATGAGGGCAGGCAAAAATGTCTTGCTACAAAGACCTTTTGGGCCGACGAGAAACACCTATAAATGCCCTGCACGCTACCGAGTCAGGCATCCAGCAAGGACAAGGCAGAAAGAGACGACGAAGAAAACACCCTTTCACCAGACTTCACACGTCTAAAGCTAGAAAGACCAAGAAAAGAAGAACCGTTCGAGACTTAGACGTTTTCGATTATTGAGAAACAGAAGAAAATGATGCACCGAGAGTCATGCGCATGTTCCAAGTCGGAACTGGATCTGTTTGCCATGCCCCCCACCATGATGACGATGCAATCATCCCAATGGGTGGAATTTCACCCAGTCTCCTCATTGACAGATTCCGCTCCTATCGAGTTTGAAATCAAGGGATAGCCCGAAGATTACATCGATCTGAATAGCAGTTACTTGTACTTGAAAGTCAAATTCAAAGTTCTAGATAAGACTGGAGGTGGTATAGACGGTGACGAGAAAGTGGCTCCCGTCAACAATTTCATGCATTCCTTGTTCAGCTCAGTGGACTTGTACTTGAATAACAAACTGGTCAGTAGCAGCATGGATACTTACCCTTACCGTACCTACCTGGAAAATCTCTTGGCGTAAGGAATAGATGCCAAGAATACTCATCTCAATGCTTGTGTGCTATGGGAACCTGACGAAGCGGACAAGTTTGACGTAATAAATAAAGACAATGACGGTTTTGAGGAAAGACGAAACAAAATCAAAGATGGAAAGAGTTTAGAACTGATGGATCGTTTGCATTTGGACATGTGGTTGCAAGAGAAATATTTGCTGAACGCGGTAAATATCCGCTTAAGACTGAATCGTAGCAGTACCGCTTTCCATTTGTTGGCTGATGCTGATGCTACTACTGGTGGCAATCCTAAAAGCAAAACCGAGGAGGCCAAACTCTACGTACGACGCGTGGAAGTGTTACCCAAAGTGGGAAACGACATCAGTCAGACGTTGAGCAGAACGACCGACAAGTATCCCATACAACGCGTGGAAGTGAAAACGTTCACCATTCCTGCTAGACAGCGATCCATGATCGAAGATCATCTGTTTCAAGGAAGTTACCCAAACGTTTAATCCTTGGTATGGTCAAGAATTCAGCATTCAATTAGACTTCACTAAAAATCCCTTTAAGTTTAAACACTTTAAGGTGAAGAAAATCGAAGTCAGTCGCGATGGCAAGACCTTGTGTACCAGACCTTTCGAACCGGACTTTATCCAGAACAATTACTTGAGATCGTACTTGTCCCTGTACGAAGCCACCGGCCAGTTAGGAACCAACACCAGTCACGGCATTACGTACGAAGATTACGCAGGAGGATACGCTTTGTGTGCTTTCGATTTCACTCCAGACCAAGGCAGCGACGAGGGACATTTCCACCCTATAAAATCTGGCCAGATTCGTGTGGAACTTCAGTTTGCAGAAGAAGTGAAAGAGACAATGAACGTCATCCTGTATGCAGAATTCGATAATACGATAGAAATCAACAGTTTGAGAGAAGTCATTCTAGACTATTAGAAGCTATGGAAGACTGTTATCCCTCTTTACCTAGTGGAGAAACTTTGGAGATGGAATGTGAGGAGACTGTGGAAGAAGAATCTCAAGACAAAGACGAAGAAGTTATCATGATGGAGTCGAGATGGCCAGAACAAGAAGCCCATTTAGTCTCCTGTTTTGCCAAACACTTGGTCGAGAAAATGACGGAATTGATCAAGAAAGAGTGCTATGGATGTCAAAACGATCATCCCAGTCAAATTCAACACGATAAATGCCTGATGCTGAGCCAAGAAGAAAAATTGGACGAGTATCTGGACGAAGCTTGGAGTCTCACCTCGAACGAAGTCGTGTTGCATCAGTGGTATAAAGACTTGCGTGAACATTCTTGTCCACCATTAACCACTCAAGAGATCGATCGTATCGAAGCTCTCCTGAATCAAAGTGAGGAGACAAAACGAAGAAACGGTTATTTGTCAGACATTTTCAAGCAAAAAGTCAGGATCGAATTGATGACTTATTATTACCTGTGAAGAAGAAAACACACAAATCAATGGATACCTGGGAACTTTATTGCCTTTTGAACCACAGTTCGTACACGGCTTCTTGGAATCCTGTCGTTTGTGCTAAAGATGAACTCCCTCATCGCAAACCTCAAGACCATCTAGCTTATGTGATCTACACGGACGACAGTCATCTCAAAGGAACCCACTGGGTAGCCGTTTACTTTCCTCAAGAAGGATGTGTGGAATATTTCGATTCGTACGGATTGCCCCCTTTGGAAGACGATATCATCGACTTTATGAGAAGAAATACTCAGACCACCCGATTCAATAATGTGAAATTACAAGGCACAGATTCCTTGGTGTGTGGACAATATTGTGTGTATTTTCTGCATCATCGCAGCCTGGGCTATTCCTTAGAACATTTAGTGACTCATTTTGATCCTCGTTCTTCTTCTAGAAACGATGTGAAAGTAGATCGATGGTTTTGTGACCATTATGCTTATCTTTTGTCTCAAGCTAGGAAACGTAGTGTCCATCAATGGCCTAATGACTTCCAACAATGGAAATCACAATTTCATTCACAACGTTGTCAGCCCTGTTTGAAATAGAGTGTGAATTGAAAAAAATGTTTGTCATTTTAAAAAATGTTTGATGTTATATTGTTGGATTATTGTTAAAAATGTTAGAGTTATTTGTTAGTGTTAAGTAATTTGGAATAAAAAATGTTGTGTTTTGAAAAAAATGCCTTTGTCTTTTGTTTGGCAATAAGAATGTTGATTCATGCTCTTTGACTCCTCTCTATCTCTCTCATGACACTCATTGTACGTTGCGGTTCGAAAACCGTAGAGGGATGTTTTCCTTCACGTCCGCGCTTTGACTTTAAGAACCGGGGTTGTTTCCAGTCTAACTATCCATTGTCGACTCATCCTCCTACGAAGATGTGCTCCAAACTAGTTAAGCTAAACGAAGCCTACGTGAATTTGAATAGGGTCAGACACAGTCTGATACCGAAGCCAGAAGAAATAGAGAATGTGAGAATGTTAGAAGTCACTGAAGACCTGATAGAAGAGCTCTTCAGAGAAGAAGTGAACAGGGAGAAAGAAGAATGGACAGAGAAGTACAGACTTCAGAGACAGCAGCAACAGCAACAACAACAACTTCAGAGACAGCAGCAACAGCAACAACAACAACAGCAGCAGCAGCAGCAACCTGAACCTGACAGAGGCTTTGTCGATTGCCTTATCGACACCAAAGAGTTCTTCTTCTCTTTCCGAAGAAGCAGACCTATCGTCAGAAAGTCTACCCTCAGAGGATGTCGCATTCTTGGAAACTAAAAGATTGCCATAGCAAACAAAAAACAAAACAGCCCTTTTCAGGGCTACCCAATACTCTAGAAAAGAAATAAGAATCGATTTGCCAATGTGTGTAGGTAGAGTAGTGTGAATATAAACACTAACTCTTTTTTAAAGTGTGAGTGTATGTGTTTGTGTATAGGATTGTGTGTTTGTAAGTACTCACGTACGTTTGTGTGGATAGTAGATTAAGATAATGTTTTTGGCTGTTTGAGGTGTGTGGAGAGTAGATTTGGGGTTTGATTGGATTGCTTTGCGTATGTGAATAGTATATTATTTGTTTAATAAAATTTTTTAGAATAGTGATGGGTAGTATAAAAAAGTGAGTGAGTGTTTCTTTTAGGTCCGCGCGTTGTTTGGTGATGATCTAGGTAAGATCAATTTTGTTTTAGGGGATGTTTTCTATCACGTCCGCGCTTTCAGTATAAATTGAAACTCGCTGGGCAGTCTAGATACCCTGTTCATTCGTTAACAAGACAATGAATACCAGAATAAGCAAACTTCTTGAACTCCAGATACATCTGGAATATGTCAGGCGCCTGTTAAATGAACTGGCCGCGAAGGCCATAGTAGAAGAGGAAAGAATAAAGAAGGAAGAGGAGGAGAGAAGACAGAGGGAAGAGGAGGAAAAGAAAATAGGAGAGAGGATGGCTTACAAGATACCAGAGACAGAGGATTGGGGTGCTGAAGCCAATCATCCTCCCTCTGCGCTTTCAAGAAAAAAAGTAAAAGGAGACTGGAGAAGAAGATGTGTGTGTGGTGCCAGGCCTGGAAGGTGCTATCATTAACCAGGTGTCACTGGAGTTCAAAAACAAACAGCCCTTTTCAGGGCTACCCAATACTCTAGAAAAGAAATAACAATCGATTTGCCAATGTGTGTATGTAGAGTAGTGTGAATATAAAAACTGACTCTTTTTCCTAGTGTGAGTGTATAAGTTAATATATATGATTGTGTGTTAATAAGAGCTAGCATAGGTTAGTGTGAATAGTAGATTAGGGTTTCATTTTAATGCTTTGCGTGTGTGGATAGTAGATTAGGGGTTTGAATAGGATTTGATTTTGATGCTTGGTTTGTGTGAATGGTAGATTTTGGTTAGTTTATTGCTGCTTCACGTATGTGGATAGTAGATCATATGAAATGAGAAAAGTAGGGGATGTTTTCCTTCACGTCCGCGCGTTGTTTGGTCATGATCTAGGTAATATCAATTTTATGTCTTAGGGGATGTTTTCCATCACGTCCGCGCTTTCACTATAAGAACCCACAGTATTCGTCGTTCAAACCATTCTACAGAGAAGATGGCTTCAAACCAACTCGATAAAATGCAAACATTGCAAGACGTCCTGGACAATTTGGGCATGATGGAACAAATGCTAGTGAGGCTAAACGAAGATCACTATTCTTATAGTCCCCATCGAGTGAAGATGGAGATTAACAACTTACGAAAAGTAAAGGACATGATAAGTGATGTGATGAAAGAAATAAAGGAGGAAAAGGAGGATGAAGAGGAAAGGATAAGGATAAGAGCATGGAATGAAAAAATTGAAAAAGAAGAAGAAAATGAGAAGAGGAAGAAAGAAGAGGAGGAGAAGAAGAAAGAAGAGAAAAAAAAGGAAGAAAAGAAAGAAAAGAAGAGCAAGAGTGTAGGACAGAAAATAAGAAGTTGGTGGAGAAATAGAAGAAATTAGAAAAAGAAGAAACCCAAAGGCCCTTTTCAGGGCCACTCATAGGTCTCGAAAAGAGAATGACTTTCCATTGCCTGCCCCTTTTTTCAAAACAATTTTTAAAAAAAATCCCATGTTAAATTCCCCTTGTCCCTAAACAAGCCCAAAATCTATTTTCCCATGTTCAATTCCCCTTGTCCCTAAAGTAGTTTTTTTTCTCCCATGTTCAATTCCCCTTGTCCCTAGACAAGCCCAAACTCTATTCCCCATGTTCAATTCCCCTTGTCCCTAGAGTGGCCCAGCAATTTTCCCCATGTTAAATTTACATAGTCCCCAGAGTGGCCCAGGGGGGTCTGTAATGCTAATTCCCATTGTTCCTAGGGTGGCCCCATTCAGTACTGAAGACTTGAACGTTAGTTTTAAGACAGTTTTAACACGATTAGTTTCAGTAAACATATTAAGGTTTGAATTCCGTAGTATTCACAAAGTTTCTGTTGTCATAAGAAACAACATTATCAAAATATTATTAGTGTGCCTTGTACAGGCTCCAAAGAATGAAAAGCTTGTTACATGAATGTAGACTCAACTGTGCTGTGGCTTTGATCCTACGTATAAACTAAGGATTACTTTTATTTATTATCTAGATTCATTCTCTCAGCCGTATAAGCGATAGGCATGGGTACAAAGGCTTAGGTTTGGTTGTACTATGTATCTCATCCAGGTTTGTTATGAAAAGCGTCACATTTTGTATTTATGCTGTAAAGGTGTTGGTGTCAAAATTTGTCTTTGTGACGCGGTTGGCGTGAAAAGGCGTCCTTATCCAGTAAAGGTATTGCCACCTAAATTCATTCAGATCGTCCATCTCTTCCTTGTTTTTGTTGAATTCTGGAATGTAATCAACGGTTCCGTATTCATTTTTATACTCCGTTAATTTTAAAAGGGTGATAGTACATTGAAACCGATACATGATGCAGATGTTAGTCTTGTAAAGAAAACAAACTGACATATCTAATTGTGTGTGTGTGTGTGTGTGTGTGTGTGTGTGTGTGTGTGTGTTTAAATCTCTCTTTAAAATTCGAATAACGTCGCTCATTATTTTGACCTTCTTTACTACTGAACGAGATTGATAACCACATGCTCGTATATTTGGAACACCCATAATATTACATCTTGTTCTATTGTCCAATGGAATGTTAAGAAATAAATACCTTGATTAGACCAACAAATTCTTATGATTCTGTGTAATACCGGACAGACCTCGAAATTAATTAACTTGTGATGGAGGGGGAGGCTTATATCGCAGTAATTTTTTAATTTCTTTAATGAAATTGCTGTTTCGATAGCGAGTTGCGCTTTCGAGATTGTGAACCCTGCATTAATTCAGTTGGTTGGTTTTATGTGGGTGGGTAGGAGGGGTTTGCTCTACGACACTTGAAAAGGTCAATCTGGTTTAAGTCGTTCACAAACCGTCTTATAATGGTAATTTAACAGTGAAAACGTGAGTTCTCCGTCTGAAACGATGGCACGAGTGTGTGATGAACAATCAACGTGACCCAACACATACCAACACCACTAAAATATCTCCTAAATGCATTATTTAAATATCAAATTGTGTTCCCAACGTTTTAGGTCCTCGATCGGATTCTTTCTTTTATTGAACCTGGTGTACATTTGTTCAAAATATTTTCATCGCTATTATTTGGGGGAGACACACATTCATATCATGCCAATACAGTAAGTTTCCATTCTTTATTTTTTTGTTTCTTCATCTGAGGGAATGTATGCGTAGCAGTGAAAGAACATGTTAATATTTTGTAATCTCCGTGTTAGTAATGTGCTAGTACCTTGATCAATTCAAAACCAAAGAGTCCAATACATTTGTCATAGGGTCTACATGAAGTTAGCACCAATTCATAGACGTTAACACCTGAACCTACTCTGCAGCAATCGCATCGTTTTTGTTCCTGCAAACCATGACACAATACTCGAGAGAGAGACGAAGCAATAATGCAGTATGCTTTCTTCATCTTAAACTATTTGAACTAGCTAGTTTCAGATTGCATCGCTTGAAAATGATTGCTTCAAATTCAACAAGCAGTCATTTAGGGCATGGAGCTTTGTAATCGAAATGTAACGTAAATACCGTTGTTTAGCCAATATATTATTTTATAATTGGAACGATGTTTAAATTATCAGAAAACACAAAATCAAAAACTAAAAATGTGTCGTACCTATTTCAATCGAAGCCTTTATAAACCTCGTTTTTGAACCGTCCCATAGAAATAGAAATGGTTTGCACCAAATCTTACACATCAACGGCGAATAGTCTAACAGGTGGGGTTTCCTATATACCGGTATCAAAAAGAAGACATGTGAGAAAACCAATATCTGTTTTGACTAATTGCGTGGACCGCGGTGTTGTACACTAAATGAATGGCCACTTAAGATGGGCAGATAATCACTCAGATGTTATGCTGTATTATTCAAGCACCATCTCTGGTAATATCCTAGGCCAGCCAGCCAACCAATCAACCAACCAAGCATGTCCGGAACTAATTTATTCCATGGCATTTAATTCATTCTGGAAAACTGCGAAATATTTCATGGGTCTAGGGCTTGCAATGCATCTAATTATATTGTTAAAAGTAATAGTATGGGGCCCCGAGTGGCCGAGTGGTCTAAAGCGCTCTCCGTTACGGATCACTGCCATCTCACCTCTGTCTGCGTGGGTTCGAGTCCAAGGCTCGGCTAACGTTGGTACGTGGGAAAGCCTGCCGGTAGCTTCTCGTGGGTCGGTGGTTCTTCCCTGGGTTTTACAGGGTTCTTCCTCCACCAGTTATACTGGCCGCCATGTATAGCCTATCTTGTGCTGAAAAATGGCGTTAAATCCTACAACAACAAAAGTAATAGTATAATAAATGGGGGGGGGGTGCGCCATTTTTTGCATACACCTTTTTCTCTTTTAAGGATTTCTTAGATTTTGGTGATTACTTGTTTGAATATACGAACTCGGTGCTAGAGAGATAGTCCTCGCCAGAAAATTAAGCTAATTACTAGGAACAAAGGTCACGAAGTGCAGGTTTAGTGAGATTGCATGATGGCATTTTTTAGTTTTAGGGAGTTCAGTTCAGAGCCGCATTAGTGTATAGTGTCCCTGGAGCCAAATTATCCCTGTTAAAATCCATTCTTTTTTATCGATTGTGTGAACCCATGTGCAGAATTTATGATTGGGGACTGGCAAATTGTACAATGGAATAATTTAGGAGGACAGTACCGTCGTCTGGAGACGCCTTTCATTGTTGATGTACAAATGTTGTAGAGTTAAAGGCAAAATGAGGCTAAAAATCATGATTTGACTGACCTAGAGTAGCATAAGGAAAGTAGTTCTCTGTCTTTGGTGGTTGAATTGTATATTCACTCGGCGTGAAATACTGGCGCTGCGTTACGGAAATATACACCGCTCCGGTGGCCTAGTGGTTAGAGCGTTCGCCTCGGATGCGGGACGTCGTGGGTTCGATCCCCTGCTGAGTCATACCAAAGACTTAGTGTCAAGACTGGTAGACCTGCTGTCAGGATAATGTGACTGGGATGGACGTCATGCTACATGTCTGCGGCATGATGTCCCAGTGCTAGACATCACTATGAACTGCCACACTGCAGACATCGTAGCGATATGACTGAAAAACTGTTAAAGCTACGTTAAAAATGCAAATTACGCACACGCACGCACGGAAATGTAATAAGAAGTAACCATGCAGTTATGAGGTTGAGAGAGTGAGGTGATAGTTGTGGTCATGCATTAATTAAAGAAAAATTATGTATAATTTTGGTGCGTTTGGAATTCTAGTTTACAAGAGTAGTTGTATGGAAGTCCTTAGAAATCAGGGAGAAACAAGTGAGTTCTAGCGGAATTCACGCCAGGGTGTGATTTACTAGGTAGAGAAACCCGTTTGACGTATTACAATAATAGTCACCTGAAAACGTGAACAAATCATTGTATTTTAAACATTCGGCATAAGACATCTGACTTCATTTGAATGCACTAAACAAATTAGCAAATATGTATGCTTATAAGAATATCAATATAAACGTAGAATATTCCAAACGTTTTCATTATGCGTGAAACTTCTTTATCCTGGAAGATTACTACAAGTTATCATGCAGTTACAATACTAAATCGAACAACTAATTACTTTTTATCTTAAAGATACTGTGTTCATATGGCTATATTTTGATATGAATCTTTAAAGAAAAGATAAACTCTTCTAAAAAGCAGCAACTAAGTATCTGTATTTTATATTTTGAGTAATCATACGATTTGGAAGTGCTTGCAAATCGGCAAATATTTGTGTATACGAATTTTAAAAGAGAACTTAATTTTAAAACAAATGAAATAACTATGATCAACCTATAAAAAATGTATTGTGTGAATCAGATCTCTCAGTTCTGCTTTACAAATATGAAACGCAAGATGCTGAATGTAAAATGAATTATTCATATGAGGTGATTACAGAACCGTTACTATAACGTGTCAGATAAGTTATCAACTAACCGCCCTAGAAAACGATGATCACTGAAATAGAATTGCAACGTAAACAGTACTGCGTGCCAATGGTTCATTAAAAGGAAATTTCACTCATTATTCATACAAATAGGAAAAACTCAAACACTCATTATATAAATCCCTCTATTCATTTAACCCTTGAAAAATACGGCAAATACTTATTCAAGTGAGGTTATGTCGACTCTCAGAGGTATCTACAAAACACGGGATAGTTAGGAATTTATTGTCTGCTAGGCACAGTTAGCGATTAATTAAATCACACAATGTTGATAAACAGGCTCTTCTGCAGCAAAGGCCAACTGATGTAGCCAAGGGAAATAATTTTGGCTCTTATTGGAACAATGTATGTGTAGGTTAAATTATTTGCTTCCTTCCATTATTTCATACTTTTCTTATCAAATTCTTTACTAACTCACCTAGTCGAAATGGGACTTTCATATTGAATTGTATCATCTATATATAGACGGGACTATAGAACGGAAGAATTACGTGAAGGGTGTGTTATTCTTTGCAAGATTGCTTACTAATTTCTTGTAGGTTGATACATCGCCGGTACAAAGATCCGTTTTTAGATTCTAATTTTCACAGATAACAAATATCAGATCAAAAGTTTTATTGATATACACAGCACTTTTTATGACGTGATTTCCGTCGTTTTCTTTATTTTGGAATATCAAGTTCTAATGAAATAGAAATATGGACCGAAACATAATGGTCTCCTTCAGCCACAGAATATTGTTTCGAGCAGTCTATTCGTTACAATGCTTACCAGACAACCTATCCATCTTAATGCAATTTCATAATAATAACATTTGAATCGTCCATGCTAGCTTGTCTACGGTTCACAATTATTGGGGTTGAGTTACTCCAGGTTATTTTATTGGCCGGGCTAAGTCATTCGTTCTTATATGCTGGCTTACCCACATGGTAAAAAGCGGAATTTAAGATGCAGTTTTGTCTCATAATTGCAGAAATATAAGTTTTTTATCAATACATGAACGATGTATTATTCTAGGCAATATTATCTGATATTTCTTGTTCTATAAATTGATACTTTGTTAAGCATATGTTTCATTCAGGTGTTTGACAGTTAGCGAGAATTAAATTAAACTTTTCTTTACATACAAAATATTTGCACATGATATGTTTTCCTGCATTTTGGGTTTCTCATTTGGAATGTCGGATACTTTTGAAATGGGTGGCTGACGAAAGTGAGGATTTTGTGAAATGTCGGGCATACATTAAAATACCAACAATACTAATTCGAAATATTTAGTTTCTGACCTCACTTTTGACATGCATTGTAGATGACCGATGGCATGTGAGCAAACGTTATCAGAGGAAATTGCAATCGATTGCCATGCGTTTTCTATTTCGATCCTTTCTCGCCTGAGGATTGATTTGTATATAATTCGACTCAAATAACACTTTGTTGATCTTCACTTGCAAGCGCATGTTCCTGAAATATCCACGCAGATATAAATGCGGTTCAGTCAGTGACAATGGGATGAGAATAAAATAAACATGTTCTTGGTGTCAATGTCAAATTATACGGTGTCTAAATCTTGAATTACCTAGATGTGTGAAATGAAAGCCTCAAGTTGCAGACAATGGAAGAATATGATTAATATAGATGTAGAGAAAAAAAATGCATTGCAATAAATTTATCTGCATCAGCATTTCCTCCGTAATTAAGTCGTTATGTGTGCAAATGGCCGCACAGTCTGAGCTAAAATTCATTTCATGTTATCTCCATTAAAACATTTAAGGATGCATATCAATGATGGAAACAAGTTTTCACAAATTATGAATAGGTACAGCTACTATGCACTAACGGTTTCATTAGACGAGAAACAACTACCGATATCATACATGGAAATGTTCCAGATAATCATCTAAGGAAAGAAAATCTAGGAATTCTAAGGAATTATTAAACGAAATAAAAAGCAACATTTACTTGAAGCAGTAACAAATGAAACAAATTGTAAAATCAAAATGAAATTTGCTACTGTTTTTACAAAATATTAAACAAACCTAAATATAAAACGATTGCTTCTCAAACATTTTATTTAATCTTTTTCTTAACTGATTGGACATTGTCACAAATTTTTTTGCTGGATTTTGACGTACACTGCACTTTAGTTGCAAAATGCGGGAATGTATATAGATTATGTATACAAGCCGCCAAGTCCAGTCTCTTTGTTCTTTTTACTTTCTGTTAATCAATGCATTACAAAAGTATTTTTGCATGTGACTGATTAACATTTAATTTGACTTCCGCTTTCTTTTTCTTCGATTTGCTGTTGGAAGGTATAGTCAGCAGGTCTACACAAATGTACAAAATAAGGATAATCCATGCCCTTGGAATGCATGATAATTATACCAATACCTATTTTAACTTACCGATTTTAGTCCTCGCCATAACAAACTGATATGCTTATGCCACCTAGTGTTCAGGTTTCGTATGTCATTGCATTTAATCTTAGATTTTCCCCTGTTCTATACTCGTCTTGCTTCGAACACATAATGCTAATGTCAAACGTTAAAATCTTGCATCACTTTATTCATCTTCAACGCTAGTGTTAATGATAACATCGGAAAGATGAAATGATTTTATTGTTTCGAATATATATATATATATATATATATATATATATATATATATATATATATATATATATATATATATATATATATATATATATATATATATATATATATATAATGATGACTTTGTATAACACATAATCTTTAGAAGCTCTAAGCGCTTTACGACATTAGACAACACCTAACATAACATAAAAATCATATATAATGATATGATTACAAAAACAAACACATTAAAATGAGAAAACATAAAAAACATACTAAAAATATTTAAAGTAAGAAACATTATTAGGTCTTTAAGTTTGTTCTTGCAGTCCAAATAAGTGAGTTTTAAGAGCACACTTGAATGGGATCACTGTGTCTTTGTGTCTATGTTCAGTGGGCAATTCATTCCACGTTGCTGGGCCCTGGTATGCAAAAGAACGCTGTCCATATGACTTTGTTTTCCTAGTGGAAATAATGAGTATACGATTGCCAGAAGAGGAGTGTAAGTATCTTGCTGGTGTGTACACATGGGTGAGGTCGGATAGGTATGTTGGACTGGAGTCCGTCAGTGAAACGTAGCGCAGAGAACAAATTTTGTGTTTGATTCTGAATCGAATGGATAGCCAGTGTAGGGTACAGAGCAGCGGGGAGGTGAGTTCTGATGCTCTGACGTATGATCCGAGCAGCCGTGTTTTGAACATTTTGAAGTTTCTGAAGTAGATATTGAGATGAATCAGACATAAATGAGCTACAATAGTCCAGTCTTGAAAGTACTAATGAACACACAAGTGTTTTAGTGGCATCAACTGATAGATATTTGCGAATGGAGCTGATGCGTCTCAGCTAAACATGTAGCCTTGCATATGTTCATGACATGTTGGTGCAGTGTGAGAGGACTGTCAAGAGTAACACCTAGGTTTCTTACTGATTGTGTGAATTTAATGTTGGTGTTGCTGACATTTATTGTTTGAGGTAAAAGATATGAATGAGAAAGTCTTTGTGTTGTGATCAGAATGGCCTCAGTTTTATCATCAGTCATCTGCAGATAGTTACATGTCATCCATGATTTCACATCAGAAATGCACCTCTCTACACCTTGGATGGTAGCATCAACTTCAGTTGGGTGGCTAGATTTGTATATTTGGTTGTCATCAGCGTACAATTGGTGAGACACTGGGTGATGATCTATGACACTTGAGAGTGGCTGAGTGTACAGAATGAAGAGAACAGGTCCAAGAACAGACCCCTGTGGAACACCATAACATAGATCAACTGGGCTGGAGTGTAGTCCATTTGCGGACACAATTGTGTCATGTTGACCAAGTAAGACTTGAACCACAGTAAGGCTGTATCATGAATACCAAATACATGCTGGAGACAGTGAAGTAATATATCATGATCTACTGTGTAAAGTGCTGCAGACAAATCAAGGAGGGTGAGGACTGTAGTCTTTCCGCTATCCAAAGCAGAGAGAATGTCATTAACTACTTTTAGAAGAGTAGTTTCAGTACTGTGGCAAGGGCGATATGCAGATTGTACATTGCTAAAAAGACTGTTTGAATTCAGATGAGATACAAACTGGGATAGAACAACGTTTTCTAAGATTTTTTATATGAATGGGAGATTAGAAACTGGGCTGTAGTTCTTTCAATCGTTATGGTCTAGCGTTGGTTTTTTCAGCTAAGGTTTTACAATGGCAGTTTTGAAAAATGATGGGAATTCCCAGGATGAGAGAGAGGTATTAATAACATCGGTTAGTGAAGGCAATACTGGATCTAAGCACTAAGTCAGCAGTGATGTTAGAATTGGATCAAGTTCTCATGACTTTGGTGCACTCTTCATCAGGATAGTACGTACGAAATCCATAGAGACAGGTTCAAATGCTGATAATGGTTGCCGATCAAATTATGTATCCCATCTGTATGGTGACGACGAGTCTATTGAAATTGTGGTGTCAAGCTTATCTCTAATGGTTTGTACTTTGTCACGGAAGAAATTTGCAAACATGTCCGGAAGGTCGACTAGCGAGAAGGTAGTTGGAAGTGGTGCACATTTGTTCCTTGACATTAGCTTGTTAGTAATCTCGAATAGTTCTTTGCAGATGGAACTTTCCATGATCTTAGTAGTGTAGTGGGCTGATTTCGCTGCATGGACTATATTTGTGACTTTCTTCTTAGAGGCTTCATAGATTTGCTTATGAATAGTGATTGTGGTGGAAAGCCAAAGCCTCTCAGTTTTACGTCTGTCTTGTAGCAGTGCGAAGCTGGTCCCTAACACTGCTATACCATGGAGAACACTTTTGAATTGATTACTCTGCACTTGGTAGCTGGGGCTTGTTTGTCGAGCAATGAACGCATGCAGTTATCGAGTTGTTCTGCTGTAGGAAGTAAGCACATTGTTAGGTTTGCTTTGAGGTCATGCATTAGTTTGGTTCTATTTATCATACAGAGGTTTCTCTTAGTAGCAGATAAAGGTGGAGAGTTAGGGACTGTTTTGTCAAGATGGCATATAATGCAGAGGCGGTCTGATGGAATTGACACATATAAAAACGAATGGAAGCCATTGTCGTGATTGATTACATGAGGAGCGCATTTTCGCTTCCAGTTTCGGAAATTTTACAGTATTTTCCCTCTTCCAGATGATATGAGTATATATCGGTGTAATTTATGTTATTTTCATCCCAGATTAGTATTGTCGTGCAATAGAACATCTGATCTGCATTGACGATATGGTCGAATTTATCTGCACGGTCGAACTTATCGAACTGATTTGCATTGTCCAACTAATCAAAACGATCTAAATGGAGTCGAACTATTTGAAATGATACGCATATGGATGAACTAGCCTATCTGATCTGTATGGACCAACCGGTCTAACTGGTCTACATGGTCGAACTAGTCGAAATTATCTGCCTGGTAAAACAAGTTTGCATGGTCTAAATGGTCGAACTGATTTACATGCGAAGACTAATCGAACGTATCTGCATAGTCGAACTAGTCGAACGTATCTGCATAGTCGAACTAGTCGAACGTATCTGCATAGTCAAAGTGAGTGACATTCTCACTGGTCAGTAATTTCTTTATTATTTACTAATTTGTTTCTTTAAAAAAAATTTGTTTTAGGAAGCTACAGTCATCTTATAGTGTTATTCTGTGCTGCATTATATACATTTTTGTCTTAATGTCAAAATGTTAATGCTGGAAATAAACTTAGCACTTTTTCAGAAAAGATGTTTGTAGCAATAATAACTCCAATTATTATAAGTTGACTGCGTCTTCTACGCTTTGATTGGATGTAAACGGTCACGTGATACTGTTCTGGAATTTTTTTACACATCGATATATTCTGCGGACTACTTTTGGTTACCTGTTACCAAGTTATCTGATGTGACGTTTTATCTATATCAACGCCTTACACACTAATAATAATAACAACAAGCTCGCACCCACCCATTCCAATGATTTTCGATAAAAAATGACAAGCCACAGCTTAAAATCGACCATTAGAAGTTAAAACAATGTAATTGCACAGACCTTCCTGCACTC